>JAXQQM020089002.1:0-349815 GCA_034641835.2 Pinus albicaulis
CTTGTCAAACCAGGAGGTAACTCCTCAAAACTAGAATGTGTATTAGCTGAAGAATGTACATGCTCTTATAGATGGGAGGTGAGGCTATTGGGATTCATCTCCCAATGACTCTTGGCCTTCCTTATTTCCTAATAATAAATAATATACAAAAATACAAATGCACACCCATCCATAGGATTAGGTGTCAACATTCCCCCCTTTAATCCGAAGGGATGTTGGTGAGTCCAAGCATCGATCTGAACTTTTCAAACTTTTCTCTTCCAAGTGCTTTGGTGAAGATGTCAGCAGTTTGCTCATTTGTGGAACAATGATGTAGATGGATGGTTTTGGCCTGAACATGATGTCGAATGAGATGGTACTTTGTATTAATGTGCTTTGTTCGATCATGGAACTTTGGGTTCTTGGCCAACTTTATTGCAGAAGTGTTGTCGATCATGAGTGGAGTGGAATACATTTGTTTCATCTGCAAATCTTCCAGGATTTTCCGAAGCCACACAATTTCCTTTGTTGCTTCAGCTGCTGCCACATATTCTGCCTCGGTCGTGGAATCTGCTGGAACTGACTGTTTGCGTGATCTCCATGAGACAGCCCCTGATCCAAGACTCATGGTGTAACCTGTAGTAGACACCCCTGTTTCTTTGTCGCCATCAAAGTCTGAATCAGAGTATCCGGTCAAGTTGAAGTCGCCTACCTGTGTATATTTGAGTCCAAAGTCTTGAGTCCCCTTCAAGTACCTTAGTACTCTTTTTGCACCAGACCAATGTCCTTCACAAGGTTTCTGCATGAACCTTGAGAGGATTCCAACAGCAAATGAGATGTCAGGTCTGGTGGTGGTCAGATAGATAAGACTTCCTACAAGCTGTCTATACTTAGTTGCATCCTCAAATTCCTTCCCTTCAACAGATGTGAGCTTCAAGTTTTGTTCCATTGGAGTGCCTAAGGGTTTACAATTATCCATGCCAAATTTGTTCAAGAGATCTCCAATGTACTTCTTCTGAGAAAGAAAGATGAATTTAGGATGTTGAATTACTTCAATACCCAAATAGTAATGAACATGACCCAAATCAGTCATTTCAAAACCTTTCTTCAACTCTTTCTTCATGGATGCAATATAGTTCTCATTGTTTCCTGTTATCAAAAGATCATCTACATATACCACAAGATATACAACTGTTTTTCCAACTTTCTTAACAAACAAAGTTGCATCATCAAGATCAAAGTGTTTGAAATCAAGTTTAAGAAGATGCTCGGTCAATTTCTCATACCAGGCTCGTGGTGCTTGCTTGAGGCCATACAAGGATTTTACAAGTTTGCAAACTTTGTGTTCTTGACCCTTTATCACAAATCCTTCTGGCTGGGACATATAAACTTTCTCCTTTAGATCTCCATTCAAGAAGTCTGTTTTTACATCCATCTGATGGAATTTCCATCCATTCTGAGCTGCTAAGGCAAAGAGAGTCCGGATGGTGGTCCATTTTGCTGTGGGAGCAAAAGTTTCTTCATAATCAACTCCTTCTTTCTGTGCGAATCCTTTTGCCACAAGCCTGGCCTTGTGCTTGTCAAGTGAGCCATCTGCTTTGTACTTGTTCTTGTAGACCCACTTACAGCCAATTGGTTTCGTTCCCAAAGGCGGATCAACCAGCTTCAAAGTGCCATTCTTTATCAAGGCATCATACTCCTTCTGCATCGCTTCTTTCCATTCATCATGAGAAGCGGCTTCTTTGAAGGAAGTTGGTTCATGATCTGTAGACAAACTCAATTCACAGTTATAAGCAATATCCATATCAACAGGGGAATCAGAATTATGTACATCACCTTCGATTTGTTGAGTGGAACTTCTTGTTCCCGTTTTTCCAACCTCATCAGGATGAAAATTCTCCAGTGTCTTTGTCAGCCATTTGGGAGGACATTTCTGAGATGGCCCAAGCTGGTCATTTGACTGAGTTGGGATTGATTCAAGATTCAATCTCCCAATTCTGTCAATCACATCATCCAATGTGTCATCCGTGGTTGTTTCTTCATGTGGGGGAGAGAATGCTTCAGGATATGATTCCACAGTTTGATTCAATATCGGAATCCCCCCTTCAAGGTGTGGAATCACATTATCAAACTCTTGGAAAGACTTTGCATGTGTGAATCTATCCACGCGATCAAGTTGCCGCTCAACAACTTTGTCACTCTTGGAAGATTCAAGAAATATGACATCTCTTGCTATCACAAACTTCTTATTTGCTTCATCATAGAGACGATATCCTTTGGAGGTATTGGAGTACCCCAAGAAGATACATTTTCTGCTTCTAGCACCAAGTTTGTTCCTTTGACCCTTAGGTATCAAGGCATAACAGGTGGACCCAAAGACCCTGAAATGCTTTACCGAAGGAATGTGGCCATGCCACATTTCAAAAGGAGTTTTGTTTCTAATTGAACTTGAAGGACACCTATTCTTTATGTAAACAGCACATAGAACCGCATCAGCCCAAAACATCAATTGTACATTCTTGAAAAATAACATGGAGCGGACCATATTTAAAATGGTTCTGTTCATTCTTTCAGCTACACCGTTCTGTTGTGGATTATATGGCACAGTGGTTTGATGTTTGATTCCATGTTGACGAAGATAATTTTCAAATTAGTTTGAAGTGTATTCTTTTCCATTATCATTACGTAGAGAGCCAATATGTGTTTGTGCATCATTTTCAATCCATGCATGAAAATTCTTGAAAGTTTGAAAAGCATCAGACTTATTCTTCAGTAAGTAAATCCAACACATTCTGGTGTAGTCATCAATAAATGTCATCGTGTATTTGTTTCCATTTGCAGAAGCAATAGGCATAGGGCCACATAAATCTGAATGAACAAGTTCAAGTTTTCTATGTGCTCTAGAGTGTGAATCATGAAATGGCTGTTTGCTATGCTTTCCTAGAATACAAGCATCACATTCCTTAGGTTTTCTAGGAATTGTAGGCAGTCCATTAACACCATTTTTCTTCAACAAATGAAGGTTGTCATAGTTTAAGTGTCCAAACCTAGCATGCCATAAAAGACTTGATGGGAATGTACCTTCATCATGATGTGAACTGAATGCAAAGTTTTGAGCATGAGCAGATGAACCTTTCAGCTTCAAGAGTCTCCCTTCTTCTATTCCCTCCATGACAAGTGAGTGATCTGATGCTGATCTGACCTTTGCCTTGCCATCAAACAAGTGAACTGAGTGTCCTTGCTGCCGGATTTCGATCAGGGACAGCAAGTTTCTCTTCAACTCCGGGAGGTATAGAACCTCATGTAGGATATGATCAGGAAGACCAGGCAGTTTAAGCCTGACTGTGCCAAGCCCCGATGGCTTGAGTTTGGATTTATCTGCGAAATATACTGCTCCATCAACTTTGTCAGTGAAATCTTCAAAAAAATCTTTTCTAAATGTCATGTGACATGTTGCTCCTGAATCTAGCAACTAATCATCTCTCCATGAAGTAAATGAAACATCAAAGAGGTTTTCAGTTACTCCATTGTTACAATGTGCTAGAACATAGTGAGCGGATTCAGGTGCTTTACCTTTGTCTTCGTCATTGGTTTTACCTTTGTCTTGATTTATGTGCTGCTCAATTTTGTCCCATGGTGTTCTGCATTTGGATGCATCATGTCCATCTCTATTGCACCGTGTGCAATGAAGATTGGATTTGTCAGCTTGTCTGCCCCCCCTTTCTGTGAAGTTCCTTCTTCCTCTTCCTCTTCTGCCACCTCTTCCTCTTGATGAATCTGGAGTATGACTCTTTTCTCTATGTGCCAAGTATGCAGCCTCTTCGGAAGATGAAGGGACTGTCATCTTCCCAAAAGCTTTCTCTCTTTCTGCAAACTTTTTCTCAAGTTTATCAAAGGTGATATGCTCAAAGTTTCCACTTGCTTGCAAAGACTCAAGATAATGTGAGTAAGTCGGATATAATGCCTTAACATATGCTATGAGAGGTATGTCCATTTTTACACCAATGTTTTCAATGTCATGCATTATAGATCTTACTTCTGAAGCTAAAGCAAGGGGATCATCATTCTTCATTTCAAGACTGAACAGCTTAATCATCAATTGAACATTTTCTAATTCTGAATGTGAGTCATAGAGTTATTTTAGTTTCTTCAAGGCTTCATAGGCATTTGAGAATGATGAAATATGGCGACTCACCTCTTCACTGACGGAGGCCGCAATCAAGGCATAGGCCTTGCAGTTCTTGTTTTCCCAAATGGCAAGCTCTTTGTCTGAAGTGGGATTTTTTGGTGGGTTTTCTTCTTGTCCTTCACAGATTCCTTTCCAAAGCTCATTAAAAATGAGTGTGTGTTTAATCTTCCGATACCATTCAAGATAGTTCTCTTTGCCGGAGAGAACCACCCCAACAATTGAGATGAGAGAATGCATTAGATTGCTGGAAAAAACCTTCTGAAGAGGAAACAATTTCTGCTATAAAACTTTCAGCTCTTGAAATATTTCAAATAAAGGGGCAAAAACTCTTGCTGGAAAAAATTTTCTGAGTTTAAAAACTCTTTCTGGAAACTAAATCCGCTCAAAAACTCTTACTGAAGACTGAATTTAAAAAATACTCTTTGCTATAAACTGAATTCTGCATAAAAAAATATATATATATATTTTTTTTTTGTTTGGGGAAAAAAATGTATATGCACACCCATCCATAGGATTAGGTGTCAACACATCTAACCCCTTGTCTCATCCATTGTTATTTATTACAATGCCAATGTCTGACTCTACCCACATGCACTCAGCCATGATTAATTGCCTTAAAAACATAACCATCTCCTACTAAATTTTGTGTGTTCTCATACTTGTGCGTTCTCATATCCTTTTTTTAATTGATTAAGGCCACTAGTTATCCCATAACCAATATCACCAACCACTTCATCTAACATCCTAAGAAACCTCCTCCTAAAGCTCTAAGATCCATGTCCCATATCTTAGAATTTAAAATTGTATTACAACAATGTTACAATTATTTTTAATAGTGGAAATTTCCCAAAGGGGCTATCAAAATCAGGTTTTTCAATAGCATATTTTACTTTCATATCATAAAATGTAGTATATCCCAATTTATTTTCCATATAAAAATTTTGGAGGATACTCCCCTTCCATGAAATTGTGAATTTACATGAGCATATGAAACTATGATATTTGAGAAGGGGATTATTCTCCAAGATCAATTGAAGCGTTCGTAAGGATAATCAAATACCACTAGTTCAACTCAACAAATGAGTAACACAATATCCAATCTAAAATTAAAGCCCAGAAGTGATGACGGTCACCATGTGGTTCATTTCACTAGTTTCAATCACACTTCTTCACCCGTATGAGCATCACTCGATGCAATGAATGCTAAGTGGACTATTCAAAATTTCGGGAAAAAATAGTCAGTTATGACTACCTCTCATGGAAATGATACTACATGAATGACTTAACCCACTTGAATCCCAAAAATGATATCTAATATACAAGTTCATTTACAACAATAATAATAATTAGATGGATGAGTATATTGCAAATGGATTCATGTTAAGCCTCAATACACTTAGATTGATGGGTACCTATAATAATAATTATAATAATAAGGAGCTAAGATTTGACGAAAAAAAATATCTTAATATTCTTCAATTATGTGTGGCTTTAATTATAATAATAACAACAATAGCAACAAAAACAATAATAATAATGAGCTAAATAATAATTAGGTTGATGGGTATCTCTTAAATAAATTCATGTTAAGCCTCAATATCCTTAGAGTGACATGTACTTCTCTAATGATGTTAATGAAATGTTTTTTAATAATAATAATAATGAGGTAAAAGAGTAATTAAGATGATGGATATTTATTGAATAGATTCAATTTAAGCCTTAGTACCCTATAATCATTTTTCTTAGTATTGTTTCCTCATTTGATGACATGGTGGTTGTCCCATTGAAATGTTATCTTCTCCATCTAATTTCAAATCTCACATAAAGACACCCTAACTTATCATAATAAAGTTGGTAAAATAAACACTTTGAAATCCCACTTATATTTCAATTTTGAGAAGTGAAATATCATCAACATTTTCTAAACTTGACTTAGTCAAGTCCTCCCAACCATAATTTTTAACACCGTCATCCTTGTTGAATATCCACCACGCATACCTTGCCCCTAGACCGTCGTCCAGTTTCCAGGTTTGTAGATTCACTAGGAGTATATCGCGCTCGTTTATTTCCCAACAGTTAATTTTAACACAAAATAATGGAGGTCTTTTACTGAGCTTAGGGAGTTTGAAGGGATCAACTTGTTTAGCGTGCTCACTTTTCCGACACTCAATTCGCCTCCATCCAGTGGTTAAGTCATCCATAGCGTAAATATCCTCGATTGGACATGCATCAGCATTCCCCATTCTGTAGAGACACCGTGGGGTGTGATATGCGTGAGATATTGCATACAGTGTTCCGGAGTTGGAGGAAACTATACATCTCCCTTTATCCATTATAACTTCTCTATAGTTGCTACGATATTTGGGAAACGCAGTCATGAAACACCGAGCAAAATCTGTGTTCTCATCGCCTTCCAGCACCCATATGTTCCTCTCAAAATCGAAGTGCATGGGAGCGATATTGGAAGGATTTTTGGTGCGTTGGAGCAGCCAGCTATCGAAATCCGCTATATACAGCTTTCCTTTCCAGGGGATGGCTGTATGAAATTGGCTGAACCACCCTGGACTATCTGGAAGAATTGACCATCTTTCGGTGTTTACGCCTAAGCATAAAATTGATACACCATATGGAGTGGAAGCGGACAACACAACTATCAGCCGATCCCCGACTATTGCCTTGGTAATCCAATCACAAGACTCGAATGGGAGTTGTTCAACTACTGCGGAAGTATCCAAAGCCCGGAAGGCCCGATCATTATGCCCTAAATTTAGTATGTAAGAGAAGGGACACTCCCGATTAAAGCGACGCCAGAAAATAACTTTATTTCCGATCGCTTCCACAAAGGGTCCCCCCTGGGGGCGTCCGGTGGGGTCTTCTTGAACGCCCGGTGCGAAAAGAGGAATAGATGTTAATGTCGTGAACTCATGACAAGGAAAGGGTGACAACCTCTTGTCTCAGAGTGGACACTCCATAAATTTCATTTCTCTCACCAACTCTCCAAACCCCATCTTCGGGATCAAACGAAACAGAAGACTGCATTTTCGCGACGGAGGCGCTGCGTCAACCAAATGTCAAAGTCTATTTGCAATAAGTCCTCTGGGCTTGGCATTGGTAATGAGCTTCCGCACACGACTGTGAAGAGCTGGAATAATTCGATGGCTTATAAGATCGTCGTTCATCAAATTGAAACTTTCCATCGCTGTTGAACTACCACTAATTTCTCCAAATCTTGGAGGCAGCAGATCAAGAATATCTTCTCTTGACTCGTGCTCCTCATCTAGTTTTGCATTGTGGATGTGAAAGGGTTCCATTTTATCACTTCCCATAAATGATTCCCTCTGCTTCGCTTCCCTTTATAATTTTGTTGTAGAATGAATCTCCAATCTGATTGCGGGCTGATTGCGGGCTATTACTACGTCGAAATATATCGTGTATCACCAATATATCTTCAATTTATATTTATATAGGGTTTTAATATTTGTGATTTGTGCTGTCCGACTCCGTTTGCCCATGTAACACACCACATGTTGTTAAGGCAGTAACTTGGGTCTTGCCCACGTCTTTTTAATTCGGTGTGCTTTGTTTTCGTTGATTTACTTCGATTATTATCTTTTAAGATTTAATAATAATCAAGGTGAAGCAAAAATTGACGGGAGTGTGGAGAAGTACAAGGCGAGATTTGTCGCCCGTGGCTTTTCATAGATCGAGGGGATTGATTATGAGGAGACTTTTGCACCTGTCGCAAGGTACTCTTCCATACGGACGATCCTTGCTCTCTCAGCGCAGATGGGGTGGCACATTCATCAGATGGATGTGAAGACCGCGTTCCTCAATGGAGTTATTGAGGAGGAGGTGTACATAGAGCAGCCTGAAGGTTTCGAGATCTTCAGCAGTGAGTCGCATGTGTGCCGACTCAAGAGAGCACTGTACGGGCTGAAGCAAGCACCTCGTGCTTGGTACACTCGGATAGACAGCTACTTCACCGGGCTTGGATTCTCTAAGAGTGAGGCGGATCCTAACCTATACCAGATTGTGGTGGAGGGTAAGTTGTTGATCATTTTACTTTATGTAGATGATTTGATTTTGACCTGCGATGAGTTAAATGATACTTTCATGCAAGGAGTGATCTTGCACGAGTTTGAGATGAAGGACCACATCCTTTCATTATTTCCGGGATTGGAGATTTGGTGTCATAGTGAGGACCGTTTGTTTCGTGGCAAGTATGCTCTCGGGAGATTCCGAGAGGTTCAACATGTAAGGCCGGTGCCCTGACACCTCTTCTTGGTGGTTGGAGGAAGAAGGATGCTACTTCGGCGGAGGTAGTGGATGCCACTGTCTATCGACAGTTGGTGGGGTTGCTTATGTATCTGGTCAATACAAGACCCAATATATGCTATGCAGTTAACCAGCTTTCGCAAGCTATGGTTAAGCCTACCAAGCTCTTTTGGAAGGCAGGCAAGCATGTATTGCGCTATATCAGAGGCACATCGAGATATGGATCATGGTACAGACAGGAGGATTAGTTGAGGCAGCATGGCTTCACAGATTGGTATCATCATATCATAGATTGTGTTCAGCGGAGAATCGTGATGCTTTCATATGTTCCCACGAAGGATCAGGATGCCGACATCCTGACGAAGGCGCTCACCAGGAGCAAGTTCGAATTCCACAGAGGCAGGATAGGGGTTGCATATAATTCATATCTTGTTGAGAGGGAGTGTTGAAAATGCAGCAAGATGATGGAGCTAAGTGAAATAAAGTCGCCTTCACTAAGTGGGCCCGCAGGCAAATTCTGGTGCAAAGTCTATTTTTAGACATATGGAGCATGGTTCGGGGATTCCAGTTTGAGATTCTTGGAGCATTGGTCATGTTGGTAAAAATAGATGGGACTCTATTTTTGTGACCCATAGGTCGAAGAGGTCGAAGTCTATTTTTAGACTGCCTCTCCTAAAAATAGGGAAGTCAAATATTATTTACCCTTAATAATATTTGGACTCTAAACAGCAGTTTACTCTCTTGGAGCACTTCAGTTCAAGCTACAGAAGTGGCTCATGCATCTGATAGAGGAATTACGCTATTCCCAAGGGTTTCATGGCATCATGCATGGTTTACTTCAGTTAGGACTTCAGTGGCAGAAGTTTGGTGGAGTTAATGAGACAGCTAGTGGAGTTGTGTTCTGTTTATTTTAGTTGAACTAGTTGAGATTAGTTTAACTAGCTAATCAATTAGTTATGAGTGGAGTGAATCAAATAGTATTTAATTCATTAATTATTAACTCATTATTCAACTCAAGAACGCATCAGTTCACTACAGTGCATGATCAGTTCACTGGAGACCAGTGAAAGAGGTAGATGAAAGGGTGGAGTTAGCTATAAGTGGCGACATCAGTTGTGCATGAGATTTGCACCACAATTGGAGGAATTACACATGATGATTGCACTTTCAAGCCAAGGAGATTCAAACCTTGGATCTCTATATAGACAGGCCTGGATTGCGCAATAGAGGCAAGGCAATTGGCGGTGAGTTTTGAACCAGTAACCTGTTCAAAACCGAGCTAGTTTGTGTGTAACTTCATGAGAAAGTACTGAGTACTTGTGAGGAGTATTGTACTGAGTTTGTTACATGATTTCTCCATTATAATATACACAATAGCTGCGGGGTTTTCAGCTATAAGCTTTCCCCATACATACTGTGTTAATATGTATGATGATTTGATGTGTTATCGCTTGATTTTATTTCCGCATGTTTGATGATCTGAGTGGAAGAGATTATGTGTTGCATATAAATTCGAATTGTATGTGATCAGGATAGTCTCGGTGGATAATTAATCATTATTCATCAAATTTCTACAAAAGCTTCAACCCAGATAAATAAGATTTCATTTTGGCACCTATCTGGATCAGGCTCTACTCCCTCCCCGAGATTACTGGGATGAGCTCACTCTCAGGGATATAGGCAATGCCCTAGGTGAATTCATCAAGATGGAGGAGGAAACAAATATCAATTGTTATGCATCATATGCTCAAATATGCGTCTACATGAACATAGCGAAGTCGCTACCAGTCAAGGTAAGTCTGCAGCATGAATATTTTGAATGGATATAAACTGTAGACTATGAGCATGTTCCTTTTAGATGTCAAAGATGTCACCAACATGGGCACCTGTTTAGAGACTTCCCTCTAAATTAAAAAGTGACAATTGAAAATGAATAAAATGACCAAGAAACAAAATGGTTCACAAAGGTAGCAAGCAAGAAAAGGCATAACAAGAGAAGTAATTCCCATAAAAACAAAAAAGGCCATGCGAATAGCAATAGCTTCACATCCCTAAACTAGTTGAGCGAGAATGAGAATGAACCAGCCAAAGAAACAGGGCGACCCTTGCAGGAGCAGCCCCAAACCTCCAAGAAACAACAGAAAAAAATCCAACTGGAGGCCATTCTGAAACCCAAAAACCCTAGCCTCGCAGGGGATAACTTAGCATCAAAGGGTAAAGAATAGGTATTGGATGAGATCCCAGAAGTTATGGAGGAAGAGCAAGAGAGCATTGATCTTGAGGGCCTAGACCTCATAGGGTTAGAGGATGCATGAAATAAGAAGGAATTTCGCTTAATATTCGAGCAACAAGTCCAAAATCTAGAAGAAATCCAAACCCTAGCACAACAACTCCCCTCTCTGGGAATTCAAGGGGGCACGCTCATAAATACAAAATACTTCATGAAATAATATTGCAAAAGAGGACTGAAAACAATACTACAAAGAATAATAGAAATGGGCAAATAAATGGTGGATTTTGGGAGATTCCCTAAGTTAACCCAATTCTACACCTACACTACCAACCCCCCTCAATGAAGATCATCTCATGGAATATAAGTGGGCTCAATAGCCCCACCGAGCACAAGATCATTAAGAAAAAAATCATTGAAGAACACCCTACAATTTTCTACATGCAAGAAACCAAATGCTCCAGCTCCACCCTGGAAACAATATTCAAAAAGATATGGAAAGGATGAAGAACAATAGCGATAGATGCCAATGGAGCTTCTAGAGGACTGGAAATCATTTGGAACCCCCAAATCGTCTCCCTAGAGAACTACCATGCCAATAGGAATTTCATTCAAGCCAACTTTCACCTGATTGGAACAGATATCCATGGCTTGCTAACGAATGTCTACTTTACCCAGAATCTTCACCAGAAAATGGAGCTTCTGGAAAACTTGGTTGAGCTCAATAAACATAGATCTCTACCACTCTAGCTGTTGGGAGGAGACTTCAATATGATAACAAATTTACAGGAAAAAAAGGGAGGAAGACTGCACCTTGACATGGACAATAATGGGTTCAAGAACTTCATCTAAGTGATCAAACTTATAGATATGCAGACTACCAATGGCATATTCACTTGGAACAATAGAAGAGGAGGTACCCACCAAATTGATTCCTGACTGGACCGGTTTCTCATCACAAAAGACTTCATATTTCTTGGGGGTGATCTAGTAGACACCATTATCCCAGCTGCCATCTCTGACCACTGGCCAATACAACTTCAATGGTTAAGACTAGGTACGCCTGCGCCCAAACCATTCCACTTCGAACACTGTTGGCTCAGACATCTAGGGTTCAAGGAAATGGTCTCTGATTGGTGGTCCTCCCTTTTACCACCGCAAGGAACAAAAATTCACCAGTTCCAGATAAATCTAAAAATGCTCAAAGGGAAATTGAAGGTGTGTTCTGTTATATCATTCATCACCGCCCTAGCAAATCTAAAAAAGATGAATCACCCGAAGCATAAAAAGGAGAAATACTTAAAGGAACGAATGGGTTGATGTGAATGATAATCCATATCAAAGGGGGAAAAGGCATAATATATTATTTCCTTGCGGTAAAATTTACACAAAACAAAGGAAGATAAAGGTGCAAGACAGCTAGACATAGAGGGACCCGCCCATGCTCCAAATAGTTGAAGGAAGAAAGGTGCGTAAAGAGTTTCCGGGGGGATCAAGGATGGCAGGGGGAAGGCGGAAGCTCACCCCCCCAGAATGGTGGTGACGTAGCATATGGTGGGACCCGAGATAGGTACTCCATGGGGTGATGGCCACGGGCTTAGAGCCGCTCCAAAACCCCGCTGGACTTTCTAGTGGGCTCGACCACGGAGGACACCTGGCACTATGAATGCAATGGTAAGGTAATTCCTAGGAAACCTCGTACACGACCAGTACCGGAATTTAACCCAGCGCGTGGTATACACCTAACCAAACTCTGATAACCAATAACAAAATGCCATGCGTCCCAGCGTCGGCGTCCTTATGATGTTAGCCCTACAAGTGTCGTCCTAGCCTCGTTTTTTGAGTAATCTAAATTTTTTTAACCCTGCTATGTGTTCACTATGGTAAAATACTTTCTTTTATGGGATAAGTGTATTGCCAAAGCGCGAGCGCCCAGTACCAGGTCTACCAAGTCGCTTTCAGCTTCCCTGCGTCGTTTTCTCCCAAAAAGTTTCCTTACTACGCAGGTATTTTGTCCCTCTTTCACTGTCTAGTTTCCTTCCACTTTTCATTTTCATAATGGTCATAGGTAAAGTCAAGGTTAAGAAGTCTGAACCCGAAACTCCTCAAGTTCGCGAGTCTAGGGCTGCTCCTAGACCTGAGCCATTCACATACATGTAAGCCCACATTCGAGACCCACAATACCCTTTCTTTATTAGTAGCATCAAACCTGACCTATTTAGGAAGCATATAGAAAACAGGGTTAGGTTCAGAGTTGTTTTGTCGGGGCTATACCACCAAATTACTCCGCCCGTATACCTAGTTGTGGAATTGATATGCTTGCTCAGGGAAGCGTATGATGAGCGCTAATACATGTTCCTATCGACTCAAGGGAACAAGATATTCAGTATATCTCCTGAGATCATCGGGAAAGCTCTCTATTATCCTCCCAGTTCTAACTATATTAGTTTCATTGAAATGTCTTTATCCCATCAGTTTTCCAAGCCACCCTGGAGGCAGTAGAGAAATTTCATCGCTACTATTTCCGACTCTCACCATACATCTTTCCCGTCTTCAGACTCGGTGCCTCTAAATACATTCAAGGAAGACCTTCATCCAACACTTGCTCTCATTGCAGGGTTGCTAGGTATAGAAGGAGTGGAGCGAGTCACTAAGGAATGTGTAGCCTTTTTATGGTTAATGTCACAATCAGGTGGTTTTTTGGATATCCCTGGTTTCTTAGCCTCCACCATCCAAAACCAGTTTCTAGACCTTCTGGCCACTATCCATTTTCATTTCTGCTCCATGGTGTTCTACCTCTTCCTTTTCTAGCAGGCTGATAAGTTCGAGGGTTTGGGTCTGGAAAATTTTTCGAGGATAACTTCCCAACCAAAAATTGTCTTTGACTGGAAGCCCGTAGTACATCAGTTGGCTAATGGGGTGGTTTATTCAAATTTCTTGAATGAATTCATGACAATAGCCTATACAATTATTCATGACAACCCTCTGCCCAGGAATTTTCCTAAACAGAGGAACTGGCTACAATACAGTGAGGAAGAAAGCACAGGAGATTGGTACCTATTTGATGACTCTACTAAGATTAGGGTTTACAGTGCAGAAGTTTCCCCTTACAGTTTTCCAGTTTTTCCTGCCATGTGGATTTACACCTTGGAGTACCTCCGGCAGACCTTGAAGGCTGACCAGCTCCACTTCCTCCCTGCGAAAAAGGGGTTCATTCTTAAACTTCCTACAACCATCGGCCCCTTCATTTTTAACTCAATGCATGCCCTCCCCATAGTGGAAAACCTACTTAAGGGTATGGATTTAAATCAACTTCATATGCTCACGAAACTAGACCCTTCATCGAGTGGAGATCTAATCTTGATACCTGGCCTTTGCCTCATATATGGAGACTGATTCATCTGCGACAGGGGAAAAAGGAGACACTGCTTCAACACAAGAAGCAATTAAGAAACAGGGTGAAGAAGCTGGAGTCACAGGAGAATACTCTCCGCCCTCTAAAAGGTATAGAACAAATGATGAAGAAGGTGTCGGGGGAGAGCCTTCACTAGAAAAAGTAGCACTGTATGGAGAGTTGAACAAGGGAAAAGTAGGTTTTGTGGTAAAACATGATGGTCCATCATCTTCTGATTTCTCAGAAGTTTCACAAGCCATCTTTGTAAACAGGTGCAAGGCGGGAAATGAAATGTAGGGGAAGAACAGAACTATCAGGGAGAAGCATTGGTCGGAATTGGAGGGATATGTAGACAAATATCATACTTGGTTTTTTGCCGAGATTGTATGGATAAGGAACAATTGCTGATGGCCATGACTGAAGCGGTACTTGATCCAGAGGCTGGGACCACCAGCTACAGAGCTCTGGAGGTGGCAGTAAACATGTCACAAGTTCCCTAGATTGATAAATGCAATTTTTTCCAGTGTTTAGGTGATATGTTAAAGGATGAGATTGTGAAGCTCTCCCTCGCTCTAAGGAAACTGCAAACCAAGTACAACCAAGTGGTCGAGAAACTTGGAGTGGAGAAGACCAATGCCTAGGCACTCTCAAATGACCTACGGAGTCTTCAAGCGGTTGTGAAGGGCAAAGGGAATGATAAAGCAAATCCTCAGGGTCATGTCATCTCGAAGTTGCAGAAACAGGTTACAACCCTGAAGCATAAACTGAATATGCCTGGTTTTTTCAGCAAATTCAAAATGCCGAATTAGCCTAGATAGAAACGGACAAGGCTGACCTAGCAGACTCCCTAGCCAAGGAGAAAGAAGACAGGGCTAAAATTTCCAATGAGATGACTGCCCTCCAACAGAATATGGATGAGTTGCAAAGACAATTGTATTGGGTATTTAAAGTGACTTCTACCTTTGAGGCCTTGTTGCATGCTTCCAACGGAGTAGTTGGAGTAGTTGGGTGATGCATTCAGACATGGCTTAGATGGCTTCCTTTAGGCCATTGATTAAAAATTTTAAGTAAAAGGAATCTCCTAGTCCTTTAGTCCTAATGCCCAATTGTTCAAAGGATGGAATATTGTTCTGTACTATACCATTTTTCCTCAGCTTAGTGAGATGACCCAGAAAGTGACATTCCCGATTAAAGCAGTCATAAATGGCTTCTAAGAACATGTTCCAAGTTATCCTCCCTAGATAGAATTTTTTATGCCACAACCACCACTACCATCGATGTTTGTCTAGTACAAAGCTTCCACATGTATTTTAGTGTGATCTTACCCAATATTATTAAGGTGGAAATATTGTTCCATTTGTGCCAGCCATACTATTAGGTTAGACCCATAAAATTTTTACATGTCCATCTTAGGTGTCAGGTGGCTCGAATATTGGTGACCTCCAAGGAAATGAATGTGATGGCTAGATTATCCTTCTACATGTGCATTAACATAGTGTTATTCCATCATGGTTTCACAATATTTCCTTAGGGATTCCAATAATGCTGATCTGACGCTATCGTTAAAGGGTTCTTGGAAGTCATTGATTTTTTTCTAAAGGGCATCGACTTTCTCCATAGCCTTCTCCACATCCATAACATGAGACTTGGTACCTTGCATATACTAGCCATATTTAAATTTTGATTTTACTTAAGAGTAGTATGGTTGGAAAGAGGGAAATCTCGAGAGCCTAGTGATGTGGTTCAACTGAAGTCACATCGGGAAAAAAATTGCACCACATGAAAATTGGGAGGATTACAGGTGAATGGTACCACTATGATCATCTCATTGTCCTGAATATTATGGACTAGGTCCCTTGCAAGCATCCCATGATGGTCGAAATCCAAAATGCTTGATACTACCAAATATCCTCCGAAAATTGGGGTTGGACTGGAGCAACAGACATAAGGGGAATTTTAAGGTATAAAATGGGCCTCCTAAGAAAAATGTACAACCAAAATAAACTTTATGAGACCCATTAAGATTGAATATGATGATGTCAACAATGGGAGATGATTCACCATTTTTGGAGTAAAATAGTAAAAAAATTAAAAATAATAAAGCTACTTTTTCAACTCGTATTTTTAGCTTATCTCCCTAAGGTTTTACTCAAATTTTGAGTGGTAGTACTCATTGGATGAAAAATTTTATTCCTAGTCCAAGGATTACCCATGTTGCATAATCTTGATGGATCCTGCTACACGAAAACTGAGAAATACATGAAAAAATGTGATTACAATCAAGTTTTCTCAATTATTTCTCATTTTTCATGTAGCGGGGTCCTTCAAAAGTATGGAACAAGGGTAATCCTTAGACGAGGAATCAAATTATTCATCCAACGAGTGTTTATGCTTGAAATTTGAGTAAACCCATATGGAGATAAGTTGAAAATACAAGTTTAAAAAATAGTTTTTTTTTTCTCAATAAAATTTGATGATGCAATCTAATATTATTTTATAATTTCCTTAGGAGGCCCATTTTTTACCTCAAAATTCCCCTAATGAACCCGAAATTATCACCACTACAAAATGTTTTGCGACAATCTGATCTGGACTATAGCGACAGAAACCCTCCCTGCAAAAAGAGTCTAATCTACGTTGCGAAAACCCCAACCTCTGAATATGATCTATACAGTGGCAGCAAAACCCTAACTATTGGATTTGATCTATATAGCAGTGGTCGAAACCCAAATCCTAGATCTAATCTTGATGAAAAGCTAGGGGGGAATCTTCGGATAACTAAGGGAACTATGGTCACAAAGGAGTTTCAGGTGCTACATATCACAACATATGCACGGGTCCAATAGTAGTACTCATCCAAATATTTTAGAGCACTGAATAAGGAGGATAGACTGTACCCATAGTCGCATTACCCGACTACCCTATTGTACGTGTGATTGATCTCCACGAGTGTTGTTCTCAATGTACTATAACATCGAGGCGGATGATGGCTTATCTAAGGTTAGGTTTTAGGTTACCCTAGGGCTACCCATATGGGTTACAAGGGAGTCCAACAAATGTGACCACCTCTTGTAGTTCTTGTGTGCATGCCTCCCCAAATCTGTAGGTTTATATGCTCAACGACAGATCATGTGGTTTAAATATGTCAAAACACTTCT
This sequence comes from Pinus albicaulis, assembly GCA_034641835.2. Classification (NCBI taxonomy): domain Eukaryota; kingdom Viridiplantae; phylum Streptophyta; class Pinopsida; order Pinales; family Pinaceae; genus Pinus; species Pinus albicaulis. Next base: position 17,226 of record JAXQQM020089002.1, read on the forward strand.
CTAGCCTAAAATAAATACTGCCAAAATTAAGGGTATGGTTGGCCCTGGAAAGTGCTATGATACCACTTTGTATATACTTGACTTGTGAAAATAACATAATTCTAGAAATATGAAACAATATTTCTAGAAACACATAAATATCACATGAATTGAGATAAGATGCAAAGATATTTTATGATTTAGAATAAAAATAACGCGTTCACTTGACTCTTCAAGGCGAAAAAGTCCAACAGAGAAAAGCTCAATAACAATAAAACTTGATGATTCTCCCTTGTTATATAAGAGTATATGTAGCTTTATGACATCCAAAACCATAACTACTAATGGTGTTAAGTCCCTATATTAATAGTGTATTCCCTTATTATGTTAGTGTAGCCCCCCTTATTGTTATTTTTGTACCCCTGTAACCCCCATATTGTTATTATTCTGCCCTTACATTATTATTGTTAGGTCGGTTGGGGTTACATTATGGCCCCATGGACTCCTATATATAGAAAGGAAGTTTTGTCATTTGTATCATCCAAGAATTGTTCATTCATGTAATGTATAGGAGGTTTCCCCCTCGAAGTGGCTTATTTCTAAGGCGTTGATATCTCGTTTCTTCTATTTTTGGAGCTGGTTTCACAACATTTGGTATCAGAGCTTCTGATTCTAAGGTTTCGCTGCTTCCAAACCGGTCATCGTGGCATTTTCACTATAACTTTTTTTCTACGAAGGTTCAGAAACTAAAATGTTTAGAGTGCGAAGCCAAAATCCTGAGGAACATCTTTGCAAAATTTCAGAGCTTGGTTTGCAATATTTTCGGAGATATGATCTGTGGAAGTTAGGGATTTTTGCAGGCTCCTGAATTTAACCTAAATACATCATCGCGACATTTTCACTACACTTTTTTTTCTACGAAGTTTCAGAAGCTGAAAGTTTTAGAGAGCGAAGCCAAAATTTTGAGGAAAATCGTCGCAAAATTTTAGAGCTTGGTTCGCAATATTTTCGGAGATATGATCTGTGGAAGTTAGGTCTTTTTCAGGCTCCCTAATTTCATCTCAAAGAGGTTATTGTGGGAAAATATTCATAACTCTCTCTCTGAGCATCAAATTGGAATTCTATAAAAATTGTCCACAAGTACACAGACTTTGGTTTCATTTCTATAAATTTTAGAGCCAAAGGAGGAAAAAGTGACACGTGGCAGGTCATACAAGTTCACTCTACTGAACTAGTCCATAATTAGGTCATTGTGGGAGAATGGACATAACTTTGTCTTGAAGAATCTAAATTAGGTCAGGCCTGTGGCATTCGAACTAAGATTCAGAGGGCTACTTCAGGGTCAAATTTAAGGTATTGAAGTTCTAAAATTACAGATATAATTCAATTTCAATATATAGATACTCAAAAGTAAGAAAAAGGTGTGTACTTGTTTTTTAAAATTGCATAAAATTTGTTTGAAAAAGTAGTTTGAGTGATTCCAAGGGCATATTGAAGAATTTTTATCAATAATGGGTTCTATAATGCCTCCAAAAAATAATTCCATACCCATTAAGCCCTTAGAAAGCTATACTATGACGCATGATGAGGAATAATTGCAGTATGAGATATCAAAATTCCGGTACCAAGTGCAACACATTTCAATCTTACCAAGAGAAAACGAAGATGACATAGATGGTTTAAAATTAGAAATGGAGGCTAATTTTGAGTGTTTGAAGGATGAAATAAAATCTATTATGGATGATAAAGTAGTGGAATATCACATCGAGAATCAACAATAAGTTCTCCAACTCTCAACGGATAACCTAACTTTGGTGCAAAATCAAATGAAACAACCAGAAGATCAACATCACATCGAAAGAAGTTCTGAAGCAGTCACAGAAACAAGAACTCGACAAGTACAATCAATTTCAGAGTATCTCAGCAAGTGGAAGAACTTTGCTGTAGAAGATTCCACATGGGAGGATGAGAATTTTATATAGAAGCATCAATAAATAATCAAGCATTAAGTACAACACTTGTTTGAAGGAGAGGGACATGTTAAGTCCCTATATTAATAGTGTAGTCCCTTATTATGTTAGTGTAGCCCCCCTTATTGTTATTTTTGTACCCTTGTAACCCCCATATTATTATTATTGTGCCCTTACATTATTATTGTTAGGTCGGCTAGGATTACATTGTGGCCCCGCTAGGATTACATTGTGGCCCCATGGACTCCTATATATACAAAAGGAGGTTTTGTCATTTGTATCATCCAATAATTTTTCATTCATGTAATGTATTGGAGGTTTCCCCCTCGAAGTGGCTTCTTTCTAAGGCATTGATATCTCTTTTCTTCTATTTTTGGAGCTGGTTTCACAACAAATGGTCCCTTGCATCATACGGGTTAACCACTTTATGTATTAGCTATGGCATGTTTATAATTAATTTTTGTCCCTTTTCTCTAATGCAAGTCAACTACTTACAATTATATTAATGTGGCTAAATTATTATGGTATTTATTAACTCAACTAACTAACTAGCACTTTGACTAGCCCCCCTGGGATTATTACATAAATAAAGGGGTTAGGATTGGACCCTAAAAAGCTAATTGCATCAATCCTTACTGAATATTTTATTTACAATATTTATCCGTTGTTTCTAAGTATAGGAACTCCCCCTAATCTCATATGCCTTTTGTTACATGCTCCTCATAAGGCTGAGCTGGCCTTAATTTCTCTTGGAATCCTCTTGATGCGCCTTCTTTTTCCAACCCTAATATGATGCTTTCTGGTCTTTTCTCCTTGTTTTTATTTTCTTCTCCAAAATTTTATTTGTTGACTAGATTCCTTAAGAGTGGCAGGAAGCTTTCAATCTTTGGTCATATGCCCAAGATTGTCACATGTAAAAAAACTTATGTGCCTAAGAAAGAGAGGAAAAGGCTCGGAAATATTTTTATCTACCTTCTATTCTCTTTCCTCTTTCTATTACCCCAACAATCCATAGATTTATTCCCAAAATCGTTATAGAAATAACAATAGTCATAAAAGAGATTTAATCATTGTACCTTTGGAATCAGCTCAAATGTGTCCAATATTTTGATAGCTTAAGCACCTAACCCTTTTACTTGACAAGATATTTAGCTCTTAGTTTCGATGCTTGTTCCGTTTTTGTTTTAGTATTTTCGATTATTGCTTCGTTACCTCCCTTTGAGGTAGATATACTATTTTCAAGTTTTTCTCTTGCTAAAACTAACTTAACTTCTAATTTTTCACAATGTCTAATTTGATCTTGTAGTTGGCTCCCAATATTCTCTTCATATCTCCTTACTTCCTCCAGCTGAATTTTTAGATCCATAATTTCTATCTTGAAATTATACTCTTCCTATTCAATTATATGGAGAATCTTTTTCAGATCTCTATTTTCTAATGAGATCCACTCTATCTCTGCCAATGTTTAGCGTAGTTGAGCTTTAACTTAACCAAATTTTATTTTTCTTCTCCATGAAATGTATGGAACCTATCCCAGATCTCTCTTTTAGTATTGAGATCCATGATTTTACAATTGTCTTGATCATCAAGATTAACATGCATTGCACATCTAGATTGTGCATCCAATAGTGGAGCTTGTTGTGAAAAATGTTTATCATCATAACCATTTGTCACCATTTTCCAAACTTCATATCCTCAAGCAGAAATTTCATACTTTAAATTCCCTCTCCATGCTTGAAAATTTATGGCATTAAGTAGTGGAGAATATTGATAACCCATGATTCACCCAGGTCCACCTTCCAGTGATTAACTTGTAACAAAGGTACCTTCTCTGATACCACTTGTTGGAAATCGGATCACTACTCGGGGGGTGGGGGGGTTGAATCATGAATGGTAGGGCTTGTACAATTTTTAAAAAAAATTCTCCACAGTGCTAAAGGATCAGTAAAATAATGTAATAAAATATATTTGAAATATGTAAATTCAACATAAGTTTAACATATAAATCTCCATAAAAAATAGCAAGAAAAACATGCACAAAGAGACAAATTTTTACTAGTGGAAACCCTCAAGGGGAGCCTAAAGCCACCCTACTATTGTTTCCCTATTCTACTTTTCTATTATTTTTCAAGAAAATATTTACATAGATTAACTAACCACTACCAACTGGGACATATTACCCCAAATATAGTTTGTTTCCCACCACAAACTAGAAAGCCCCAACTTTCTATTAGTTGTTTGTTTCCCATTACTAGTAAGAATCCATACTCCTGTCTTTGAAACCCACCACTTTTCGTAGGCCCCAACCTCCTCAACCTATATGCATACCTCATTTCAAAAAATTTTGACTGGGCCTAATGTGATATGTTCAACATGTAAGCAACAACAAAATCTCCAGTCTACAAAATAATCTCTCAAAACCATGTTGAACAATGTTATAGATTTACAAGAATCATCATTATGAATTGTAGCTCTCACTGACTCACTCATACATCCTCCAATGCTAGCATAATATATTTATAATTTTATTTCCATCACAATGGATCAAATCAAAACACCAATTTCCTTCCATTCCTCATAATGACCATATCAAGATAAAATCAAATTAATTAAATATTAATCTCTCAAAACAAATACCATGGTAAACCATTATGTTCTCACGCTGAATACCATTGGAAAAATCCTTGGTAATGTAAGCCAAAAACATGCAACCAATCGAGTACAATCAACACTATATAACCAAACGCATAGAACCAATCACATGCAAACACCTGCAACAAATCAAACATATGCTAGCAAGGTTGACATCAATGCAAACAAAAACATTATTAGTGCCAACGTTGTGTTACTTCTCAAGTTGTTCCTAGTTAGGGAACAACCCTATGAATACTTTGGAAAACCTTCCCACTTTAGGCCTCGAAATATCTCTTGGATTTGAGGTTCTAACCCCAAAAATTTCACAAATATATTTTTTGAAATCACCTTAGAATAAATTTCGCAAACACCCTCAAATGCTACATTCAAATACAAATAAATGAATAAAATAATATAGAAATAATATAATTGAGAGATAATAGTTAAATCTTATTATATGCTCAAACCAAGTATTTTCAGTTGGGAACATTTATCCCATGATGCATAGTTCCTTATGTACCAATAATATTTTCATGGCAATCCTTGTAATTAAGGAACCAATATCAAGAAGGTTGTTGAGTGTGGAAGTCTTTTAACTATATTGATAAGAAAGAAATCATATTGGGAACATAGATGAAGTCAATTACATACATGAAAACATAATGACATTTTCTTCTAAATCCAATAACTAAACAACAACTATAAATCATTAAATAATATTGATTTGGAGAATATAATATTGATTCGCTAATAGGAAGCAGTTAATGCTAAACACATATCTAGATATTTTATAGATATATATTCAATTGGACCATTGAAGATAAGTAAATACAAAACATAGGAGATACTATATATTTCACTAGTTGTTTCTTGAGAAAATATTCAAAACAATCATAAAGTAAATCATGAGAATAGGTCAAGTTTTGGAAGAGCGTCAATTAATGGAAATTCAGTTCCCGTATTTGAGACATAAATCCCAATGAGAAATGTAACAATCACCATTTCAAACCACCAAGATGATGTCACATTTGTGTCATGTTGATGTCACACCCTCTACGTGGAACTCATTTTTGACCCACTTGGCAATGTAAAACAACTAAATTTGGGTGCCACTAGCCATGTATTCATGGCACCACATCATCCTCCCTACCTTGTCATATGCCACATGGCTATGAGCCCCACTAGGGTTGCAACCCTTAATAAAATAAAATCTCTCCATTATATTAAACACTTGGAAAATTAACCTAGACTCCAATATATATCCATGAAGACCCAACCTTATCATCAATTCATATTTAAATGCAAACCCCCCTACCCTCTTTGACATGGTAAAGGGGTCTATTGTGACAGTTCCCTCTCATGGTTCTGTGGTCGTCCATCAATGACTTTGATGCTTTGAAGTTTAAGTTCGCAATCCCTTTCACTATATATATATATATATATATATATATATATATATATATATATAAACATTACACATCCTCTACTAGATTTAAGTAAGCCTCAATCTAGCCCAACATCTAGTCCAAAGTCCCATTATTAACATGCAATGGGGGTTGCTATCTGATCCCTGACATCTTCCAAGAAATTTAATTTCGCCATCAATTTACATAGGAACCAAGCACCCCCAAGACTTGGATCTAATGCTTGGCCATATGGCTAACAAGGCACAATGCCATTTTCCTTGAGTGCTTTAAAATTCGTAGCTCTCGTGAGAACAAACACATACCCATGTTTAACATTATAAATATAAATGGGCATATTTTCTTGGCTCTTGGTTACGATACTAACCCATATGGGTGAGGAAAGCCTCAAGGGTTTATCCCTCTAAGGCCTAAGGTTCTCAACTTACACCCCTTTTGTCTGTGAAATGTGTATTAAACAAAAGTGTTAGCCCTCTTGATCTTAACATAGTATCAAGACCTTTAAGTCTATATATATTATATCTCCTAGACTTTATTAAGCCTCAACCCAGCTCAACCTACCTATGTATACTACATATATAAAATGGGACACTATCCCTTTTGAGCTTAGAAAATCTTGGCAATATATGAATACATACACACATACAGATAGCTAAATCATTTTAATAGAGACAATCAATCATTTTATAGAGATTTTTCTATCTCTTTCAGATGTATACCATTTAGACTAATGGTGGATCAAAATAGACATAAGAATAACCCCAATCATTAGAAATTATTTCGAGAAGACAACACCTTCCCTTCATCAAGAAATATCAAGCCTTAATGTTAAACACCCTAGTGCCTCTACCAAAATATAAACACATAAAGAACAATAGATCATTACTAATCCATGGTTTGAGATGGATTTATTCTCATCTGTGCTCCTACATAAATAGATTCTTACTGCACCTAGCACCTTTTTCCTCTCTACTAATCACTTTTATGTCATCGAGAATGTCCTCTCTGAAAAAATCCACCCATCTTTTCTTAGTATATTTTTTTTTCTAGCTCCTTCCTCTATTTACATTCTGTGTGTACATTGGAGGTTGTGGGTGCAGTGTCCTGCCAGCACAACCACCTCCCTTCATTATTTTGTCCATTTTTTCTTTTGATTGTCAATTTATACTATGGCAAGCCCACCACTACCATCTAACCCCTTGTCTCATCCATTGTTATTTATTACAATGCCAATGTCTGACTCTACCCACATGCACTCAACCATGATTAATTGCCTTAAAAACACAACCATCTCCTACTAAATTTTGTGCGTTCTCATACTTGTGCATTCTCATATCCTTTTTTTAATTGATTAACGCCACTAGTTATCCCATAACCAATATCACCAACCACTTCATCTAACATCCTAAGAAACCTCCTCCTAAAGCTCTAAAATCCATGTCCCATATCTTAGAATTTAAAATTGTATTACAACAATGTTACAATTATTTGTAATAGTGGAAATTTCCCAAAGGGGCTATCAAAATCAGGTTTTTCAATAGCATATTTTACTTTCATATCATAAAATGTAGTATATCCCAATTTATTTTCCATAGAAAAATTTTGGAGGATACTCCCCCTCCATGAAATTGTGAATTTACATGAGCATACGAAACTATGATATTTGAGAAGGGGATTATTCTCCAAGATCAATTGAAGTGTTCGTAAGGATAATCAAATACCACTAGTTCAACTCAACAAATGAGTAACACAATATCCAATCCAAAATTAAAGCCCAGAAGTGATGACGGTCACCATGTGGTTCATTTCACTAGTTTCAATCACACTTCTTCACCCGTATGAGCATCACTCGATGCAATGAATGCTAAGTGGACTATTCAAAATTTTGGGAAAAATTAGTCAGTTATGACTACCTCTCATGGAAATGATAATACATGAATGACTTAACCCACTTGAATCCCAAAAATGATATCTAATATATAAGTTCATTTACAACAATAATAATAATTAGATGGATGAGTATCTTGCAAATGGATTCATGTTAAGCCTCAATACACTTAGATTGATGGGTACCTATAATAATAATTATAATAATAAGGAGCTAAAATTTGACTAAAGAAAAAAAATATCTTAATATTCTTCAATTATGTGTGGCATTAATAATAATAATAACAACAATAGCAACAAAAACAATAATAATAATGAGCTAAATAATAATTAGGTTGATGGGTATCTCTTAAATAAATTCATGTTAAGCCTCAATATCCTTAGAGTGACATGTACTTCTCTAATGATGTTAATGAAATGTTTTTTAATAATAATAATAATGAGGTAAAAGAGTAATTAAGATGATGGATATTTATTGAATAGATTCAATTTAAGCCTTAGTACCCTATAATCATTTTTCTTAGTACTGTTTCCTCATTTCATGACATGGTGGTTGTCCCATTGAAATGTTATCTTCTCCATCTAATTTCAAATCTCACATAAAGACACCCTAACTTATCATAATAAAGTTGGTAAAATAAACACTTTGAAATCCCACTTATATTTCAATTTTGAGAAGTGAAATATCATCAACATTTTCTAAACTTGACTTAGTCAAGTCCTCCCAACCATAATTTTTAACACCGTCATCCTTGTTGAATATCCACCACGCATACCTTGCCCCTAGACCGTCGTCCAGTTTCCAGGTTTGTAGATTCACTAGGAGTATATCGCGCTCGTTTATTTCCCAACAGTTAATTTTAACACAAAATAATGGAGGTCTTTTACCGAGCTTAGGGAGTTTGAAGGGATCAACTTGTTTAGTGTGCTCACTTTTCCGGCACTCAAGTCGCCTCCATCCAGTGGTTAAGTCATCCATAGCGTAAATATCCCCGATTGGACACGCATCAGCATTCCCCATTCTGTAGAGACACCGTGGGGTGTGATATGCGTGAGATATTGCATACAGTGTTCCGGAGTTGGAGGAAACTATACATCTCCCTTTATCCATTATAACTTCTCTACGGTTGCTACGATATTTGGGAAAAGCAGTCATGAAACACCGAGCAAAAGCCGTGTTCTCATCGCCTTCCAGCACCCATATGTTCCTCTCAAAATCGAAGTGCATGGGAGCGATTTTGGAAGGATTTTTGGTGCGTCGGAGCAGCCAGCGATCGAAATACGCTATATACAGCTTTCCTTTCCAGGGGATGGCTGTATGAAATTGGCTGAACCACCCTGGACTGTCTGGAAGAATTAACCATCTTTTGGCTGAACCACCCTGGACTGTCTGGAAGAATTAACCATCTGTCTGGAGAAAAGCTATATTTATCCTTAGTCGTTATATTTTCATTGCTCGTACAAAAACACAAAATACATGTTTCCAAGTTTCATCAAAAGCTATTTAGGAAGATGGTCTTTGTCCATGTTTGTGTTTAGATAATTGATAATATTGTTGAGGCTATTGTCCAGGCTAGCTTAGGGATTTTTTTTTTATCTTTGCTTATTACAATTTTGCAATAGAAAATTCTACTTTCACTATTTCTTGGATTAGATTCTTGTCCTTATCATCGAGTTCCTTAAATGATCAAATATTCAGTATATACTACTTTCATCTCGGTCTTATATCTTCTATTATTCAACAGAAATAATATCATAATACACCAAATATTCAGTACATAGTACTTGCATCTATGTTTTATACCTTCTATTATTCAATAGAAATAATATCATAATACTTTTTTGTCTGGGTAGGATTTAACCATAACATAAGTATTAATATTTAGAGCCACACTCATACACACATTAACATTGATGTGTTTGCATATTCTATGATGAAGTATGGTTTATATATTTCCTTTTGTCATATACATAGTTGAGGATTTCTTTTGATGGAGTCAAGCCAAGTTCCAAGTTGCTCACCATGTTCATGTGTCTAATACTGACATTATTTGAAACAAGCTAAGTTAAAAGCTTTGATTTTGTGCAATGCTAGCATTCAACAAAGGTCTTGGAATCCTTGATGGACTAGTAAAATGGAAGAATCATTCATCTCCATGCAAGTGGACCGGTGAAAGCTATAAGAGGGACTTTGTAATGCTTATCTCTTTTCTATATAGGGAGCCGAAAGACTCCATTTCTCCAAATCTTGGGACTATTGATTATTTCGAACTTTTGAATTTCACCAACAATCCTGTGGTTGGTAGCATTCCAAAAGAAATTTTGGGTCTTTCAACTTAAACTAGAACTCTTTGTGGAGAGATTCACTTTACCATCCAAGCTCTAATAAACCCTCAAGAGTTTGTTTTTGGTAGTAATACTTTGTTAGAGAAGTTAGTACTAGAGTTATGATTGTTTTCTCGCTTGAAGATTCTATACCTAGGTACCAAATTTTTCATTGGAAGATTACTAATAGATCTTGGCACAGTACTCTCTCAGTTGAGGTACCCATATCTTGGTGGAAATGATATTTCTCGAAGCATACTACGTAGCGATCTAGGTAACAATTTTCTTACATGTTTTAAATCCATGTTAAGGAAGCTAAATAGGTTAGCATATTGAATGTATCAAAAAACTCCCTTTTTGGAAACCTTCCCCTAGATATTAGTTAAATGGTCATTTTGACTAACACATATCTTGGAATCAACATGTTTGCAATCCTTTTTCTTGCCGAAATTAGTGATCTGGGAAATTTACAAATTTTATGCTTTACTTCTTGCTCCCTCAGAAGGTCCATTCCCTATGGGGTATCTGAAATGTAGTCCCTTAGTAAGCCAAACCTTTCCAACGATCCATTATGGCCTCTTATTCCTAAACCCATGGAAAATGTAACCATTCTCACCATTTAAATATGGTGAACACACAACTCAATGGGCCAATCCCTTCTTTATTTCTAAAATCCACAAAGCTTAGAACTTTGATTCTTTCCTTCAGTTTCAGAACAAAATATTTTTTGAAAATTCAAGTAATATTTCCTATATTATCTTTCTATGTAGATAAAAACCAACTAAGTGGGCCTCTACTTGAATTGTTAGGAAGGTTAATGGAAGTTCACTTTACTTTTTTGAGTAGTGGTTGTCATTCATGTCGAGGCAAGTGATCAATGATAAATGAATTAATATTATCAAGAAATACCTATCATTTTAAGTCATGGATGGCAATTAATATGAAGTTTAGGGGGAGTAATATCAAGTTAGCATAAGTTGGTGTACATATCGTGGCCATGTTATCATCAGCGTATTCATGTTGAGATGTTTCTTGAATGGTTGTAGTCAAGATTGCAGACAATATCCTTGTGGGAAATCATGTTTCAATTTCATATCCTAAATACAAAATCACCTTGTCTGGCTTGAAAGTATTCTCCATGAAGTTCCTTAAATGATCAAATATTCAGTATATACTACTTGCATCTCGGTCTTATATCTTCTATTATTCAACAGAAATAATACCATAATACACCAAATATTCAGTACATAGTACATGCATCTATGTCTTATACCTTCTATTATTCAATAGAAATAGTATCATAATACTTTTTTGTCTGGATAGGATTTAACCATAACATAAGTATTAATATTTAGAGCCACACTCATACACACATTAACATTGATGTGTTTGCATATTCTATGATGAATTATGGTTTATATATTTCCTTTTGTCATATGCATAATTGAGGATTTCTTTTGATGGAGTCAAGCCAAGTTCCAAGTTGCTCACCATGATCATGTGTCTAATACTGACATTATTTGAAACAAGCTAAGTTAAAAGCTTTGATTTTGTGCAATGCTAGCATTCAACAAAGGTCTGGAATCCTTGATGGACTAGTAAAAGGGAAGAATCCTTGTATGTGCGCACTGTGCAAATGAAGTCAAGGGGATTTTGGTCCCAAATTTTGGATGTAAATGAGCTTAAATGTAAACTGTGGACCTCAAACTATGGTTTGAGACCATAGTATGTGCACGTTACGTTAGGCATATTATAGATAAATAGAATGTGTCTAAGCTAAGTATTTAGTCAATGAATGTGTTATGAGATATTGATGTCCTGATAGTTTATGCGTCTGCAAGGGTTTTTGGGTTGGGTTGAAAGGCTTCTGTTGGCTGTGTGTGCGCAGACCTAGTCCTGGTTGTGTTTGAACCCTGCTGGCTGTGTGCGGGGAAGGGTTTGTAAGGTTTTTGGAAAGAACAGTTGATGTATTGACATATCCAAAAGATAATAGAAAGATAAATTTTGGAGAACCTATGGCTAACAAGGCACAATGCAATTTTCCTCGAGTGCTTTAAAATTCCTAGCTCTTGTGTAAACAAAAACACACACACACACACACATGTTTATCATTATAAACATTACATGAATCCTTTCTTTGCATTTGAATATTTAACCACTACATGTTTATGAGGATTTATTGAGGACCATCCATATAAATTACCTATGTAATACCTTATTCAAAAAAAAATTATGCTTTGAGGAAACTATTAATATTATACAAAAAATTCATCAAACTACCTTAAATAATTAGCCATCCTATAAGATCTATTCCATTAGGGATGCCTTGAACATTGGATATATTGACTAAAGAAAAAAAAACCTTAATATCCTTCACTTATGTGTAGCCATAATAATAATAATAATAATAACAGTAACAACTACAACAACAACAACAATAATAATAATGAGCTAAATAATAATTATATAGATGAGTATCTTTCAAATAGATCCGTGTTAAGCCTTAATACACTTAGATTGATGGGTACCTATAATAATAATAATAAGGAGCTAAAAGTTGACTAAATAAAACAAGTATTAATATCCTTCAATCATGTGTGGCCTTAATAATAATAACAACAACAACAACAAAAACAATAATAATAATGAGCTAAATAATAATTAGGTTGATGGGTATCTCTTAAATAAATTCATGTTAAGCCTAAATATCCTTAGAGTGACGTGTACTTCTCTAATGATGTTAATGAAATTTTTTTTAATAATAATAATAATGAGGTAAAAGAGTAATTAAGATAATGGATATTTATTGAACATATTCAATTTAAGCCTTAGTACCCTTTAATCATTTTTCTTAATATTGTTTCCCCATTTGATGACATGGTGGTTGTCTCATTGAGACGTTCTCTTCTCCATCCCACTTATATTTCAATTTTAGAAGTTAAATATCATCAACATTTTCTAAACCTGACTTAGTCAAGTCCTCCCAACCATAATTTTTAACATCATCATCCTTGTTGAATATCCACCATGCATACCTTGCCCCTAGACCGTCGTCAAGATTCCAGGTTTTTAGATTCACTAGGAGTATATCATGCTCATTTATTTCCCAACAGTTAATTTTAACATGAAAAAATGGAGGTCTTTTACCGAGCTTAGGGAGTTTGAAGGGATAAAATTGTTTAGCGTGCTCACTTTTACGGCACTCAAGGCACCTCCATCCATTGGTTAAGTCATCTATAGCGTAAATATCCCTGATGGGACACACATCAAAATTCCCAATTCTATAGAGGCACTGTGGGGTGTGATATCCATGAGATATTGCATACAGTGTTCCGAAGTTTGAGGAAACTATACATCCCCCTTTATCCATTATAACTTCTCTACGGTTGCCATGATATTTGGGAAAAGCAGTCATGAAACACTGAGAAAAATTCGTGTTCTCATCGCCTTCCAACACCCATATGTTCCTCTCAAAATCGAAGTGCATGGGAGCGATATTGGAAGGATAGTTGGTGCGTCGGAGTAGCCAACGATCGAAATCCGCTATATACAACTTTCCTTTCCACGGGATTTCTGTATGAAATTGGCTGAACAACCCTGGACTATCTGGAAGAATTGACCATCTTTCGGTGTTTACTTCTAAGCACAACATTGATACACCATTTGGAGTGGAAGTGGACAACACCACTATCATTCGATCCCCGATTATTGCCTTGGTAATCCAATCACAAGACTCGAATGGGAGTTGTTCAACTATTGCAAAAGTATCCAAAGCCCGAAAGGCCCAATCATCATTCCATAAATTTAACATGTAAGAGAAGGGATGCTCTTGATTAAAGCGATGCCAGAAAATAACTTTATCTTCGATCGCTTCCATAAAGGGTCCCCCATGGGGGCGTCCGCTGGGGTTTTCTTGAACGTCCGGTGCAAAAAGAGTAATAATTAACGCCGTGAACTCATGACAAGGAAAGGGTGACAACCTCTTGTCGACACTCGATAAATTTCATTTCTCTCACCATCTCTCCAAACCCCATCTTTGGGATCAAACAAAACAGAAGACTGCATTTTCGCAACGGAGGCTCTGTGTCAACCAAATGTCAAATTCTATTTGCAATACGTCCTTTAGGCCTAGCATTGAAACTTTCCATCGTTGTTGAAATACCACTAATTTCTCCAAATATTGGAGGCAACAGATCAAGAATATCTTCTCTTCACTCATGCTCGTCATCTAGTTTTGCATTGTGGATGCGAAAGGGTTCCATTTTATCACTTCCCATAAATTATTCCCTCTGCTTCATTTCCCTTCCCTTTATAATTTTGTTGTAGAATGAATCTCCAATCTCATTGCGGGCTATTACTATGTCAAAATATATCGAGTATCACCAATATATCTTCAATTTATATTTATATAATGCTTTAATATTTGTATCAAGCGAGTCCGACTATGTTGGTTCATGTAACACACCACATGTTGTCACACTGTAACTTGGTCTGACCCACGTCTTTTTAATTTTCATGTGCTTTATTTTCAGTGATTTATTTTGATTATTATCTTTTAAGATTTAATATTTTTTTAAATGATCTGATAAAGTTGAATAGCCTTGATAATTTAAATTTGATCCTTAGTCATTATCTTCTGATTTCTTGCACAAAAGGACACAATATACATGCCTACAAGTTTCATCGAAAAGCTACTTAGGAAGATGGTCTTTGTCTGTGTGTGTGCTTAGAAAATTGATCATATTGTCTAGGCTATTTTAGGGATTCTTCTTTTATCTTTGCTTACTACACACTTGCTATAGAAAATTCTACCTACAACACTTCTTGGATTAGATTCTTGTCCTTATCACCGAGTTCCTTAAATGATCAAATATTTAGTATTTACTACTTGCATCTCAGAATTATTCCTTCTATTACTTAATAGAAATTCAGGATGCAATGGTTAGGGCCCTATGTTGTTAAGGAAATCGCCAATGTTGGAGCAGTGCGCCTGGCCACGTTGAGTGGTGAATCCATTCGAGGATATGTCAATGGAAGTCGTTTGAAGCCTAGTCTCAAAGCGCCGAAGGACTTGGATAAGATGTGCGCAAGCATCCAAGTCCCTCTAATCGCGAAGAATGTCCCCATGGAAGGGGATATGATTGCAAAAATTCCACAACTGCAGTTTGATGACTGGGACATTACGGATGGCAAGAATTTTTTCCGAGCTCACGCCAGAGCTCTATTCGGATCAAATTACTTATGAAGGAGGCGTGGTGCACCTCAAGCCAAAGAGGGGAATGCTAGGTCTGCACAAGGAAAACCTGCTCAATTTGTTGCAGATCCCTCATTTTGGGAGCAGTCCAATCAATGATATATGCGTCAAATAGTTGCTGGCATTAGTCCATGATGATACGCTCTGGTTGGGAGAGAACATCCCGATTGACGCGGAATTGATTCATAGAATAATAGGTCTGTCTAATAAGGGGGTCGGCCCTATTGCAGACTTTGGAGGCAAAGCGTAAGAGAAAGTGGTGGCAGATCATAACAAGGAAAAATATGATGTCACTCGCAAGTCCTAGGGGCTCGTGCTGGAGGATATCAATGACCTCGCTATACGTTTTTGCACACTCATCTTGACCTATAAGATGATTCGTAAATGCAGGCCCAAGGAGGTGTATGCACATGTGATTGCGCTAGCCGAAATATGTGAAAATGGAGTCATATACAACTGGTGGGGGTACCTCTGTAAGGAATACCTAAATAATGTATGCGAGGCACGGGAGGAGGGAAAGCCCTTCCAATATGCATGGATCTTGTTACTGATTACACTTATTGGATGGAGACCCCCTGAAGACACACAATTCCCTAAAATTGAAGAGAAAATGTGCGAAGCTACGCGGGCGCTACGCAACACTCTGAAACTCGTCTGACCCGGTGCATGCAAAAGAGAATAAAATATTTTGGGGTTTATATGATGAAATACTGAACCAAGTGGTGCAGTCCAAGCCTCGACTATCACCTACCCTATAGAGAAGTACCCAACACCCACTACAATGGGAGAAACCGTTAACACAACGACAGTGCCGGAGAAGAATGGCTATGTGCCTAAGGAGAGTGGAGAAGTGGAAACATAAAAAGGCAATAAGTGCGGCACTTAGGTCATGGGTGGATTGCACAAGAAGCAGAAGGGATCTAAGAAGGTAGGACAGGAGGTCCTAATGCTCACAGAGGATGACCTTAATGAGATCGCGAAAATTGTTACCTTTTGCGACGGAAGATCGATGGACCGAAATAGAAGTCTAATAGAAATATGCGTTGGAGATCGTATAAGTTGGGTTGCATAAATTAAAATTTCAGGCGAGCCAAATTCATGAGAATGTGATTCAGCCGAGCTGAACCAGTGCAAATGTTACACGCGCGCAACCATTGGATGTTTCCTTGCCAGCATAAGGGGATGCGCGATTTTTCCACATCGCCCTACCAGCAATACAGATGGACACTAAAAAACGTGTTCAATTTACTAGTACATGTGATATTCATGTTAATATTTCGTTGTTTCTTACATGTAAATTACATTTGTTGCATTCAGTAATCGTAGATGAGCTCCAATACCGAGAAGTGACCACATAGACAAAGACCAGAGATGCACAAAAAAAGCTGCACAAGCACACCAGCAGCAACAAGAAGCAAAATTATCTTTGCAGAGAAGAAGAGGCTAAGATTAATCTGGTATGGCATGACATTCTAGCTGTCTTGGCTAAATTTGCGCCTGCTGAGAAGTTAGAGGCGTTGGTTGCTACAGTGAAAGAAGTGTGTGCAGAAGTACAAACCATTTGAATGGAGTATGAGTAGAAAATCGTGAACCTCATAATGAAATTGTAGTTAGAGACACCACCAAAGGTTCACATGAAGAGAGCAATGGAAGTAAAGCAGGCACAGGATAACATTGTTGTTGCAGTCGCCCAGTGTGACAACTCATTAAATGAGACAATGTATATATGAGCCTCTGTCTAGAATGATCTAGTCGTGCAGCAGTTACATGACGCACTCAACAAGAAGGAGAAACATTTTGAAGAGATCAGAATAGTCGTGCCTACATTAGTCCTTACCTAGAAACTTTCTCGTATGCAAGAAGGCCGTAGAATTTAGACAGAGATTGCAGACTTGCGCCGGAAGGAACAGGTTCTGAAGGAGCACATGCAACCATGGGCAGAGGAAGCACTACAATAATCCCAAACGCTGGAAAACACTCTGAAAATCATTCAGCAGACTCAGCTCAACGTAGAGATGGCCGTTGAGGGGCCTACTACAGACAAAATGGTTCAACAAGTGCATATTGCAACAACGCAAAGCCTCGAGTTAGTGCTCCCTCTCCATAATTCTGTCAAGACACTTTAGGCTAAGACTAAGGAGATAGTGCCTCAGTGACTCAGGACGAGTCACATGTTTGTGTTCAGGGCCTGTTAGAGCGGGGTCCCCTGAGGCACAAGTTCTGAAAAAACTTTTTGTATTTTTGGTGCGCACTGCGCAAATGAAGTCAAGTGGCTTTTGGTCAAAATTTTTGGTTGTAAATGGGATTAACTGTAAATTGTGGACCTCAAACCATGATTTGAGACCATATTATGTGCACATTAGGCGTATTATAAATAGATAGAATGTGTCTAAGCTAAGAAGTTAGTCAATGAATGTGTTATGAGATATTGATGTTTTGATATTTTATGCATCTGTAAGGGTTTTTAAGTTGGTTTGAAAGGCTCCTCCTAATTTTGTGCACGGAGACCTAGTCCTGGATATGTGTGAACCCCGTTGGTTGTGTGCGCGAAAGGGTTTGTAATGGTTTTGGAAAGAACAATAGATGTATTGACATATCCAAAAGATAATAGAAAGAGAATTTTTGGCGAAGCTATCTGTGTTATGCATATATATTTCTTATTTTTTATGCTCTATTAATATCACATTGTTTACTTATTTATTAATGATTATGCAAGGTTATCTGATCTGATTATGTGTGATTGTTGATGATTAAGATATTTTTTAAGTTTTTACATTGATTAATATGTAGATCTGGTTCTGATCTACTATCTGCACTAAAGTGAACAATATTTCTATGTTATTCTGTTGATAATTGTTCCTTCTCTGTGATTATGTTATAAAATTTTGCGCGCATTTATATAAGTTCATTGTGGGTTTTGTTGATGACCACTTCATTAAATTCCCTCTTAGGGTGCAGAAACTTGGTTCCAACACCCCCCCATATTGCTTCGGGTGAGACGTTGGTTTGTGCAAGAAGATCATTGCTGAAGGCGTCAATAGTTGGAGTGTTTGTTGGTTTATCCATCAAATCGGAACCTGGGTTAGGACCCCTCAAGCCAACAAGTGCCAATGCTTTGTTACTTTTCAAGTTGTTCCTAGTTAGGGAAAAATGACATGGAACTCTATGGATACTTTGGAAAACCTTCCCACTTAAGGCCTCAGACTATCTCTTCGATTGGAGGTGGTAACACTAAAAATTTCACAAAGATAGTTTTTTGAAATCACCTTAGAATAATTTTTTCAAATACCCTCAAATGTTACATTCAAATACAAATAAATGAATGAAATTATATCTAAATAATATAATCTAGAGATCATAGTAAAATATTATCATATGTTCAAACCAAGTACTTTCAATTGGACACATTTATCCTATGATGCACAATTCCTTATGTCCCAATAATATTTTCATGCCAATCCTCGTAATTAAGGAACCAATATCAAGGAGGTTATTGAGGGTGGAAGTCTTTTAACTATATTGATAAGAAAGCATATTGGACACCTAGATGAAGTCTGACTGTATACATGAAAACATGACATATTCTATCTAAATCCAATAACTCAACAACAATTGTAAATCATTAAATAATATTGATTTTGGAGAATATTATATTGATTCACTAATGGGAAACAATTAATGCTATACATTTCCAGATATTTTAAAGATATATTCAATTAGACCACGAAAATAAGTAAATACAAAAATAGGGAGATACCATATATTTCATTGCTTGTGTCTTGAGAAAATGTTCAAAATAATCATAAAGTAAATCATGAGAATTGGTCAAAACATATTTCTTTAGACATAAAATAAAATAATACAAAAAAATCAAAACTACTCAAGATTGCGATTTACAAGAGAAAAATACACCGATAGAAAAGAAAATTGAATTTACAAGTGATGAATCCAATGGTTGGTTTATTAATCTATGGCCCTATGGCTTTGAGCACTTCCATACTATACTACATAAAACACCAACCACTCGAAAGTATCCAACACTAAATTTTTATCTTTTTCTTCAATGTTGAATCACAATGATTTTATGAAATAGTTTCAAAAAATAGAAGGTCTCTTGAAATAACTCCAATTAAAAATAGTTAATAACTCAATCTCCCAAAAAATACAATTCTTGATAATTATCTAACTTATTTTTGTTTTCTAAAAATAGGAAATGTCTTCATCTTTAGCTACAAAATTTCCCAAAGTAAAATAATTAGAAGAAGCTAAAAAATAAATCTTGAATAATACAACACCATTGATATCTCCAACAAACATGTCCACAACCTAGTTGTCACCTCCTTGAAGTATTTCACCAAAACTTTTACGATTTTTCAAAATACAAACCAAACTTCAAAATCTACCACCTGCAACATTAGTTCCACTTACCCTCCAGAAATTTCCCATCTCCATCAACCTTAATCAATATAACACATCCCCTTGCCACCCATAGACCATACTGAGGGTAGAAGGAGGATGTTACTAAGCTGAATCGACCACCAATGTCCTGCTATGGAAATGGGAGTCCATCACTACCTCTGCATTGAAATATATGACCACATGAATTCTAGTCCAACAAATGCTACCTCATCATCCTAACTTTCCATGTGGCACCCAAAATGTGCCCATGTGTCTATATAAACTAATTCCATGTCACACTCATGAGCACCCCCTATCTTACCATTGTTTATATTGAAATAAGGGTGAAAATCCATTTTCAGCCATATACACGAACAAATGGGACATGGATTATGGAATGACCCCCTCCCGTTGCCAAATAACCCCAGAAGTATAATCTCAAGGGTTTCCCAAGCACCACCATTTGAAATGTCAAAGTTCCAAACAATCAACATTTCAAACTACCAAGATGATATCACACCCATGTCATGTTGATGTCACACCCTCTTTTGACCCACTTTGACATGTTAAACAACTAAATTTGGGTGCCACTATTCATGTCTTTGTGGAACCACATTACCCTCCCTACATAGTCATATGCCACATGGCTATGGGCCCCACTAGGGTCTTAACCCTTAATAAAATCAAATTTCTCTATTATATTAAACAGTTGGAAAATTAACCTAGACTCAAACAGATAGCCATAAAGACCCAACCATATCATCAATTCAGATTTAAAAACAAAGCCCCCCGTATGTGTGTGTGTTACACAGTCTCTCCTAGATTTATTTAAGCCTCAATCTAGCCCAAGGAAACTATAATTATTATACAAAAATTCCATCAACCTACCTTAAAGAATTAGCCATCCTATAAGATCTATTCCATTATGGATACCTTGAACATTGGATGTATTGACCAAAGAAAAAAAAGACCTTGATATCCTTCAATTATGTGTAGCAGCAGCAACAACAACAACAACAATGAGCTAAATAATAATTACATGGATGAGTATCTTTCCAATAGATTCATGTTAAACCTCAATACACTTAGATTGATGGGAAACTATAATAATAATAATAATGAGCTAAAAAGTTGACTAGAGGAAACTGAGCTAACACACTAGGTTGATGGGTATCTCTCAAATAAATCATGTTAAGCTTCCCACATCTCAGATGACATGTACTTCTCTAATGATGTTAATGAAATGTTTTTAATAATAATAATAATGAGGTAAAAGAGTAATTAAGATGATGATATTTATTGAATAGATTCGTTGCCTTAGTATCCTATAATCATTTTTCTTAGTAATCGTCTTCCCTCTATTTGATGACATGGTATATTTTGTTGAGATGTTATCTTCTCCATCTAATTTCAAATCTCACATAAAGACACCCTAACTTATCATAATAAAGTTGGTAAAATAAACACTTTGAAATCTCACTTATATTTCAATTTTGAGAAGTGAAATATCATCAACATTTTCTAAACTTGACTTAGTCAAGTCCTCCCAACCATAATTTTTAACACCGTCATCCTTGTTGAATATCCACCACGCATACCTTGCCCCTAGACCGTCGTCCAGTTTCCAGGTTTGTAGATTCACTAGGAGTATATCGTGCTCGTTTATTTCCCAACAGTTAATTTTAACACAAAATAATGGAGGTCTTTTACCGAGCTTAGGGAGTTTGAAGGGATCAACTTGTTTAGCGTGCTCACTTTTCCGGCACTCAAGTCGCCTCCATCCAGTGGTTAAGTCATCCATAGCGTAAATATCCCCGATGGGACACGCATCAGCATTCCCCATTCTGTAGAGACACCGTGGGGTGTGATATGCGTGAGATATTGCATACAGTGTTCCGGAGTTGGAGGAAACTATACATCTCCCTTTATCCATTATAACTTCTCTACGGTTGCTACGATATTTGGGAAAAGCAGTCATGAAACACCGAGCAAAAGCCGTGTTCTCATCGCCTTCCAGCACCCATATATTCCTCTCAAAATCGAAGTGCATGGGAGCGATATTGGAAGGATTTTTAGTGCGTCTGAGCAGCCAGCGATCGAAATCCGCTATATACAGCTTTCCTTTCCAGGGGATGGCTGTATGAAATTGGCTGAACCACCCTGGACTGTCTGGAAGAATTAACCATCTTTCGGTGTTTACGTCTAAGCACAACATTGATACACCATTTGGAGTGGAAGTGGACAACACCACTATCAGCCGATCCCCGACTATTGCCTTGGTAACCCAATCACAAGACTCGAATGGTAGTTGTTCAACTATTGCGGAAGTATCCAAAGCCCGGAAGGCCCGATCATTATGCCCTAAATTTAGTATGTAAGAGAAGGGACGCTCCCGATTAAAGCGACGCCAGAAAATAACTTTATCTCCGATCGCTTCCACAAAGGGTCCCCCCTGGGGGCGTCCGGTGGGGTCTTCTTGAACGTCCGGTGCGAAAAGAGGAATAGACGTTAACGCCGTGAACTCATGACAAGGAAAGGGTGACAACCTCTTGTCTCGGACTGGACACTCCATAAATTTCATTTCTCTCACCATCTCTCCAAACCCCATCTTCGGGATCAAACGAAACAGAAGACTGCATTTTCGCGACGGAGGCGCTGCGTCAACCAAATGTCGAAGTCTATTTGCAATAAGTCCTCCGGGCCTGCCATTGGTAACGAGCTTCCGCACACGACTGTGAAGAGCTGGAATAATTCGATGGCTTATAAGATCGTCGTTCATCAAATTAAAACTTTCCATCGCTGTTGAACTGCCACTAATTTCTCGAAATCTTGGAGGCAGCAGATCAAGAATATCTTCTCTTGACTCGTGCTCCTCATCTAGTTTTGCATTGTGGATGTGAAAGGGTTCCATGTTATCACTTGCCATAAATTATTCACTTCGCTTTAAATAAAAAAATTGTTGTAGAATGAATCTCCAATCTGATTCTGATTGCCGGCGAATACTACGTCGAAATATATCAAGAATAACCAATATATCATCAATTTATATTTATATAGGGTTTTAATATTTGTATCAAGCGGGTCCGACTCCGTCGGTTCATGTAACACACCACATGTTGTTACAGTGTAACTTGGCCCGGCCCACGTCTTCTTAATTGTCATGTGCTTTGTTTTCAGTCATTTACATTGTCATGGGCTTTGTTTTCAGTCATTTACTTTGATTATTATCTTTTAAGATTTAATATTTTTTAATTGATGTGATAAATTTGAATAGCCTTGATATGGTGTAAAGGAGGCCTGCATATGGTGAAAAGCTATATTTATCCTTAGTCGTACAAAAGCACAATATACATGTTTTCAAGTTTCATCAAAAGCTATTTAGGAAGATAGTCTTTGTCCATGTTTGTGTTTAGACCATTGATAATATTGTCGAGGCTATTGTCTAGGCTAGCTTAGGGATTTTTTTTATTATCTTTGCATCCTGCAATCCTGCAATAGAAAATTCTACTTTCACTATTTCTTGGATTAGATTCTTGTCCTTATTATCGAGTTCCTGTAATGATCAAATATTCAGTATATACTACTTGCATCTCGGTCTTATATCTTCTATTATTCAACATAAATAATATCATAATACACCAAATATTCAGTACATAGTACTTGCATTTATGTCTTATACCTTCTATTATTCAATAGAAATAAAATCATAATACGTTTTTGTCTCGGTAGGATTTAACCATAACATAAGTATTAATATTTAGAGCCACACTCATACACACATTAACATTGATGTTTTTTCATATTCTATGCTGAAGTGTGGTTTATATATTTCCTTTTGTCATATACATAGTTGAGGATTTATTTTGATGGAGTCAAGCCAAGTTCCAAGTTGCTCACCATGTTCATCTATCTAATACTGACATTATTTGAAACAAGCTAAGTTAAAAGCTTTGATTTTGTGCAATGCTAGCATGCAACAAAGGTCTTGGAATCCTTGATGGACTAGTAAAATGGAAGAATCATTCATCTCCATGCAAGTGGACCGGTGAAAGCTATAAGAGGGACTTTGTAATTCTTATCTCTTCTCTATATATGGAGCCGAAAGACTCCATTTCTCCAAATCTTGGGAATATTGATGATTTAAAACTTTTGAATTTCACCAACAATCCTCTGGTTGGTAGCATTCCAAAACAAATTTTGGGTCTTTCAACTTAAACTAGAACTCTTTGTGGAGAGATTCACTTTACCATCCAAGCTCTAATAAACCTTCAAGAGTTTGTTTTTGGTAGTAATACTTTGTTAGAGAAGTTAGTACTAGAGTTATGACTGTTTTCTTGCTTGAAGATTCTATACCTAGGTACCAAATTTTTCATTGGAAGATTACTAATAGATCTTGGCACAATACTCTCTCAGTTGAGGTACCCATATCTTGGTGGAAATGATATCTCTCAAAGCATACTACGTAGCGATCTAGGTAACAATTTTCTTACATGTTTTAAATCCATGTTAAGGAAGCTAAATAGGTTAGCATATTGAATGTATCAAAAAACTCCCTTTTTGGAAACCTTCCCCTAGTTAGTTAAATGGTCATTTTGACTAACACATATCTTGGAATCAACATGTTTTCAATCATTTTTCTTGACGAAATTAGTGATCTGGGAAATTTACAAATTTTATGCTTTACTTCTTGCTCCCTCAGAAGGTCCATTCCCTATGGGGTATCTAAAATGTAGTCCCTTAGTAAGCCAAACCTTTCCAACGATCCATTATGGCCTCTTATTCCTTAACCCATGGAAAATGTAACCATTCTCACCATTTAAATATGGTGAACACACAACTCAATGGGCCAATCCCTTCTTTATTTCTAAAATCCACAAAGCTTAGAACTTTGATTCTTTCCTTCAGTTTTAGAACAAAATATTTTCTGAAAATTCAAGTAATATTTCCTATATTATCTTTCTATGTAGAGAAAAACCAACTAAGTGGGCCTCTACTTGAATTGTTAGGAAGGTTAATGGAAGTTCACTTTACTTTTTTGAGTAGTGGTTGCCATTCATGTCGAGGCAAGTGATCAATGATAAATGAATTAATATTATCAAGCAATACCTATCATTTTAAGTCATGGATGACAACTGATATGAAGTTCAGGGGGAGTGATATCAAGTTAGCATAAGTTGGTGTACATATCGTGGCCATGTTATCATCAGCATATTCATGTTGAGATGTTTGTTGAATGGTTGTAGTCAAGATTGCAGACAATATCCTTTTGGGAAATCATGTTTCAATTTCATATCCTAAATACAAAATCACCTTGTTTGGCTTGAAAGTATTCTCCGTGAACATTCCAACGATACATATTTTTCATCGTAACTTCCACATATTAGTGCAGGAAATCTAAGCATGGAGAGATTTCGAGGCATCGATTGGAAAAGTGAATAGAGAAGGTAGATCAACGGCTAAGAATCAAAGACATGGTATAGATCAACGGTTCTAATATTTTTTTAGTGTATGACATGTGTATAGGTTATTGGGAATATTTTTCACAATGAGACCCCATTTCGAGTGTCAATTTGATCCGATAGTTAAGGAGCAATATCATACATCAATATACACGAGGATTAATGTGGAGCCCATAACACAATGTGATCCAATAGTGGAGAAAGAAACAGATCAATAGTCCATGCTCAATATAAGGATTGTTAGATCTAAGACTTTTGTGATCCATAATGTAGATAAAAATGCTTTCGGATTAATCACATCGTTAGGATTAATCCTAATGATGTGATTAATCCGAAAGCTTTTTTATCTATATAAGGATTGTGTTTTTGTTAAATTTGGACAACTAGGTCCAAACTCCATATTAAGATGCTCAGATTAAGAGGCTAATATTTTTGTTGGATTCCTCTTTCTGAGAGGTGTAAAATCCATATAAAATATGTCTTAATCCGATGAGCAGAACTTATATTTTGAATTTATTATTTTAATAAATTATATGTGCAAGGTCGGCCAGTTTTGTAATGTAGGCTCGGATGCCCAACAGATGTGTCACACACCCTCATGATGGATATATATACAGGAAAAGTTGGAGAGATTTTCATCATCATCACAACTCACATCTTCCTCTCTCTTCTAGGAATACGAGCTACCAAGAAGGACGAATTTAATCCACACGTGTGAAGGACGAAGAGGACAAACTGTACGGTCAAGCTGAAGTACGGATTTGCTGCTGCTAGGGTTTCGCAGTAACTTTGACCAGCGTTGACTTTGGTCAACGCTTGGTCCAAACAAGCTGAAAATTGGTGGAAGGTTCGATTTATGAAGGCCGTACTACCTGGCACAAAAATCGAGGTCAAAGGGTTGACCGTTTTGCTGCTGCGTTGACTTTTAGCTTGCTGCCCCTGCGTTGCCTTTTCAGGACAGCGTTGAATTTTGCAGAGTTGACTTGGGTTGACTCATCTACTGGTTGGAGGGTTGTTGTGACACATGCTGGGCTGGCTGACCAAAGGAGACTTTGCTGGTTGAAGCATCCTGTTGACCGCCGAAACGAATACACACATTTTTCCTGTTTCTGATTTGTCTTCTGTAAGATCTACTTATATGTTCTATCTGCATTTTGCTTACCTACTTGTATGATTGCTGAAATAAAAGTGAAATTGCTTCTAGCATAGAACATCTACAAAACTTTACATGGTTTCAGAGCTGAGGTGAAGACAAACTCAATCTATAGTAATCATCATCGTGGAAATGGGTTCCACTAGTCTTGAATTCAAGGAGAATGACAAGCTGACCGGAAGTGATGACTTCCATCCCTGGAAGATGATATTAGATCTCAAATTAGAAGATCATGATCTCCTGGATCATGTGACAGGGAGGATTCAAGAACCTCCATCCATGCCTCTGCTGCTGTTAGAAACAAGTATAAGAAGGGAGAAATCAAAGCAAAGCTGCTGATCAGGGAATCCATAAATAAGAGTCTGGTTGCCTACATATCTGAACTAGGCACATCCAAGGAGATGTATGACAAATTGATACTTATGTTTCAGGTAAAAAATGTGAACCAAGTGCTATTCCTCAAGAACAAGTTGAAGAATATGAAGAAGGGCCGAGATGAGTCTGTTCAAACTTTCTTTCTGAAGTTGACCGAAACCAGGAACCATCTGCTAGCTATTGGGGAGATAATAGTTGATCGTGAGATGGTTCTCACCGCACTTGGAGGACTTCCATATGAATGGCAAGTATTCACAACTACTATCCTCAACAATAATACCATTCCTAACTTTGATGAGCTTCTGTCAAGATGTATGCAAGAAGAAACAAGGATGAAGGAATTTGATAATGAAAGAAATGCTGCCTATGGTGCTCATTCCCGAAAGAAGAACTCGGGTGGTTCTAAGGACAAAAGAAGGACAAAGACTCAAGAGAAGAAGGGTAAATGTTTCACCTGCCATAGGCCTGGACACTATGCTAGAGAATGCCCCTTCAAGGAGGATTCTCCCAATAGTGACGATAACAACAACAACCGAAGGAATGGGAATCAAAGAAATGACAAATCCAAAGGAAAGAGGAAGGCTCACTTTGGAGGAAACAATCAACCTTCTAAGAGGTCCAGAAATACCAGGTATGAGGAGTCTAATGTTGTTGATAAAAGAAATGAGTATATTCTGGTATCTGCTCTCTCAGCTGCATCTCCGCCCGACACGATGGATGTCTGGCTAATTGATAGTGGTGCCTCAAGACATATCACCGGATTCAAGGAAGCACTTTCTGACATGGTTGAAAGGGATACTAATCTAGAAATTATCCTTGGGGATAATGCCACTTATTCTGTAAAAGGGACCGGGACTGTGACCCTTCACTTGTCTCAAGGACAAGTCCTCCGTCTACAAGATGTACTCTATGTACCCAAATTGAAGAAGAACCTTGTGTCTGTATCTGCCATGGAAGACAAAGGATTCAATGTAACTTTCTCTGATGGAAAGGTGCTCATGTGGGAGAAGAGCTTCAAGGAAGCTATCTCAATTGGTTCTAGGGTTGGTACACTCTATCAGGTTGGAGGGAGTCCGTTGGGAGCTATGACTTGTGATACTATCCGTCAAACCGAACTATGGCACCGTAGATTTGGAAAGCCCTTCCCGAAGCAAGGAAGGTGTATGTAAGGGCTGTGCTGAAGAATATAACATAACAAGGGGACCTTCTTTCCCCTCAAGTGTCACAAAGAAATCTGAGATATTGCAACTGGTCCATTCTGATCTTTCTGGTATGTTGCCTGTAACATCCCTGGAGGGATGTTCTTACTATATGACATTTACTGATGACTTCTCTCGCAAAACCTGGATCTTTTGAGGAAGCCATCAAGCATCAAGTCTGGAAGGATGCTATGCATGAAGAATATGAGTCTATTATGAAGAATGATGTCTGGGATGTGGTCCCGAGACCGAAGGACAAATCTGTTGTCACTGCGGAATGGCTCTACAAAATCAAACATGGATCTGATGGGAGTGCTGAAAAGTTTAAGGCAAGGCTTGTTGCCCGTGGCTTCTCTCAAAAGGAAGGAATTGACTATGACGATATATTTGCACCTGTGGCACGATATACCACCATCCGATCAATCATAGCCCTTGCCGCTACGCAAGGATGGAGTCTTCATCAGATGGATGTCAAGACCGCTTTTCTGCATGGTGCAATAAAGGAAGAGGTGTATGTAGAACAACCTCTGGGATTTGAAGTTCAAGATCGAGACACTTATGTCTGCAGGTTGAAGAAAGCCCTCTATGGGTTAAAGCAAGCACCCAGAGCTTGGTACGAAAGAATGGATAGTTACTTGATAAAGCTGGGCTTCACTCGAAGTAATGCTGATCCGAACCTATACTTCAAGGTTGTGAAAGAGAAGCCTCTCATTCTAGTACTATATGTGGATGACCTCTTCCTGACTGGTGATGACCCTCTCATTCATCAATGTGAGAGGGAGCTTGCTGCTGAATTCGAGATGAAGGACTTAGGACTGATGCACTATTTACTAGGCCTGGAGGTCTGGCAGAGACCTGGAGAGATTTTCCTTTCTCAAGGAAAATATATTGTGAAGCTTCTGAAAAGATTTGGAATGGTGGACTGTAAGTCCGTGTCGACACCGATGGAACTCAACTTTAAGAAGTTGAAGAGCAACGTTGCTGGGCCCGTCCTACTGAGTATCGTGAACTCATAAGGACCCTGATGTTCTCAATGAACACTTGTTCGAACATAGGCTGTGCAGTGAACACTTTGAGTCAACACATGGTTGATCATAACATTCACTGGGTTGGTGCCAAGAAACTCTTGAGATATCTCTGAGGCACGACAGACCATGGGCTGAGATACACTGCCAAGAGTATGACACTCCGTGGATATACTGATGCCGATTGGGCTGGCAGTGTGGTGGATCGCAAGAGCACATCTGGATGCTACTTCACATGAAGATCTGCTTCGGGCAGGAATCTAAAGTCGGCAGTCTTGAGCACCGCTGAGGCCAAATACATTGTAACATGTATGGCCTGTTGTGAAGTCACTTGGTTGCGAAAACTCCTTGAGAGCTGTTCGAGCATGTGCTAGATGCCACCGTTATCCTTTGTGATAACCAGAGGGGGATTCATTTGTCATAAAATCCCGGGTTCCACGATTGATCCAAGCATGTTGATGGCTGGTACCACTTTATCTGGGATATGGTACAGTGAGGCGCCGTAAGGCTCGATCATATAGGAACTGATGAGCAGGTCGCGGATATTCTCACAATGCCCTTGGGGAAGGTCATGTTCCTAACCTTCCGTGAGAATCTTGGAATCATGGAACGACCCTATGATGTGGGTCCTGTTGGACGATGAACTCTGGGAGCTCTGGGGGGGCTTTGGGGAGAGCTTCTTGAAGCTATGGGCAACCACAAGGCTAGGCTTGCCAACCTTGGTGGTGTGCTTGGACCCCACCGTTGTGATTTTGAGTTGGTTCACCTCTCATTTTCTGTGCCCCGTATGCATCCTACCCATTGAGTTCAGGGCTCATGGGAAGCACCTCTCATTTGGCCAATGAGGTGTGGAAAAGTTAGAGACTATTAGCAAAGACTTCAGATACGCATCGTAGACGTCAATGTCTATCTAAAGATGGCACTGTGTCAACCACTGACTGGGATCAAGATTTGTGAGGTCCTGGACCTTCCCCGGACCGACTATGTCGCCTGGGGATGATGTCTTTGTGACCTGACCCACTTCTGTTCCTTTAAATAAAGAAGCCAAGAAAAGCAAGTTTCATGATGACGCACTGAAGTGTTGATTTAATTTAAATAGATGGAGTTCTCCTACAGAGGGAGTGTTAAATTTGGACAATCAGGTCCAAACTCCATATTAAGATGCTCATTAAGAGGCTAATATTTTTGTTGGATTCCCTCTTTCTCGAGAGGTGTAAAATCCATATAAAATATGTCTTAATCCGATGAGCGTAACTTATATTTTGAATTCTATATTTTTAATAAATTATATGTGCAAGGCCTCGCTTGGTAATGTAGGCTCGATGCCCAACGATGTGTCACACACCCTCATGATGGATATATATACAGGAAAATTGAGAGATTTTTATCATCAACACAACTCACATATTCCTCTCTCATCTTAGAGTACGAGCTACCAAGAAGGACGAGTTTCAGCCACACGTGTGAAGGACTAAGAGGACAAACTGTACGGCTAAGCTGAAGTACGGATTTGCTGCTGCTAGGGTT
This sequence comes from Pinus albicaulis, assembly GCA_034641835.2. Taxonomy (NCBI): domain Eukaryota; kingdom Viridiplantae; phylum Streptophyta; class Pinopsida; order Pinales; family Pinaceae; genus Pinus; species Pinus albicaulis. The sequence continues at coordinate 47,835 of JAXQQM020089002.1, forward strand.
TCGCAGAAACTTTGACCAGCGTTGACTTTGGTCAACGCTTGGTCCAAACAAGCTGAAATTTGGTGGAAGGTTCGATTTATGAAAGGTCAATACCTGGCATTAAAAATCGTGAGGTCACAATATCTGTTCATTGCTAAGACTTTATAATGCTGCCTCTGAAAGCAATTTGTGGACAAAGCATTGACTCTTATGGTGAGTTGACTTGGTTACCTCATTCACTGGTTGGAGGCTATGTGACACATGTCAACACACCAAAGGAGACTTTGTCGGCTAAGCATCCTGTTGGACCGCTCAAATCTTAATACACACATTTTTCCGTTTCTATCAGAGTACTTCAAGATTCTATTTCATAGAGTGTTCTATCTGCATTTGTTTAACACTCTACTGTATGATTGTCTAAAATAAAAGTGGAAATTGCTTCTAGCATATAATATCACAAACTTTACGCTTATTAATGGCTAACCACCTACCAATATTTAATGAGATCCGATGATTAAGATTGTTTTACAATGTTCTAGATTTAATACTTACTGATAAGCATGAGTTATATTGAATAGTCCATAAATTGGACATCATCCAATGATGGAGATTATCCATTAATAGTCCGGGATCTAACAAGTTAATGTCAACAAGAGCACTCAATATTGTGAAGACGCAGGACATGATGTAATCTATTGACGTAAAATTATCGATCATCTGACCGCAGATTGTGTTCTTCCAAGTTTCAATTCCTGCATGGTACCAATGGAACTCGGGACATAACAAAGATAAATATATGGTTCCGCATAATACTTTGATTTAATAAGTGATTTGACACTTTCAAGTGATGACTTTTTGGAGGAGTGGTATTCAATGACACAAGATCTGGCATGCCAAGGTGATGACAGATGCACAGGGCTCACACCTCATGGAAAATCCTGTACAACCCATAGCTTTGCCTCCCAAATTAGGACATTTGAAGCAAGAAGTTTTGAGTATGAGACTCTTAAAATTCACAACTAAAAAAACAAGTGGACTGAGAAGTGAATAAGAAACATCCTGGCTATATAAGAATGAATTGGTGATGACTGGAAAGAACACAGTTTTGAAATATTAAGAGTGGCATTAGATTTGATCTTTTTAATAACTGGACAACTTGAAGAGGGTTATGGTGTGAAAGGACTTGGGTCATGAGTTCACAGCTATGTTTAAGAGTGATGAGATTGGAACAGAATTTTTTATGATAGTTGTTATCAAGGATAAAGAGTTTTTCTCTGATGTTGGTATTTCCATAGAATCAATGAGTATTCATCAAAAAAATTTTAAGACTATATGTCTATGATATGGTAATTTATGATTTTGATTTATTTTTCTGGATATTATTAATATATTGAGCTATAATTTTAACTCAAAGAAATTTAATTGTAGTGTCACCAAAGTCCATTAAAGTGAATTATACTAAAATTTAATAGATCTAACAATGTTATAATTATAAAATAAATTTATGATTGTCATTATCTATCCAAAAAGCTCATGCAGAGATTGTTTTTCCAAAAAGAAAAAAATAAAAAATATGATTAAAAGTCAAATTATTGAACTCGTAGAGGTTATCTACACATTCATTCGTGTAAGTTTTAGGCTGGGTCATTTAAGTAAGAGCTACATAAAGGTTTGCCATCTGACATTCCTCAACTATATTACTTAGATAATGAGTGTTAAATTTGGCATAATTTACTCATAGTATTTTTTTCCTCAAAAACATTTATGCACTCGAATGAATAGGGGTCTTTAAGAAATGTTGTAAGCCCAATCAGCCCAATATAGTCCGACCTTTCCTTTCTGGCATCATTGCCTGACCGGACATTGCCTTCTCCTCAAGCAAGTTATTGAAATGAAGATTTTTTTGGATTTTTTAAATATATAAAAGGAATTTTTTTTATAATATATTTTACTATTATATTTTTATATATTTTTTCAGTGTAATTTTTTACTCATTTTTACTCCTAGTTATACTAAAAATAAAATATAATTTTTATATAATAATATTCTATTTTAGTGATTTTATTTATGTGACATTAATATTATATTTACTTATTTTCCATTTATTTAAAAAAATCAATTCAATTTATATGTATTAAAGTGAGATATTCATTAGAATATTATTTATAAGATAAAAGATCTTCATTGATATTGCAAGTGGAAGATTGAATATTGAACATGGACAAACAATACCACCTCACCAAACCGCAAGTACACCAAATCCATATAATCTCTTTTAATAGTAGATGAATATAGCACACAGTGGTAGAACCTATATATTTGAATAATTTTCAGCTTTATATTTTTTGTGTCCTTATCTTTGTGGATTTTGAATGGATAGCTTGTATATATAATATTTTTTAATTGTAAATATTTTAATATTAGTATCAGAAAGTGCAATAGCATAAGGAAAGTAGTTTGTGGTGGTTGTTACTGTTAGGAACTCATGTTCCTTTTAACAAAAGTGAACAATAGTGGTTGATTATGTGAACATGATATTGATTATGTTAGAATCATACTATTGCATATCAACAAGAGTTCAAACAAATTATTATCACATTTTAGAGAATATGAAATTTAGTGTCAAATAAATTGATGAATTGTTTGGCTTTATTGTAATGTTTATTTAAAGAAACAATATGAAATACGTTATTTAACAAGTATTTGATCTTTTCAATGATAATAATATTGAAAGGAATTTTTTCTTTTCAATAAATTTACATTGATGGGTATGGTTTTATTTTATTAGAGTTATATTATTCAATGCAAATAAATTAGAGACAATAATTTTCGGGATTTTGATTTATCATTCATATGAAAAAATGATTGATTTTTAATCATTGCTGTAATATAAAAAGATAGAACTCTTCAAATCAAATATAAATCTTCTCTAAATTTCAATTTTGTCAACCTTGATTCTCCTTCACAAAGCAAGATATACATGCTTCAAGTTTCACAAATATATGTAGGAAGATGCCCTTAATCATAAAGTAGACAATTGATAATATTGTTTATAAGATTCTGGGATCTTCCTTTATTTGTGTTTTCATCACCACCATAGATAAAATTTCACCTTCACCAATTCTTGGATTAGATTATTTGCAGTCCCTATCTAGTTCCAGATAACCAAATATTCAATATATATCCTACTTGCATCTATTGTTCATAGTACATTTCATAGAATCATCTTCATATTCTTTTTATCGAAAATTAATTACATATTAAGTATTAATTTCAATTAACATTCATGTTTCAAAGGTATTCTATGATGAAGTATGTTTATACATTTTTCTGCTTGTACAATTAAGTGATTTCGTTCTTAATGGAGTCATATTACTTGAGGTTCCGTTACCTCCATCATCATGTGTATTATATTAACATTATTTGCAACAAGCTAACTTGAAAGCTTTGATTTTTGATGCATGCCTAGCATTAAACCACATTCGAAGTTCTGATGAATGGCAAAGTTGAGGAATTATTCATCTCATGTGCGGATTTAGTAAGTTGTTGAAGGATTTGAAATACATGTTCCTTTTCACTATGAGCTTTCCAAAGGCTCCATTTAGCAAATCTTGGGGCTTTTGTACAATCTTAACTTTGAATATGTCCTTCGACAATCCTCCGGCATGAATCTGTAAGACTTTGTGATCCATGTACATAGATAAATTGTTCTTCGACACCTGAATACGATTTTGTCGAGACGTCTAACCATCAATGTGGTTCATCCTCGTGATTAAGGTAGAAGTCCAAAAGAAATGCAATTCACAAGATGTACATTTAACCCTTGAAATCCAGAATTTCTTTGTGAGTAGATTCAATTTGATACCCAAAAGTCTCCAAACTTTAAGAATTTATCTCGAAAGTAGAAATAGTTTGTTGGAACAATTGAAAATAAAGGTAGACCACATTTCACTCGAGACAAGTGAGCCAGGTACCACCTCGAATTCAAAGACACGTAGAATTAATACCATCTGAGGTTGAGTAATAACTGTGTGAAGCAATTTCTCTAGGAAGCATGCCAGTACAAAGCTAAATAATCAAAATAGCTATGCTTATTCACCAAATTAATGACTCAATATTCATATTTACCACTTATGTCTCAATTATAATTTCATATTCAAGAACAGTATTGTATTACATCATGATCATTAATGGATCTATGTCTTATACCTTTCTGTTGAGTTCAATAGAAATAATATCATAATACTTTTTTTACCTAGATAGGTTTTAACCATAACATATACTACATTAGAGCCACACCATACACCATTAAAATCGTTATGGTTTAGTATATCTATGATGAAGTATGGTTTATATATTTCTCGTTATACATAGTTGAGGATTTCTTTTGATGGAAGTCGGTTGTCCATGTTGCTCACCAAGGTTCATCTCATTAGTTTGACATTATTTTGAATATTATTAAAAGTTGATTTTAGGCAAGTACACATATTCAACAAAGGTCTTGAACTTTGACATTCAGTAAAGGAAGAATCATCTTATCTCATGCAAGTAGACTCTAAGAAAGCTATAAGAGGACTTTTGTAATACCCATTTTCACATGGAGCCTAGGTGATCTGTCTTCCCAAATTTGGGAATATTAATGATTTGGAGCTTTGACTCACCAAGAATCCCTATTGGTATCATTCTGCAAGAAAAATTTGGCATCACAAGACAAAAAATTTCAACTTAAACTAGAATCTTTGTGACAGAGATTGACTTTACCATCCAAGCTCTCACAAACCTTCAAGAGGTTTTGGTAGCAATACTTTGTTGGAGAAGTTACTTACTAGTGCTGGGATTCTTTTCTCTGCTTTGAATATTATGAGATCCCAGGTACCAAATTCTCTACTGAAGATTACTATGATCTGCACACCCAGTTGGAGGTAATTCATATCTGGTGTAGTTAACATTCCCTTGAAGCACACTACATACCTAACATTCCAAAATGCTGGTATTATTGATCTAGCATGCTTCCATATGCATTTTTCCACCCAAGAAAAGGTTACAGGCAGGCTGGCATCTCCCAAATGTCTCCAAAACCACTTTTTTGGCATCATTCCCTTTATATATTAAATATGGTCATTTTTATCATTCAGATTCTGAAAAATGAATCAGAGCCAAGATTTTTTCCAAAATTTGGCCATCTGTGACATTTAAAATTTAGTAATTTCAATAACTTGCTCATGTAAAGACTCCTGCAAGATATTTAAGATGTATTCTCTTGTGGTAAGGATCTTCCACAACTATAACTTAGGACTGTGTCTGAAGTGGAAATGTACAACTTCTCACAATTTTTAAATATGGTGAAAACACAACTCAATTGACCAATCCCTTCTAATTTCCAAAATACATGGTGTTTATAAATTTTCTCGCTTCTGATTTTCCCCAGCTCAAACATTGGCATTATGTTGAAGATATTTGAGAGACCCCTCCTAAACCTCAACCTGAAGGTGATCTAGAGAATACCTTCTTATACTAGCATGCCTAGTAAACAAGATGATTATACTGCTTTAATGTATATTTCTTTTCTCTTAGTGGGATATTGAGTACAGATTAGTTAAGAAACCTTAAAGGGGATTTTCACCCACCACAAATTCTCTTCTTATCCAGAGATTATTAGTGTTTTTTATTTTAATTACTATTCACAATGATGGCAAACACTCTTCATGAAATTTGTAATATTTCATTTTGCTTGGTAGACTGTCATTTCTCGTTTCTCCAAAATGTATATATACCTTAATTGACCTCTCAAAACTTCGCTAACATCAGAATATTTAGTCATCCCTTTGTGCCTTGCTTTTTTCTTAAGTACTTGAACAAGAATTATTTTACCTGGCTTCTTCAAAGGGAAACTATTTTCATCAATTAAAGAAGTCTAAAGCTGCTAGAAGATTATAAAGAATGAGTATCACCTGGATACCTCCTTTTTTTAATGGATTGTCTTATTTAGCGATCTTTTAAAGTCAAAATTACTTTAAGCATTTAGGTGCTAAAACATTTCTATACTCAGGTAGGATTTAAAAGCATTATGGAAATAAGAAACCACGGTTTATCAGATAGATGATTAGTCATGATAAAGAGTAAAACCATTCACATTCAAGAAAACTATTATTGATCTTCGCCTTCACTCATTATACAAATTTGCACCATGGTTATAATCGTAAAAGAATCCTGCTACTGAAATGGTCAGGCCCAGGGAATAGGCTTAATCAATGTCAAATGTTAAATATGTATCTTATAAACATGGATGCTTAGAATAATGCTTAAAAACATAATCCAATCTCTAAAAGTAGGTTTTTTTCTCATTCTATTTAAATCACTAATAATACAAAATTACATATACATGTTTTATTTTACATATGAAATACAAATATAACAAAATCCTCACACATCTAAAAATATCTTCATCTCCACCACATCTAATTGCACCTTCCTCCAACACTGCGACTTTGAGAATCCACCTCTAACGGTAGCATAATGACTTGATCAAATAGGGAGGCACCTGGCTTATCACCAAATCTAAAGCCACCATTCTCTTTGCAAATATCCATTTTCACGAAGTGATAACTTATCATCACATCATGTTCTCTCAAGCTTTCTTATTACAAATCAGCACTTATTGCAAACACATGCAATGATGTCATCTTTTCTTAAGTTCCTCCTTCAGGTCACAATATGATACAGCTTCAAGTAGGAAGCTTAGGAGTGTGCTCACTGTGAACAACCAGAGGGACCACCTTTTCTCCAATTACGATTGTTTGACGCCTCTTTATCAATGGTGAAACAGCTTAGAACTTCTAGCTTTCACTGATAATTCTTTAATTTTGATGCTTCTTGAGGTTTTAATTTTCTTGTTGAGATTTGTTAGTTTGCTGACGGGCTCTTTTCCCTAATTTGTTGAGAGACCCATAAATGCACATTATGAACATAATTTTTTTTCTAGTTCCACAATGATGTGATGAGGTACTCACTCACATAACAACAGTCATAGCAAGAAGAATACGCTTTGATGAGATTTAAGGCCAGTTTACTAAAGAAGAAGTTCTCCATAAGCTAAGGATGATGTAACATTCGAAATCATTGCTAGGTGGAGTCACTTGTAGACGAAATGTTAGCAGAGACGAAGTTGCCAATATCCAATGTAGTAGATCTGTTGCAAAAAATAAAATGTGCGACATTTAATTGTTGTTCATATAAATGATGGAACTGTAGATGAAAATTACAAATTTTTTAAATTAGACCTTCAATTAATATACAAATTTTAACCTCAAAACACAAAACTATTAATCTAATTTACACTCCTGTCTTTAGACCTTTCAATGAATATGTTAATTTTCCATAATCCAGCCTCAAGATTAAAATATATGACCACATAATTTATCTAAAACAACAAAGCCTCATCATCCTAATCAACAACTCTGCATGTGCTCATGGTTTGTTAAACTAATCTCCATAAATACAATTACGATAATTCCCTATCTTGTCATCGTTTATTAAATATGTGAAAATCCATTTTCGTACCACATACTACCAACAAATGTAAGAAGTGGATGGTGAAGATCCCCTCTCATACAACAACTGTATAACTAAGAAGCCCTACACCAATTTATTTAGGCTGCTAAAGTCTCCAAAATAATCATATCATCAACCATTAGATGATAATGCAACGCATGTTGATGCTGCACCTTTTAATTTACTTGGATGATGTGTTAAATAACTAAATTCTATGCTACTATTCCGTGTTCAGGGAACCACACATGTCTCTCCTTTAGTCATATGCTGCTATATTATGGGTCAATGAATTTAAATCCCTAATAAACTTCAGCTCTTCCATGAGTATTAAATAACATGAAAATTAAATTTAATTTTAAATGAAGAAGTCAAGAAGACCCAACTATATCATCATCCAGATGAAAATAAACTTCTCAGAGTGTGTGGTTGTTACCTGTAGATTATTAAGCCTCAACTATGGCCTACATAAACCATCTTTATAATAAAATTCACGAGATCAACCTAACCTTAAAGAATTAGCCATCCTATAAGATCTATTCCATTATGGATACCTTGAACATTGGATATATTGACTAAAGAAAAAAAAGACCTTGATATCCTTCAATTATGTGTAGCAGCAGCAACAACAACAACAACAATGAGCTAAATAATAATTAGATGGATGAGTATCTTTCCAATAGATTCATGTTAAACCTCAATACACTTAGATTGATGGGAAACTATAATAATAATAACAATGAGCTAAAAAGTTACTGACAACAACAACAACAACAACAACAATAATATTAATGAGCTAAATTATTATTAGGTTGATGGGTATCTCTTAAATAAATTCATGTTAAGCCTCAATATCCTTAGAGTGACATGTACTTCTCTAATGATGTTAATGAATTTTTTTTAATAATATTTTAATAATAATGAGGTAAAAGAGTAATTAAGATGATGGATATTTATTGAATAGATTCAATTTATGCCTTAGTACCCTATAATCATTTTTCTTAGTACTGTTTCTTCATTTGATGACATGGTGGTTGTCCCATTGAGATGTTATTTTCTCCATCTAATTTCAAATCTCACATAAAGACACCCTAACTTATCATAATAAAGTTGGTAAAATAAACACTTTAAATCCCACTTATATTTCAATTTTGAGAAGTGAAATATCATCAACATTTTCTAAAGCTGACTTAGTCAAGTCCTCCCGACCATAATTTTTAACACCGTCATCCTTGTTGAATATCCACCACGCATACCTTGCCCCTAAACCGTCGTCCAGTTTCCAGGTTTGTAGATTCACTAGGAGTATATCGTGCTCATTTATTTCCCAACAGTTAATTTTAACACAAAATAATGGAGGTCTTTTACCGAGCTTAGGGAGTTTGAAGGGATCAACTTGTTTAGCGTGCTCACTTTTCCGGCACTCAAGTCGCCTCCATCCAGTGGTTAAGTCATCCATAGCGTAAATATCCCCGATGGGACACGCATCAGCATTCCCCATTCTGTAGAGACACCGTGGGGTGTGATATGCGTGAGATATTGCATACAGTGTTCCGGAGTTGGAGGAAACTATACATCTCCCTTTATCCATTATAACTTCTCTACGGTTGCTACGATATTTGGGAAAAGCAGTCATGAAACACCGAGCAAAAGCCGTGTTCTCATCGCCTTCCACCACCCATATGTTCCTCTCAAAATCGAAGTGCATGGGAGCGATATTGGAAGGATTTTTGGTGCGTCGGAGCAGCCAGCGATCGAAATCCGCTATATACAGCTTTCCTTTCCAGGGGATGGCTGTATGAAATTGGCTGAACCACCCTGGACTGTCTGGAAGAATGGACCATCTTTCGGTGTTTACGTCTAAGCACAACATTGATACACCATTTGGAGTGGAAGTGGACAACACCACTATCAGCCGATCCCCGACTCGAATGGTAGTTGTTCAACTATTGCGGAAGTATCCAAAGCCCGGAAGGCCCGATCATTATGCCCTAAATTTAGTATGTAAGAGAAGGGACGCTCCCGATTAAAGCGACGCCAGAAAATAACTTTATCTCCGATCGCTTCCACAAAGGGTCCCCCCTGGGGGCGTCCGGTGGGGTCTTCTTGAACGTCCGGTGCGAAAAGAGGAATAGACGTTAACGCCGTGAACTCATGACAAGGAAAGGGTGACAACCTCTTGTCTCGGACTGGACACTCCATAAATTTCATTTCTCTCACCATCTCTCCAAATCCCATCTTCGGGATCAAACGAAACAGAAGACTGCATTTTCGCGACGGAGGCGCTGCGTCAACCAAATGTCGAAGTCTATTTGCAATAAGTCCTCCTGGCCTGGCATTGGTAATGAGCTTCCGCACACGACTGTGAAGAGCTGGAATAATTCGATGGCTTATAAGATCGTCGTTCATCAAATTAAAACTTTCCATCGCCGTTGAACTGCCACTAATTTCTCGAAATCTTGGAGGCAGCAGATCAAGAATATCTTCTCTTGACTCGTGCTCCTCATCTAGTTTTGCATTGTGGATGTGAAAGGGTTCCATGTTATCACTTGCCATAAATTATTCACTTCGCTTTTAAAAAAAAATTGTTGTAGAATGAATCTTCAATCTGATTCTGATTGCCCGCGAATACTACGTCGAAATATGTCAAGAATAACCAATATATCTTCAATTTATATTTATATAGGGTTTTAATATTTGTATCAAGCGGGTCCGACTCCGTCGGTTCATGTAACACACCACATGTTGTTACAGTGTAACTTGGCCCGGCCCACGTCTTCATAATTGTCATGTGCTTTGTTTTCAGTCATTTACATTGTCATGGGCTTTGTTTTCAGTCATTTACTTTGATTATTATCTTTTAAGATTTAATATTTTTTAATTGATGTGATAAATTTGAATAGCCTTGATATGGTGTAAAGGAGGCCTTCATATGGTGAAAAGCTATATTTATCCTTAGTCGTACAAAAGCACAATATACATGTTTCCAAGTTTCATCAAAAGCTATTTAGGAAGATAGTCTTTGTCCATGTGACAATTGATAATATTGTCGAGGCTATTGTCTAGGCTAGCTTAGGGATTTTTTTTATTATCTTTGCATCCTGCAATCCTGCAATAGAAAATTATACTTTCACTATTTCTTGGATTAGATTCTTGTCCTTATTATCGAGTTCCTGAAATGATCAAATATTCAGTATATACTACTTGCATCTCGGTCTTATATCTTCTATTATTCAACATAAATAATATCATAATACACCAAATATTCAGTACATAGTACTTGCATCTATGTCTTATACCTTCTATTATTCAATAGAAATAAAATCATAATACTTTTTTGTCTGGGTAGGATTTAACCATAACATAAGTATTAATATTTAGAGCCACACTCATACACACATTAACATTGATGTGTTTGCATATTCTATGATGAAGTATGGTTTATATATTTCCTTTTGTCATATACATAGTTGAGGATTTCTTTTGATGGAGTCAAGCCAAGTTCCAAGTTGCTCACCATGTTCATCTGTCTAATACTGACATTATTTGAAACAAGCTAAGTTAAAAGCTTGGATTTTGTGCAATGCTAGCATGCAACAAAGGTCTTGGAATCCTTGATGGACTAGTAAAATGGAAGAATCATTCATCTCCATGCAAGTGGACCGGTGAAAGCTATAAGAGGGACTTTGTAATGCTTATCTCTTTTCTATATATGGAGCTGAAAGACTCCATTTCTCCAAATCTTGGGAATATTGATGATTTCAAACTTTTGAATTTCACCAACAATCCTGTGGTTGGTAGCATTCCAAAACAAATTTTGGGTCTTTCAACTTAAACTGGAACTCTTTGTGGAGAGATTCACTTTACCATCCAAGCTCTAATAAACCTTCAAGAGTTTGTTTTTGGTAGTAATACTTTGTTAGAGAAGTTAGTACTAGAGTTATGATTGTTTTCTCGCTTGAAGATTCTATACCTAGGTACCAAATTTTTCATTGGAAGATTACTAATAGATCTTGGCACAATACTCTCTCAGTTGAGGTACCCATATCTTGGTGGAAATGATATCTCTCAAAGCATACTACGTAGCGATCTAGGTAACAATTTTCTTACATGTTTTAAATCCATGTTAAGGAAGCTAAATAGGTTAGCATATTGAATGTATAAAAAAACTCCCTTTTTGGAAACCTTCCCCTAGATATTAGTTAAATGGTCATTTTGACTAACACATATCTTGGAATCAACATGTTTTCAATCATTTTTCTTGACGAAATTAGTGATCTGGGAAATTTACAAATTTTATGCTTTACTTCTTGCTCCCTCAGAAGGTCCATTCCCTATGGGGTATCTAAAATGTAGTCCCTTAGTAAGCCAAACCTTTCCAACGATCCATTATGGCCTCTTATTCCTTAACCCATGGAAAATGTAACCATTCTCCTGATGAAAAATTAGGCCCTCTGGGTTCTTTCTTAACATCTTTTTTCATCGGACTTCACAATTCCTGCAAGTAATGCCAAACAATGAAGGAGAAGGTTAAGTACTAAATTGACAAACTGATGCTTTAATTATCATTTTATCGTAGGTCAACGAAAGTTGTTAAACTAGATTGATTAGAAAATTGTTGTACATCCTAACAGACTAAATTCATTTAGAAAATAAAATATATAATGCCACATTTCAGTAAATGGTGGGTAACGTACTTAGAGCTGAACGATTTATCTTGCTAATCAGTCCCCTGTATCCTGTAAAATAAAAGATAAAACAAATAAACATAAATGCAAAAAAATATTGCTGAAGATGCTATTCATTTTTGTTAAGAAAGATGCAAACATTCATGTAGAGTATACTAGCACACTCCATATCACATTATCATTTATAACTTTAATCCCTTTATCAAGAAAATCTCAAGCACCCACAAATCATATACAAAGAGAAGAATCTTACAAATGCTCTGAATGCAGGTGGATGGGCAGTTATTTCAGACATGCAGCAAGCTACCAAAGCATAGAGAAAATTGTAAAATGCATTGTCTAAGAAACACTTATAAAAGTGGCATCAATAGTGACCAAACAAAATAAATAAAAATACAAATATATTACACCTAGTAATGACCAAACAAAACAAATAAAAATAAAAATATATCATACTTAATGACCAAATATCTGATTTGAAGCCATACATGATATCTGCCAGAAGTTCTGGACCCATGTAGTTTGGAGTGCCATTAGAGTGCTAACAAACTGCATGGTTAAACAAGATCAGTTTACATATAAGATGATATTACTTTTGACACACACTGTGATGCATAGTATTGAACTGTTTAAATGAGCCAAATATACAATGAGCATGCCTGTAACATTGAGTTTTTATTATTGGATCTCTTAAAAAACATAATAACAAGGAAGGAATAAATCAACCAAATTGGAAAAAATTATTCCTAAAATTTGTTGCAGGAAAAAATCCAAGAAGACTTCTAATATGAGAACTCAGAAATTGAAGTACTTACCAAAAAAGTGAGTTCAAAATCACTGCACATTCTCAACTAATTAATAGAAGCCCTTTGGCAGAATAAACTAAAGGTTCATGAATTTGTTAATGTCTTTAATCTCATTCTTTTTAGATAATCTTATTTACAAATCAACAACAACAAAAAAATTGAAACTAAAGTTATGTACCCAACAAGAACAAGAAAGTAACTTATTGTAACAGGAGCTGAAGCAAACATAAATCTAAAACCAAATGATTGCCATTTAACATTTGACTTACCAAGAGGAATATCTTGCTCTCCTCTGTTAGAAAGATGTATAATTTCTGCCATACCTTGACATCTTGATGAAGAACATGGTTTGTGTGCAGGTAATTCATGGCTATGGCTAACAATATAGCAAAATTTCCAAAAAAAAAACACAAACAAATAAAATATAACTATGTATAAATACGGTATCAAGATATTAATCTAAGAAAATTAAGTAATCACCTCTTGGAAAAATGACATATTATTTTTCTTAACCAATTTTCTAAGAAAATAAAGTAACCACCTCTGCCAGAAAGAATGACCCATTAAATTTCTTAATCAATTCAGTACTGTGATATTCACCTCTACATATAACATTGTCGATGAATCATACAATGTCAATTTAAATACAGTTAAAAATATACATAATAGAAAATTAAAAATTTGTTTTAATCTTAAAAAAATATATATTGCCAAATCATATGGCACTCACGTCTCCCATTTCACACTTGCTGTTACAATGCACGCACAACACGCTTGAAATACCACAGATTCGCCTTAATGCGTCGACAAATTCTATGAATTTGTCCAAATACCGTTGTAACTTTTGCTTTTAAAGTCACACTTTTTCCAAATTTTGCATTATAATAAAATATTTTATTATGGATCTTTATCATAATCATCAAATTTGATAATTTGTGTTTTATTTTTGCTATTGGATATAGAGTTAATGAAACATACTGTACCAACAATTTTTTTATTTTTATTTTTAGTTAAATTGTAAATTTTATATTTCACATATAATTAAAATTTAACCATAATTAAAAAATAATATATTTTTTTTTGGTATTAATTTGACAAAATATATATATATATATATATATATATATATATATATTGCCAAATCATATGACACTCACATGTCTCCCATTTCACACTATGCTGTGTTACAATGCACGCATAACATGCTTGAAATACCACAGATTCCATACATTAGGCCTTAATGCTTCTATAAATTTTATGAATTTGTCCAAGTACCGTTGTAACTTTTGCTCTTAAAGTCACACTTTTTCCAAATTTTGCATTATAATAAAATATTTCATTATGGATCTTTATCATAACCATCAAATTTGATAATTTGTGTTTTACTTTTGCTATTATATATAGAGTTAATGGAAGGTACTGTATCTTTTATTTTTTTATTTTATTTTTATTTATTTTATTTTATTTTTATTTTTCTAAATTGTAAATTTTATATTTCACACATTTACATATAATTAAAATTTAACCATAATTAAAAAATAATGTATTTCTTTTTGATGTTTCCTTTCTCTATTTGAGATATACTAATATATATTGATTTTTTATAATAATATAATAAAAATTCAAGCATTTTCACAAATCATAATAAAACAATGATCTAAATAAAAGTGTGTTTATCATAAAAGTGATATAAAAAATTATTTAAGACAACTAGTCATGTATATAAGGTTGAAAATACAGTTACAAATATAAAATTAAAGCTTTGGACAAAATTATTTAATAAAAAGAAAGAAAAAAAGGTCAAAGGAAGCTAGAATCTTGGTCAAACTAAGTAGATCAAACTTGCCTAAATGAGGCATGTCAACATTGGTCAAGTCGAAACTTCTCTTTTTCCTTCTTATTTTAGGTAATATAAGATAATTTTGATTATGAATTGGTCAAATGGAAGCAATATCATGTGTATTTATATTAGTCAAATGGGGTGTACTTTGACCAAGAATCACACCCATTCGTTTGCGGGTCTAACTTGATAGTTGGGTTTAAAAATAATCATTTCCATTTCCATTTTCATAATTTTCCTTGGCTAACTTGGTAGGTATTTTTGGCATTACGTGAATACATCTTATTGCTACAAAAAAATCAACACACCTTCTTAACGAGGAGGTATTCTCTGCAAAATATTTTCCTCGCTAAAATTTCTCCTTTTAAGAAAATTTGAGCTTTTCATGTTGATGCATGTCTATAAAATAACTCCATTCTAGAGTGGGAAATGTAACTCTCTTATATGTAGGTAAGCATCCAAGGCTTTTGGCCAAAGACATTTTTGGCTCCTTATGAAAATGTATTAATCTCATCAAGTCATGGGCTAGCCGAGTCCTCTTGGCATATAAGTTAATTTAGCTTCTTAGAAGATAAATTAAATTTTCTTTGGACCATTCACATTTCCAGGAAAATTCCTTTATGACCTAACCAATTCCTTCTGGCTTCTAAGGAGAACATTTTTCCACTACAAGGAAAATACCCTCTAGCAGAGGTTATAACGAAGGGTTTTAGTGTTATAAAATTGGCCAAAATTGTAAAAAAAAAAAAATTGCTACAACATCTGTTTTCATTAACGAAGGTTTTGGCGGAGCTTCTAACAAAATTTCAACACAACTAAAAAAAATTGGGCAGTCGGAGGTTATTACAGATGTTTTTCTCATCGGTGCACTAATCAGGTGTCAATGCACTGGTGCGTTTTCGAGTGAATGCACTGGTACTGCAAACCTACCAAGCATTGTCACAGAAAAAAAATATAGGACACCCCAGGGAATTTAGCACTGTCCCGGTGCGTGTCAGCTAGATAGTCGCCCCGAGGCAGTCGAACATGCATGCACTGAGTAGTTAAGTTCTAAAACCACATCAGGTGCATTGTTGCTGATACAACGTACTGAGCCGTTCCAATTGGTATTGGGATTTGTGCAGTTCCCATAGGTCATATCAATGCACCGGTCCGAAATATTATACAAATGCGCCGGCACAGAGTATCACACAAACACATCGATCGTTCTAATTGGTATTGATATTTTTACGGTGCTCATAGGTCACACCGGTGCACAGTATAATTGATATTGGTATTTTTACAATGCCCATAGGTCATAGAAACACACAGGTGTGCATTAGAATACAAACGCATCGGTGCACAGTAACAGACACACATTGGTGTTCATTTTGTATTTTTTAGAAACATCGACCTGTAACACTGCAATTATTGTCATTCTTCAAAATTCGTTATTCATCAAAAGTCAACACATATCTTATAACAGTATTCATACCAATTAAATTTTTATTAGTGCACTTGAATTTGATATTTGGATTAATTTGTTATATCATATAATAATTATTCTGATTTTTTAAAATTCATTATTCATCAAAAGACGACAAATATTGTATAACAGTATTCATATCAATTAAATTTTTATTAGTGCATTTGAATGTGATGTTTGGATTAATTTGTTATATCGTATCATCAGATTTCACATATCTTCATTATAATATTTAATCATCCATATATTTAATCAGTGGTGTTACATTTCACAACAACAATGGAGAACACAATAGAATAAATTAAAATGTGCTATATATATATGAATAAGACACTCATTGTCATACAAAATGAGACATTTATTGGTATCCCTTTGTCTTTCAATTGGGACACTATGTCCATTACATTAAAAAAATGCGTGATTTCAGAGGATAATATTTCAAAAAATACAATGCCTTGCTTTGATATCCAAACATAGTGATCATCATTCTTCGCTTGAATTGATGTCACTGATAGAGCTACTTCCATGACTTGGGTTATTTTCAGGAATGTTTTGTTCACGGTGTTGATTGTTTTCTTCTTGTTCACCTTCCTTCTACAAATATAAAAATAGATTGTAACGAGTGTATATACATTAGTGAGAATAATGAAAATTGTAATATTAAATAATATACATCAATTTAAATCGAAAAGAAATGACGTACAATTGCAAAAATCGACTCATAAACTATACACATTCTTTCAAAATCATGTAACATGCCATCTTTCAAGATTTCATCTGTTGGCGCAGTTCCGTACTTCGTTTCCTACAAGTTTTATACCCCATAACAAATCATATATTGAATATAAAAGTTTTTTTTTTTTTTTTTCTATTAATTATAGACAGAGCCAAGTAAAACAAGATCGATAGAAGCTTACAAATTCCACAATTAATTTCTGATATGCCAAAGTATACTCACAACCCATATTTAACCCAATTTCAATCAATTCGTGTGATGGTTCTCCTTTGTATGTTTTCACTTGTTTGAAGACATTCAATGATGATTTTTGTAAAACAACTTAAAAAATACAAAAATGAAATCTATTTCATTTTTTATAAGGAAGTAACAATTACTCACAAACTTAGATATCAACCTTTTTCTTCCTTGTCATCCTATTTTATGCGCTGAATGGGTTCCCAAACTTAGATATCAACCTTTTTCTTCCTTGTCATCCTATTTTATGTGCTGAATGGGTTCCATTTTCTGAATTTCTTTTCTGCAAGAAAATACTTGAAAATTAACAGTTAATGCTAAATTGTTTATTTATTGTACCTAATCAAAAATTTCAATGATTACATATTACATTTGAAGCACGTTGTTGTTAAGATGGATCCTCGTGTGATGCAATTATGTCTATTTCTTTGACCATCTCCTTGTACACCTTTTTGGACATTCCTACTCGCATATTTCTGATATCAGCTCGTTCATCTTTTGATATTTTCATAATCTTCTTGAAAATGTAACATGACAATAAACTATTTAAATTTTATATTGATATATGAAAAGTAAATATAACAAAAGTGATATTTATAAATAATTTCTTTCTATATATATATATATATATATATATATATATATATTTAAAGGAATATTAATTTTTCATTCTTTCTTTTTTGTTGTTGTACGTTTTTGCTATTAAAAGTATGACATGTCTCATTGACCAATTATCTAAAAACTCTTCCTATAGTTTAGATAAAATTTGGTTCTTCGAATCATTGGATTGATTTTTTTATTGTAAGTGGAAAGAACGTCTATACATTCGTTCCACTAGATCCCTCAAAGTTTTGAAAAGTTTTTCCCCTTTCTTTAACCTCCAACACCACTCCAGATGAGCTAAGGAGCAATTCATTTTCATTTGCAAGTTCTATTTTTTTTTTCTTAGAACAACATTCCTTTTCTGAGTTGTTGTTCCTTGTAGAACATTAAACATATGTGAATTAATACATTGTTTGAAACATGTTATCTAATATTTTAAGTATATTATTAATGAAAATTAAAAAAAGAAACTCATATTGGATCGATAATATTTTTTTATTCACTTGATAATCTTTTGCAATTTTTCCATCAAGATTTTACACTCTTCTGGTCCTATATTAGAAATAATCTTATCGAGCTTCGTTATTTTGTGGTTATGCATGATACACACTAAATAATACATATTAGTTAAACTTACATATAGTTCAAAAATAATAATTTTTGTAAAGAAGTTACAAAGAACTTGTGTTTTTTTCTTTCCTTGATGTGTTATGAGTACTTTTGTTACTTGATCTCTTGTCAGCCATTTCTTTATCAATATGAAATCTATACCATACCATTCATTAATATATTTTAGAAATAAATCATAAAATTTTCAGGTAAAAAAGAAAAAATATCAAGAAACTAGTGCGCCTTTAATTAGGTACGCACCAACGTCGGTGCAGCCTGTTCTTATAAACATACTGCCAAAACAGTAGAAACATCGTATGGTGCTCTATATCAAAAAGGAGAACTGGTGCATTATATGTTAACCAGTGCATCGATTAACACAGAAAAATTAATAAAAATCCTCTAGTGTTAGTTTTTGTAGCATATGATGTGCGGTGCGGCATATTCTTACAAACACACTGTGCAAACAGGGGACCACCGTATGGTGTTCTCTGTCAACAAGGATACCCGATGCGTTATATTTTAAATGATGCACCGATTAACATAGACATAAAATAAAAAATTATTTTTGTCAAACAGTACATATGCGGTGTGCTATAATGAAATAGTGCACCGGTGCCTTATTTTACATATGGAGCACAGATTAAAAAAAAAAAGTTTTTAATTTTTTTGATCAAATAGTACGTGCGCATTGCCTTGTGATAAAATTGCGCATTGGTGCACTCGTTTACACAAGGCGCACCGATTAAAAAGATCCATTTTTTTTTTTAAATTTACGCAAGGGCGGACTTGGATTGGGATCTGACTATTCAAGTCGTCCCATGGGTTAGATGTCATAGGCCTATATATATAGCAATACAAACCCTATAAATATAAAATGAAAAGCCCTAATTCTGAAATCACAGAAACATGAAGAAGCAAGGGCAGAAACAAAAGGAATCGTTTACCGTAAAATGGATTATTTATTTATTTATTATTTTTATTTCTTTCTGAAAATGAATAGTAAATTTAAATTTTTTACTTGCTGCGTAAAAAAATACAGCAGAAAATGTAAAAATAAAATAAAATTTAATCACTAGATGGTTTGAAATTCTATGCTACAGGGTTTGAATCACCAGAGGTTTGGAATTTTGATTGTCTGAATAGTTTTGTTCGAAAGTATTTCACTGCTCCACAGTGCTCTCATGCTCTCTTGCTCTAGGCATGTCTCGTGCAAATCTCTCCCTAAATTTTTTTGCAAAAATAATGAAATAATGAAAAGTGTTTACTATTTAAAGAATTGTTTTATGAAATTAGATTTTTGAAAATATTTTTCCGCCCATTTTTCAATTCACAGTTTTTTTTTCACTTTAAAAAAAATATGGTTGTGATTTTTTGATTTACGGCTCTTCGGCACCGATGTGTCGATTACTAACACAGAACCGGTGAGCCATAACTAAAACGCACTAGTGCAATTGAATGTACATTAGCATCGATAACAATAAGTCCATTTTAAGGCACCGAAATTACTTTAAGGTGTGTACATCAAGATTTATTGTTGATTTTGCTCAAATGCAGGGAGAAAATATCATAATTATATCGAATGGAATTTTTTTCAAAATTTAGCTCGTTCCATAATATTTCTCAAAGTCCATCGCGGAGTTCTCCCTATCTATCTCAAGACGTAATATTTACTTTAGATTTTATTTATATTTTCATTATCTAATTGAATTTATGTTTTTTATCCATGTCAATTAGCTTAATAAAATTTATAATGTATACAAATTTGTAGGTTCATGCAGATTCAGAATCGAGTTCAAATGCACAAAATATTCAAACAACTCCAAAACATCAGAAGCTCTTATCAAGAGTAACATACTGCAAGGCGCATTTGGTAGATGAAAACGAACAACCACTTCACCCTGCCAATTGTAACAATATTGCATCTTCTAGCCACAATCCTGGGATAATAATTGTAATAATAATTGTTTGGTATATTAATTAATGTAATTATTTCAACGTCAAACCAATTAATCATACAAAATTGTCAACGTGCTTACTAATTGATATTATAGATTTTGTACTAATCATGTTCAAATATGTTTTTTGAAATGATTAGGATTCTAGTGATGATGAGTGACCTACCTACCATATTCCTTTGCACCCCACGATAATGTCAAATCGAGAGAAGGCTAAATTAAGAGAAAAAATCGGAGAGGAACGATACCAAGAATGGTTGAATCAACCACCTACTCAATTCCCACTACGTCCAGATTCACCAATTAGGAATGACTACAACAATAGTAGTTCTTCACACGCTGGAAATGGAGGCAATCAAATATAGGTTGGTATGGATGATTACTTAAGGGATACGACTTCCATAGAGACAATGTTGTTAGATGCATTCCAAAACGATGATCAACTAGGGGATGATGCTCATATCGCTGACACATTTTTCGAAAGCCTTAAATTTTCTTCTGCCACCCCTCTCTTTGGATTTGGCAATCAGTAAAATTCTACCCAGTTGGGGACAATGATGTTACTGTACAACTTGAAAGAAAATTTTGGCTTGTTGAATGCATGTTTCTTGGAAATTTTGAGGTAATTTACCATAAAGTCCTCCCTTATATTTTGAGAAATATAATCACACAATGAAAATTACAAATGGTCAATTTTATGAACGTTAATAAGTATATCGTCATTAATGTACATTTAATGTTTTCCATGATCACCAACTATAGTTTATTCAAAGATAAGGTCCTTTCGAGTGATAATGTCTTTCCCGGTAGCTGCAAAGAGGCAAAGAAATTGTTGAAAATGTTAGGTGTTGAGTACATATCATATCATGCATGTCCAAATGATTGTATTATATATAGAGGAGAATATGCAGACAAAGAGATATGTCCGAAATGTGGGCATGACAGGTATGATAAATAAAAAAAAGAAGGGTAAATCATGTGGTCCTCCTTTTCAGATATTGAGTCACATGCCTATAATCCCAAGGATTCAAAGGCTCTTTCATTGAAAATAATTAGCTATGTTGCAGGGAAGGCATGCCTCACACAGAAGTGAGTTGGGAGTTATATGAATCCCAACAGATTCAATAGCCATGAAGCATATAGAGGATACATGGCCCAAAAAATTTAAGGATAAAGTACAAAGTCTACGACTCAACATAGCCATGGGTTACGTCAAACCATATTCCCTCCAGAACACCAACTATTTTGTTTGGCGTGTAGTAGTGATCAATAACAATATCCCCCAATGGTTATCCGTGAAGAATGAAAATATTATGTTGGCTCTCATAGTCCCTGGTAGAAGACAAGTGAAGAATATGGATGTCTACTTACAACCACTGGTAGATGAATTGAAGGAATAATGGGATGGGATAAATGTATACGATGTATCAAGACCCATCGCATCAGAGCAAAGTTTTACATTGTATGGCATATGTGCTTACACAACACATGATTATCTAGGCTTAGGAGTTTTCTCTGGTAAATTACATTTTTATTGATTTGTTTATACACGTAACAATATTATTTCCCATATTCTGATCTACATGATATTTTTTAATGTGCCATGCATATAAATTGTATGTAATAATCTCGCAGGTCTTATAACAAAATGGTATTTTGGATGTAAATGTTGTGGACCTTCTCTGAAATCTAGATGGTCCAACGAGCTACAAAAGCTAGTGTATGAATGCTAAAGGGTATTCTTCCTAGAAGAACACCCTTACAGAAGAGAAACATCTGCTCTCAATGGTAAACAAGAGAGAACCCAAAGGCCTCCAATAACGACACCAGTTGAATGGCTTAGAGCATATGAGAGAGATAAGGATAAGGAGTTCATAGAAATGATTGATTCAAATGAGGAGCCTATGTTCGATGACCCAAAATTATTCGACAACTATGTTGAGAAATTTCCCTTCGAGATGAAAAGGAAATATATCTTTCAGAACCTCCCATATTGGGAGCATATTAAGATTACCCACTTATTAGATCCCATGCATATATTTAAAAATGTTTCATCTTCTTTATGGAGGCACATATCATCGAAACAAAGTGACACATTGGCTGTTAGGAAATATCTTATTACTTAAAAAACTAAAAAGAAACATTGGCCAAGATGATTAGAAAGAAAAGGATCAGAGGCAGGAGCTGGTCCCTTTAATTCATGTTATTTCAAAGAAGGTGATGTGCCACGGATTTTAAAAAAATATGATCTTTCCTTGGCAAAGGAAGTTATAATGGGTGCGAGGGTGTCATATTCATACGGGTCTTGAATACGACATTGCTTCACAGTGGATGACCATTTGTCAAGGTTGAAATGGAATGACCATTTGAATCTTCTAAGAGTATGTATAATGTCAAAAGAATGATTTTATTATTTGCTATATTATAAATTTTTTCACATGTAGGGATCATAAAACATAACTAATTTTGTATATTATTGCACGTGTTTATAACTTTGGAGTGTCATTATCCTCTGTTTGTGTGTGGGTGTGTGAAACATGAATTCCCCCAAGACCTAGGACACGCCATATCTAAATTATCTACATTTGTACGTTGGATCACGTCAAAGGAGATTCATGTGGCTAGCATTCCACGGTGGCGTCAAGAGATAGTTGAGATTGTTTGTATGTTTTAGAAGGAACTGTCGAGGAGTTTCATGGACTTGTAGGTTCATCTTCTAATCCACCTAGTAGATGAGGTTGAATTAGTTGGGGTGGTTTCTTGTCGTTGGATGTTCTTATTAAAGAGGTACATGAATAAATTGGAAGGTTTTGTTCGACAAAGGGAAAAACCCGAGGGTTCTATGGCATAGGGGTACATATCATATGAGTCTTTCTATTATGCCAATTTGTACATCAAAAAAATCGACAACAGAAAAAGTGTGGTGATTTGGGACGATGAAAGGGATGAAGACAAAAGAGAAGGGGAGATGCTCCAAACGAATGGAAAAGACGCTTGATAACGAGTAAGTGACTTATAATTTTTCAAATTTACACAAAGTAAATATTCATCATGTTAAACTTTGATATAATGTATATTTTGATCTCATATGTACTATATGTCGGTTTGATTTCATCAGAAAATGTAGAAATTGAAGCAATCAATAAATTCATTCTTTACAATTCCAAAGCGACACAACCGTGGGTCGCATTGTACGAACAAAAGAGGATGAAATGGGATAGTGACAGGAAATAATTCAGATGGTTGAATGGTAGTAGTTTGACTTATCCCGATCATTTAAAAGAAAATATGCCAAAAATATGTCCCAACAGTTGGGTTGCTGACCAAGTCAGAGAGAAATACGATGCAACCGGTCGTTACCCGCTTGTTGAAGAGGATGCGCTAAACGTAGGGATTGGGTGCACCCACTCGGTAATAATATATTTTTATACATTTTAAACTTAATAATGCACCTTTGAAATGTAATTATATCTATATTTCATATTTTAACTGTTGGGTTATTATAATACACATGACACTGATTTTGTAACTTTTTTGTAGGTGCATTTTTTCCCATCTATGTGGGCATATGGACACCATTTTCACATAGAAAATGCCGATGATGGAAACATGACACAAAAATATGGAGTGGAAGTCGATTTCAATCAATCTAGTTGATCTAGCCACCATGATCAAAACCTAGTACAAGGGACGTTAGGTTACGTCGGAAAGATACAAGAGATAATTGAAGTGGGTTTCTCTTCTTTCCAATGTTTTATTTTTAGGTGCATGTGGTGGGACAACTTTGATTAGAATAATGTAAAGGAAGATTGCGATAGTAGGCTGATATGTATCAACTCTAGAAAGATGTGGGATGAAGCTAAGGAGCCCTATGTTTTCCCAAAACACTGCAACCAGGTGTTTTTTTACCCATATGTGTTGGATAGGGATTGGTGGTTCATATTGAGACATGACCCTAGATCAAAACATATTTTGAGAACAATAGTGTTATCATGCCAAGCGATATGGAAGATAATGAGGGTGATCATGAGAATCGAGAGTGATATGGTACATTTGTTATTTCATCATTTATACCTTTTAAGATGGGTTTTTACAAAGAAGAGGACTTAATTACCTTATAAATAAGACTCTTTTTTTCGAAACATTATAATATGTATTTTGAATTAATTGATAATTTACATTTTGTTAATGTTAAAATCATTTCCCTCGGATGCAGGTGATATTGGATGCACGTATGGAAACAATACCTCACACGTTCAAGATGATGAAGATCTACAACACAGGCATTCACCTGAATTGAATCCACCTCTCTACAATAATTCGCATGATGTGACGAAGGCAAGGCATCAAGAAGATACACAACGCCAGAAACCACCCAGGCTGGTACGTCCCAGTTGCAATAATTAGAATGAGCTCCCGGATACATATGATGCTCTGCCATAACTCGAAGCACATGCCTCCACATGAAAACTATCGCAACATGCACCTGCGAGCGTGTCATAATAATGCACAAAATCTGTGCTTGTGCCACATGCCTACAAAAGGGGAGGCCCTTCTGCATAGTGTTACTCAAATTTTTCTCCTTCTGGCTTATAATACCCTCTTAGCATCTCTGTTTTAATTTAAGCCCACATGTGCACTCCACCAGTTGTGCAGCCTCCCCCCCAGTGCCAAGCTGTGAAGGACCCTCCCAGCTACACACCTCCCTAACTACACGCCTCCCTTCGACCCCCCTTGCCTTGCTAGTTTTTCCTGACCGTGCGCTCTCATCACCAAGCTCCCCCAGTTGCACATCCACCACCTGCGCACCACCTTTTCCATCAGCACCATGCTACGCACTCCCTGTCTCTTCTCCAATCTTCTTATCCATACCTCCTAGCCCCCCATCTCCCCTCTGCTACACTATCCCATGGCTCCGAGACTACACCAAAGGACAATCAGAGGTGTCCAAAGAGGTGTGTTTCCTCGTTGCTACCAGCAAGGGCCTCATAATCGTTTGGAGTCCTTTGAGGGCTCCTCTTTTAGAAATCATGTCAGGGATGCCCCCGAGAGCCCTGCGCATGACCACGAGGAGGAGGCCCCTATTCAAGAAATGCAAAGAGGTAGAAGACGACCCAGGAAATCCACAATTGCGCACCAGGAGCACCCCAGGCCCCAAAAAACTGAGCCTCTTCCAGTTCAGGAGGCATAGGGGGAAGACACCGATGTATGGATCATGGAATCAGAGGGCACTTGGAAACATGTACCAAATGCTGATTACCCGGTCGCTCCCATTCTCTGCGCACCTGCTTCTAGACCTCCGCGTCGACCTACTGCTGAGGAGGAGGCCATAGCGCAGGAGTATGCTTGCCATATAGAGGAGGAGGAACCAGACACCGAGAATGATTCAGAAGCACCTTGACTGCGTGGTCACTCACTTTTTCTTAGTTTTCTGTTATTCCTACTCTTATCATAGAAATTTTACTTCCACAGGTGCCACAACACATTTTGTAATTTTCTATCTGATGTTATTACAGGGCTAGTTCCCTCGAAGGAGGCAGCCCCATACATGTGCAACTATCAAAGAAACAAAGGCTGGTATTGGATAAGCGTAGCTTACCAACTCAGTGTGTTGCATATGTAATTTTTTATTTTGAATCAATATAGTTTAGCCTAAATTACCAAAAAAAAAAAAATTGTTAAAATCATTTCACTTGATAATTTGCAGTTATGTTGATCTCGAAAACAATGTCGTACTTTATAATTTTTTTCTTTTTTTTATGCAAGATCATAATAAAATAATGATAATTCTAAAGTACATGAATTTATTTGCATTATTTTCTAAACATTATTATGTTATAAAAATTTATATTATTCTAGATTTATTATTTTACAGTTATTTACAATTTTACAAATTTACAAATTTAAAAGTTTAATAAAATCATTTCACATTAATACAATTAAAATTTTACAAATATTTTACATACAATTACAATTTTACAATTACAATCATTTCACATTAATACAATTAATTAATTTTTACAAATATTTTACATACAATTAGAATTAGAATTACAATTACAATTACAATTACAATTTTACAATTTCACATACAATTACAATTAAAATTAAAAGTACAATTACAACTACAATTTTAGAACTTTACATACAATTACAATTACAATTTTACAATTTTACATATATACAATTACAATTATAATTATAATTACAAATATAATTACAATTTTTAAATTTTACAATAAATTAAAATTAAATTTTCAATTAAAATCACGACATAATATTTAATAAATATCATGATTTAATATTTTTTTTTAACTGTAACGAATATTTTTATTGATGGAGAAGAATGGCCAAAGCCAGGTCAAGCATTATAATTCACTGTTTCTGTCATTACATTTCTCTGCTTTTGCAAGGACGCCTTGCCCATTTAGGGAATAGATGCCATATTCAGTGCCCCTGCATTTATGCTGATCATGCTCTTTTCTAGTGTGCATCCTGTATTTGCCAATGTGTCTGCTTCTGTGTTTAAATCTCTGAGGATGTGGAAGATTTGAGCTGTGGAGAATTCATGTAGAAGTCTGTTCACTCTTGTGAGTTGCTTGTTTAGTACTGGATCCTTGAGCGCTTTTTTGTTTATTAAGGATTTTATCAACAATTCAGAGTCTCCAAATACTAAGATATCTCTTGAGTTTCCTTTTCTGGCCAGTTGACAAGCTTTTAAAAGACTGAGGACTTCGGCCTGATTGTTGGTTTTAAACCCAAGACCCCAGCTGAAGTCCTCCTTTCTCCCATTCGGGAGATATATAACCCCACCTTCTCCAGACCTGCCTGGGTTGCCTTTCGAGGCTCTGTCGAAGAAGATAGTGCATTTTCCTTGTGATTTCCACCACTTCTGGAAACTATCCAAGGTGTCTCTAATCTGCCATTTTTCCTTTTGATTTGGACGAGTGATTGCTGAAGTTCTCGGCATGGGGGAGAAGCCATCCAGCCATGCCCTTTCTTCCTTTCGAAGGGAGCTATCTTCTTTGACAATGGAATGTCGTAAAGTTTCTAAAAGTAGATTCTTGGCCTGTTCCGCAGCATTCTCTGCTGTTGTTTCTTTTTGATTGAATACGATATCATTCCTGGCGAGCCACAGCTTCCAACAAACATATTTTGGAGTTGCAGTCCACACCTTAAGCCAGAGAGATTTTTCAGCGATGTTGAGGGGATATCGAGCTCTCCAAGACGAGAACATGTCAGTGATCGAACAATGAGCAGGAGGTATCACATTCAGACCTGTCAAGAAGCTAGTCCAGGCCTTCTGAGCAAACTCACAATCGATGAACATGTGTACTGAGGTTTCCAAGGCATTTTTGCAGAACACACATCGGTGAGGTCCTGCTATGTTTCTTTTGCACAGGTTATCTTCAGTCGGGATTTTGTTGTGAAATAAGGTCCAGAAAAAGAAATTAATCTTGGGAATGCTGAAGAATTCCCAGATCTGCTTCCACACTGTTTTCGGGTGCTGAGAGGCCTTTTTGCCTTGCATCTGTAAGTATCCTTGCCTGACTGTGTACACTCCTGTTTTCCCCCATCCCCAAGAGTCATCTTCATCCTTGTGCACAGGTGTAAAATCTGTAATGGCATCTGTGAGAGTATTCAGCTATTTTTTTAGATGCGCTGGAATGATGGGCAATCTCCAACGCTGCCAATTGCCATTGATATCCCACTCAGCGATATCCTCGACTTTTCGGATTCCTCTTGAACTTAACCAGACTCTTAAGTCGACAATTTCATTATTAGCTGAAAGTGGAGGGTGTCCCATGATTCGTTCTTTCCACAGCAAAGTGTTTTTACCGTTCCCTGGAATTTTATACAAATGGGATCTGAAGAATTCAAGCCCTTTACAGCAGAGCCTCCAAGCCTGCGTTCCTCTAGGAGCAAGCGCTGGATTGAAGAAGCAGAGCGACTGATTTTTAAGATACTTATGTTTTAAGAGCTCTCGGTCTACTCAAGAGTTTATAAAGTAAATGCAAGTAACAATAATTACAACAATTTAGGAATAATGTCTTTCCTTATCCGAATCATATTAGGAGTCTTTGAGGTGGCTACGTGAAGAAGAAAAGACATCTAGACTGAGACAGTCCTAGTAGGAGTCTCCCTTCATAAATGTGTTCCCACGTGCATAACCGTACCCAGAATCCATTTCTTCCTCCATGATGAGCAACGAACCATGTAGACAGGACGTGGATCATGCCCATATGCGGTTTTTCTCAAGAGGCCACCTGGAACATACTCAAACATGAAGGTAGCTGCAGAATCGCCGATTAGCTACGGAATGTCTGCATTCTGCAGCTAGCTCCGGTCAAAATGCTTAACAATGGCAAAAATCACAAAATTCAACAAGTCAGTCATGTAAATCATTCTAGAAGTAATTTTAACTATATTTATTGATCAATTGGGTTTAAGATAGAAATGGACAAGGGAAAATGAGGTAAAATGAGGTGAAGGAAAGCACAAATTTGAGGCTCAACAAGTAGTTTCCCATGACCAAGTTGGGTCACATCAACACCATTGTATGTCACTAGAGGGATCAATGATAGATCAAAGGTGAAAGATCTGAGAATCATCAAGTTCCTACAAGGAGACGTCGTGGCAAGACAAAGTTGGGCCACGTTGTTGGTAGCCATGATGGAATTTAGGGTTATCGCACAATGACTATCAGTGGTAGAGGCATGTTGAAGCTACAATGGTTACATATATCCTATTATAATTCCCATGGAAAAAATGTAGATCTATGTCTTCCTGACCCTACAAATTACTGAATGTTGCTTACTCCGACAAGGCATCACTGATGCACATGATTACAATCACTAATTCGGTGGACATACTTCTCAACAAAATTCCAAGAAGAATTCAGTTGAGGGGATGGTTTAGTTGAACACCTTATGGAGGCAAAAAATATTGAGGCCATCATTGCCAGAATTAAACATGAGTATCACTAGATGGATGATATTGGAGTGAGGCCCCTTAGGGTACTTTTTTGGATAATTTTGTCTAAGTTTTGTTGTACGCATTGTGCACAAATGGTCGAAGGGGCTTTGGGGTGGGTCAAATTCCCTTAATTATTGTAAAGGGTTAAAGGGAAAAACCACGAGTCTCAAACCATGGCTTGAGACCATGGTATGTGCATGTCTATGATAGTATAAGGATGTAAGAATCGAGTGAGGAAGATATGATAGATATGAAGACATGAATGAATGAATGAAATCTTGATTCATTTTTTTTGTTAGTCTAGGTTTTTTTCTAGGTAGAAAGGCTCCAGTTGACTATGTGCACAAAGACCTAAGTCATCAACTATGTGCAAAGAAATATTGATTGTACTGAATTTCATATATCTTGATAAAGAAGGCATTTTTGACAAACCTAGATTTTTATGTGATCGACTATCTTGATTATCTCTTATTTTTTGTAGATATGAATTTGTTCTGTTATTGCGTATTTACCCCTGTAACTAGTTAATTGCATCTATGCAAGAGAATTAGTTGATGTTAGATAAATAGATCCTAATGAAGTACACTTAACTACTGTGCGTGAAATATATGGAAGTATTATGAGGCAATTTGTGAAAGGATTAGATCTGTTACCTATGGCTACACAAATCTGTTATATTATCTGCAGTTAGTTTGATTAGATCTACCACATAAAAAGCTCCCTTAGGGTGCATAAACCTGGTTCCAACACCCCCCCATACTGCTTCAGGTGAGACTTTGGCCTGCAAAAGCAGATCACTTCCGAAAGTGCTAGTAGTTGGAGGGTTTTGTTGGTTGCACGATAACTCTGAAACTGGGTTAGGACCCCTCAAGCCAAAAAATGGTTTCGTTTCCAGGACTGGGATCATTCTGATGGAGAATTGATGTATTGGCACCCGACAAAGAACAAATGCAAGATTGGCTCGATAAGAAGACACGTGAATTTGCGATCTAAGAAAACAAAAGCTCTAAATTGTCTACCTAAGATTAGGCACAAAGGTGTATCTACACATAGGTCCACAAAATTTTCTTTGATTCATTTGCAACCGAGTTGAACGAGTGGTTGTATCGGATTTTTGAATTCCAAACCTGTGCAAAGGATGATGCGATCACTCGATGGACCCCGAAGTTGGTATAATTAGAGAAAACTGGCAATAAGATCACCTGCACGGTAGATCACTGGATCGATAGTGTTCTGGGAGGATTTGTGACTGAATTCAATATTGATCAATTTGTATTTTATTTTAAATCAAGGGCCCTAGAGGTAAGTTCCTACGCTCTCTGAAGCTCTGGATTAAAATGCTATTGTGTGAACAAGGTACTATGTTCAGTCATATTGAGTGAATTTCCCGCATAGGCCCAGCTAAGTGCAATGGAAGGACTTACAGAGTATATCTAGAAGAAGGTTTTGTTTATATCCTTCATGAAGGTAAATATGATGGTGACGAGGAATCTGAAATCACTATCTCTAGTGAATCTCTGCACTCTGAAGAAGAATAATTCCAAGATTAGGCCAATCTTAGGTCGCTGGCCGTAGTTCAGATCCCATCCACTCCACTCCCAAACTCATCTCACTAAAAAATGCCATCCACTCCACCTCCACATCCACCTCCACCTCCACCACCAGATGCTGAGATGGTTTCCTCCATGAAGTTACCCACTTTTTTGTAGTATCGGGAATGTAGACACAAACCAATTCTAGTTTGTTACTAACGCTATATGGACATCACAGTAGGTTAATAATGAGGATGTTAGTAAAGCACAACTAGCCACTACTTTTCAAGACTACATGTTGGATTGGTACATAAGGTATGTGGCGACAAACCCTAATGCAATTATTGATAATTTGAAGGCCACACTTTAAAAGGAACAATTCAAGAATCTGAAATCATTTTCTCAATGTGTAACTAAGTCGAAGGAGATTTTCCAAGAATTGAACGAATCTGTATGAGACGTTGATCAACGGCTGAAACACACAATCAGATATGGAGTATTAACTATTGATGACACGCAACATAAAGAGTGGTTCATTTCCATGTTGTTGGCACATCTGCACCAGCCCCTAAGTCAGCAGAAGATTTCCACACAGGCCGAAGTTGTAGAGATTGCAATGAAGCTAGAATCTTCACTGGTACCAGTTGTGCAGATCAGGACCTAGCAGATCCAAAGCCTATTGTAGGCAATGCAATTACAAATACAAAGCCTATGAAAGGATAAGGGAAAGGAGGCATGCACATATGTGTGGTGTATACGCTTCAAAGTTTCCAGGCATCACAAGGATCGGTGCCATGTATTCAATGACTATTTGACAGCCAGAGAAACAAGCCCATAGAAAAGAGCAACAGGACCAAGTGGAACTCCCACATTATAGTGCACAATTTGTTAAGTAATAGGTATGCACCCGAAAAACTTCTTCCCAAGGATTGGTAAATATATCCCTGAGCTTAAGAAACCTTTCTGCAAATGTTTCTCATCGGTGGGACATGACGAGTAGCACTGCCGCAGTTTCGATCTAATGATTGACCGAGTCGACCTATATAGGATGCACGTTGAACCAAACTCACCAACATCCTCACCTGGGCATGGTGGATTCCAAAGTAGAGGATGAGGAAGAGGAGGAGGAGCTGGTCGAGGAAGGGGGAAGCTCATCTGTTATAATTGTGGAGATGTGGTTCACTATGCACGCGACTCTCCAAACCCAACACAACAGTCTTGGAGGTACTGTAGACAATTTTATCATGTTATTAAATATCTCACTGTCTTCATTGCAAAAATGCAAGAAAAGAAACAACAGACTCCCACTCGAAATATTCATATGGTAAGAGCTAAATTGCACGAAGAAGAACCAAGTGTGAATATCGTCACAAGGAGTGGTGCAGCCACTAGTGAAGACAAGGGGACAAAGCCTGATACTAATATTTGGATCCGAAAAGCACTTGAAAAGAAGGAAGGATTCAACTTACAGAGATAAAAGGAAACATTTGTAGAAGCGAATAAGGATTTCACAAAGGTGGGCACCTCCACGTCTAAAGCATCAAGTAAGCCTATGGACGTGGTCAAAGGAAATGAAGAGATAAAGCCCTTCCTACAAGCTTGTATCAAATTGTTGCATAATAAGAAGGTAGTCGAGAACCTTCAAGCGTTAATAGACAACTCCACAGAGAAAGAACAAACTCGGATGGAGCAGAAGGTTGTTAATAAGATTTATAAGAATAAAAGAAGAACTAGAGGAAAATGTGTTTGAATGCTCATATTGGTAAATATGAGATGGATTAGGTCATTATGGATCTGCGATCTGATGTGAATGTTTTACCAAAGAAAACTTGGAAATGAATGGGAGAACCTAAGTTGGAATGGTCCACTATCCAACAACGCATGGAAAATTAGAAAAATATTATCCCATTTGGAAGGCTCTCACAAGTAGTAGTAGATATAGAAGGAGTAAGGGTACTCATAGACTTTGAAGTTATACAAATTTTTCATGATACTAACCTCTATCCTACACTGTTGGGTTTATATTGGGCTATCGATATGGATGGCATCATCAATATTAAGCATAGAAGTATGGTATTTGAGAATAATGGAACTAGGGTTGTGGTCCCCCTAGATCCCGCAGAAGGTGAAAGATATACAAAGATGGTGTGTGCATACGACGATGTCGATAATATCTATAAGTTGACTGCATGGGATGAATATTGGATCATATTAACAGCTGATGGAAGACTCAACTGGGATAAGGATAGCTCCTTCTTTTTAGATTCAGATGAGGAACTAGAGAACTGGCAGAAATGACTACATGAAGTATCTGTGTTGCGTTGCAATTGGGTGAAAAAATATCTTCACTGAATAGCCTCAGAGGTACGAGAGTTTCCTTATTATGATGGTCTATTATTTTAGCTTCCAAATACCAGAATGGGAGAGACCTATTCTAGAGAAGTTGATCCGCGCAAACACTTGACTCGATGGACCAAAGCTTAAGGCGCAGAGCCGAGGCCAAAATGGGTGCACATATTCATCCACACTTTGGGGAAGGTGCCTATGGAATGATACCTTGAAACTGAGTTGCGACAAGGAACCACTGAATGGATTGCGATGATAGAAAGCTTTATCCTGACCTTTATTTTTGAAAGTGGGTTCGAATTCCTAGATGAGGCACTATAGGATATTCATGGAATCATCTTTGACACCACAAAACTAACGGTGGAGCTCTCCTTTCCAGCATGAGATGCACAGATGAAGGACATCATTAACTGTTGAAATTTGTTAGTTGAAGATAATGTGGAAGACCCAGGGAAATTTACGATCCCTGAATCTAAAGGAAAACGAGAAGTTTTTGGGCCTATGATTGAGTCACTAGATGTAACTAAGCCTCTGAAGGTTCTACAAGTCAATATTGGCATAGAAGAACAACTGAAATCAACAAATATAGGGGATTACTAGGATTATGATACGGTGGGTAAGGTCATCGAGCTACTGACTGAATATCAAGATTTGTTCCCTACAAAATTTTCTGAGCTGAAGGGGATAGTAGGAGATTTCAGGGTAGTGAAGATAACCTTGAAACCGAATGCGCGACCTCTGAAGCAGCACCCATATAGGCTGAATCCCAAATATAAGTAGAAATTGAAAGAGGAATTGGAGAAAATGGTTGTTGTAGGGATCATAGAACCAGTGGAAGAATCAGAGTGTGTGAGCCCTATGGTGGTGCAGAATAAGAAAACCAAGGGAGAAATAAGGATTTGGGTGGATCTACGCAAATTGAATGATGCTTGCATACATGACCCATTACCGACCCCATTCTCTGATGAAATCTTGGACAATATAGGAGGACATGATGCCTACTCATTCACGGATGGTTTCTCAGGATACCACCATATAAGAATCACGCTGGAAGATAGAAGCA
Source organism: Pinus albicaulis (assembly GCA_034641835.2). NCBI lineage: Eukaryota > Viridiplantae > Streptophyta > Pinopsida > Pinales > Pinaceae > Pinus > Pinus albicaulis. Next base: position 82,221 of record JAXQQM020089002.1, read on the forward strand.
AGACGACCTTTGTGACAGAATGGGGATCCTTCTAGTACACAGTCATGTCTTTTGGTCTGAAGAATGCGCTAGCTATCTTCTGGTGTGTGGGAGTAGCTGCATTAAAATAATACATCCATAAATTATTAGAAGTATACTTTGATGACTGGATTTTATTTGGGTTAATGAAGAACCATGTGTCGAGTCTGTGCTTGATGTTGGATACTCGCCAAAAATATCAGATCTCACTCAATATGAAAAAGTGTATATTATGCATCCCATTCGGGATCTTCCTAGGTCATATTGTTTTCTAGCAAGGTTTGATGGTGGGTACAACCAAGATCGCCATTATTGTTAAATTCGAAGTTCCTGCAAATGTGAAACACTCGTGCTCAATTTTGGGGCATACGGGGTATTACAAGAAGTTCATTCAAGGCTACGTGTTGATCACTGCACCCATGGAGAAGTTGTTAAAGAACGATGCCTCATTTTGTTGGGACAAGGACTGCCAGAAGAGCTTTGAACTGCTTAAGGAGAAGATGGTTACTGTGCCCATATTGGTCTTTCCAGACTGGACTAAGGAATTCCATGTACATGTCGATGCCTCCTACATCGCATTGGGATTTGTCTTAGCGTAGCGAGGAGATGGGAAGATTGACCACCCAATTTCATTTGCAAGTAATAAATTTTCAAGTGCGGAGCGTAACTACTCAACCACGAAAATGGAAGGATTATCGATGGTATACGCATTACAGAAGTTACGCCATTATCTGTTGGGAGGCCATTTTAAGATATTTACTAACCACTCTTCTCTGAAGTACCTGGTCAACAAGCCTGTGTTGGGGGGTGAGACTTGTGCATGTTTTTTGTTATTCCAGGAATATGAATTTGAAGTAATTTTGAAACCTGGGAGACTAAATGCTAGGCCGAACCATCTGTTGCACATTGAAAGTGGAGAAGAGCTAACCATCTTGGAAGACGACTTGCTAGACACGCAGTTATTTGCAATTAAAGTATTTGATGGTCACCTTGCAGACATTATTCATTTTTTTACCACTGGAAGTACGCCCACAGAATATACATTGAAACAAAAGAAAGAGTTGGTCATGTGCACAATTGATTTTACATTGATTGTTAGCCAGTTGTACAAGCTAGGCACCGATGAAGTGCTAAGAAGGTATGTGTTGGAATTTGAAAGACAGGATATATTAGTCGAAGCTCATGGAGGAGTTACAGGAGGTCACTATGTAAGGAAAGAAACTGTATAGAATATTTTATGAGTTATTTTATGGTGGCCCATGGTGCAAAGTGACACAAATGAGTATTTTTGTGCTTGTCATGTATGCCAAAGGACGGGGAGACCGTCGTGTAGAGATGAGATGCCTTACACCCTAAAATGACTTTGCAAGCTTTTGACAAATGGAACATTGATTTTGTCAGACCTATTGACCCTTCAGGAAAGAAGACAGGTGTGCACTACATAATCACTGCGACAATTTATGTCACCAGATGGGCTGAGGCTAAGCCTCTGAAGGATTTTAGTGTAGAGATAATTGCACACTTCATTTTTGAGAACATCTTGACTCGATTTGGGTGCGCTAATATTTTGATGAGAGATTTGGGTACACACTTTGTGAAGGAAAATATTCAAGCTCTGACTGAAGAATTCTAGATTCATCATCAGAAGAGTACTCTGTATCACCCATAGGAGAATGGTTCAGTGGAAGCTTTTAATAAGATATCGGAGACCGAACTCACTAAGAATTGTAATGCTAATGAAAATGATTAGGATGTGTGCATACCTATGGTTCTTTAGGCATACAGAACCACATGCAAGAAGCTAATAGTAAAGACACCGTTCAAAATGGTGTATGGGCAGGAAGCTATTATTTCTATGGAGTATATTGTCCCAAGTTTGCGCATTGCAGCGTTCACTAATATGGTGGAGTAGAATATTATGGAAGGATGATTGTCACATTTGGTCATGCTAGAATAAGACTGGTTGGTTCATTGCAGGTTTCCATCAACAGGTGCAAAAGGCGCGTGAAAAGGCTTGGCATGACAGACACATTTGACAGAAGGTATTTAAACAAGAGGATCTGGTTTTTTTATATGAAAATAAGTTTGCGCACCACCTTGGGAGGTTCAAAATGCATTAGCTAAGACCATATATTGTCAAGGAAATAATAGAGGGAGGTGCGGTACTCCTAGCCACATTAAGCAGCGAAGACTTCCCTGGGTATATCAATGGAATTCGATTGAAACCATATAGGGATAACCCTCTCCCTGTATGCACCAAATGACTATATGGCCGGAAGTATGGGTCTACACAACAAGGATGGTGGATGCACAGATAGGTGCGACGATCACGTAGCAGCTACCTGAGAAGGTTTAATTTTCCATAGAGGTGCTAAAATATAGCTGTTGGAACAATAAGTATGGACAAGACAACGTTCTTATCATTTGGAGGAGCAACTAAATTGCATTTAATGAAGATATTATGCCAGATTTTGAGTAATTTTAGCATTTATGGGGCTACATTAATGAGTAGAAGATCATTTAAGGCATGCTTATGATATAAATATGACTAGAAGGGCCGCATTAGTTCCCTTTGCTTTCTATGTTATCTATGTGATTTGTGCTCTCTGCTCTCCGAGTATTATCTAAATATTATGTCTCGCTTTGATCCAATATTTGAGGAGGATGTGCACCGCCGAGGTTTAGGTCATCTCATTCCGCCAAGCATGACTGCCACTAAGCCAAAACCTTCTACAAGGTTGGATGAGACCCCTGTGCAGGCCATTGAGGCCCCATGCATTGATCCAATCTAAGAAGGGTCCGTCCTTAGGGTACCGAAATTCACCCCACTAGAATACCCCAAAGTCGCGGTCAACCACTATAGAGCGTTGGAAGAAACCTATGGTTGAATTAACCAAAACCATCATGGAGCAGGATGTTATGGAAGTAGTTGATCCTAGCTCGTGGCTTCCTGCGTATGTAGCGTCATGCCAATCCTTGTTCAAGTTCCCAAAGGATTTAGATAAGGTGTGATCATAAATCAACATCACGTTGCTCCCAGAAACGTGCCCGTCAAAGGCGATATGTTCACAAAGATCCTGCTATTGAAGATGAATGATTGGGACTTAGAAGACCAGGAGAAATTCCCAGAGCTTGTGCCCACCATGTACTTGGAAAATATCCCATATGACGGTGGGGTGGTCAGAGTTGAGACGAAGTCCTGGGCATTGGGCCTGCAGAAATCGGGGTTGCTCAACCTCCTACACATTCCTCACTTCAGGCCCAGCCCAATCAATGACATATGTGTGTGCCAATTGCTCGCCCTTATCCATGATTTCTGCTTATGGCTAGGAGGGTGGATTCCCATTAATGATGTTCTAATCCATTATATCACCAGCCTGCCCGACTAGAGGGAGGGCCCTATGACAACTTTTGGAGGAAAAAACCAAGAGGGGAGAGTTGTCAAGGAGGTTAAGTAGAATTTTAAGGTCTCATGTAATACCCGAGGTTTCCTGGTTCAGGAAATCAATGATCCCATAGTCCAGGTTGGTACACTGATCCTCACGTGCAAGGTAATGTGGAAATACAGGCCTAAGGAAGTTTTGGCCAATGTCATTTCGCTAGTGGGGCAATGTGAGAAGGGGATGCAATTTAATTGGTCCCAGTACCTATGTACCAAATTTTTTGCCAATGTGTGTGAAGTCCAGGAAGAAGGAAAGAATTTCTACTATTCTTGGTTGTTGCTCCTCATAGCACTAATTGGGTGGAAGACATCGCAGGATACCAAGTTTCTTGAAATTTAGCGAGAGCTGTGCAAAGCCACGCGCTACGCAACCTTATGGAATTCGAATATCCCCTCAAGAATCACGGAGAAAAGTATCTTTTGGGTGTTGTGCGACTCTGCATTATTCTAGGAAATTCAGTCAAAGTTGTAGTTGTTGTCAACCCTCTACGAGCAATACAAGGAGATTGTAGACTTTAAAGCCACGTTTCATAACATGCACATCCACGCAAAGGGTGATGTGGAAGAAATTTGGTTTGAATTTCCAACCTGGTCACGGAGAACGACCTATTGCTCATCACAGAGAATGGTCACCTGAATGGTTAGAGTCATGCACCACTAGGGGTGCCTCGTCATCTATGCTGAAGACTTCGACCAAGTCACGCACAACCAAGAACACTCAGCATAAATGAAAGGACATAGAGACAAAGCCTGAGCCTACTATGATGGGAGAAACAATTGATCTAGAGAAGGAAACATAAGAGAAATATGGTGAAGGTACTGAGGTCCCTACAACGAAGAAAACCAAAGGAACTAAGAGAGGTTCTCAGGCCTCTATGGGTCCATGCAAAAAGAGGAAGGGTTCAAATTCGGCTGGAATAGAGGACCTCACCCTCACTGAAACTAAGAACACAGTCAAGTTTGCCATGAAGGATATCTGGAATTATATGGAAGTGCAATACAAGTTAGTTCTCGAGGGAGTACATTTGGGCCTCCAGGAGCTCAAAATGTAAGCGAGTGTGATTCAAGAGAGCGTGAAACAAGCAAGCATGCCAACATCTGGCATTGGTGAAATGAGTGTGCAACCAATCAACACAATGTTGGCATCCCCCTTGGACAGCCGAATGATTCAGGTTCTGAGACCTACCATTATAGTCGAGACACCTACCTTGTGCGCTACTGTGTAAACCTGTGGAGAGGTTAGCATTGGCCTGGCGATGCTACCTGGAGGAAAACTCCACACTATCAACACCATGATCATGGCTAAGTTGCAATACCGGGAGGCCCATGCTTTCCAAGCTGCCACTGAATCTCAACAGCAAGGAGCAATGTTGCAAAAGAAGCAGCAAAATGTAGAGGAGGTGCATGGTGCAGCTGAGTATCGACATGCCACGCTAGAAACCATGATTGATAGTTTGTGCAGTGACATGCTAGAGGTCACTGTCCCTATCTTAGATGTGCCAATAAAAAATCTTTAAAGACTAGTCATTGCGCTCAAAGCATCGCACACAGAGATCTAGACCATCTGTTCAGAGTTTGAACAATAGATAGCTGAGTTTCAAATGAAGCTCTAGCTAGGGACACCACCAGACATCCGAGCGTAATGTGCAATAGATGTAAAGGAAACCACTACCAGTGTAGCAGCAACAGTGGAAAAATATGGAACGCTCTTGGATGAGGCCATGGGTGTTTGGATGTCTATTCAGAATGACTCGATGGTCCAACAATTAAGCAATAGTACATTTGGGGAAAATTCCGACACTTGGTTCCAACACTTTTGACCAAGTGTCAGAAATTTCCCCAAATTTTTTCAATCCTGCCCGAAACCGTCGCTATACCGACGTTTAGAGAAAAGTGTCGCAATACCGACACTTAGACAAAGTGTCGCAATTGTGACGTTTGGAGGAACACGTCGCAATTGCGACACTATGCCCCAAAGCGTCGCTATTGTGACGGCTACCTCCAAACATCGCAAGTGTGACACAATGTCTAAGTGTCACAATTGTGACGTTTGGAGGCATTCGTCGCAATAGTGATGCTTTGGCCACCATCGGTATAACAACACTTATATGCCTTTGCAAAATCCGTGTCACTTATGGTTTATTTTTTATTTTCTTTTGCTTGAACTAAGTCTTATTTCCATGTGGATTGTGTAATTTCACTTTTAATGCATATTATAGAATGTGTTTGTTTATAAGATTATATGATACATGTGAGATAAAGGTTTATTATTTATCATATATAAATAAATTTTATCAATATTGTACATTTACACTTTTATGAGGTGATGTTATAAGTAAATTCATAAATATCTCTTTTTAATCCTCATTTTACTCCATGAATATGTTTGGAAATGAAATTTCAATAGATTAATTTTCTCCTAACCTATGTATCATGAATATTGTACATTTACATTCTTAATTATGAGGTGATGTTATAGGTAAATCCATGAATATCTCCTTTTAATCTTCATTTTACTCCATGAATATGTTTGGAAATTAAATTTCAATAGATTAATTTTCTTGCTATTATATGTTTTACGAAGATATGGTAAGGAATTCTCTCTTGTTCTTCTTAGAAATAATTATATATAATTTTATTTTTTTTCAAAATAGATTAAAAAAATTATATGAGAAAAATTATTAATTCATCAATATGTGTGTGTGTGTGTGTGTTGTGATGAATAATTTCATAGTTCAACTTAATGGTTCATTATATAATCATGTGACCATCACCAATGATATATCTTAAAAAGCAACTGAAAAGCCATGTGTACAAAACTGATGTATACTCTAGAGAGTGGTTCTCATATCACTATGTAAATTTTTGTATGCTACTTCAACAAAATTATAAGATAAATTGTAATACACATCATATATGCACCATAACAATTGCCATACAACTAATTTGTTTTAGGATACATGTGGCATTCTAGGGGTAAATTCCATATGATGTGTATATCAATCTATTAGGTGTTGGTAATTTGTGAGTATCTAAGAAATGATAAGGAATACCCATACATCATGATCTTGTAATGTGATTATAAATTGTGTCTATAATTTCCATAAAATGTATAAATGATTTGTTTAAAAAAAAATCGACACAATCAACCCTAAACAATGCATATGATGTGGAATGTCATTGGCGAAACCAAAATGATGGTCACATGTCCCATTTCTATGGTAATGGTGACCATATATATGTTGTAGCGACACTTGATGAGTAACTAAATAAATCTTAGAGTGTGACTCATTGTGCCATATTTTTTAAAGCATGATTTGTTTTCCTAGTTTTTACTAATTTGTTAACATATTTTATTCATTTGGAAAGCTAATTAATGATTCTTTAAGTAATTAGGACCTAATGAGAGATCATCTTCACATCTTCACTAAAATATATTTGGTAATTGTAGTCACTATATGAACCACACATGCATGCTACTTAAGAAAAATTGAAATATAAACTATAATACACATCTTATATCTGCCATAACAATTTTCATACAACTTATTTACTTCTAGATACATATGAAATACTTTAGGTAAATGCCATATTATGTGTATACCAATATAGTAGGTGTTGGTAAGTTATGAGGATCTAAGAAATGATAGGGTATCCACACATTAGTGCCCTAGTGAATTTTTTGCATAATTTTCTATTTGTTGTAATTTTGTTGCCTGCATTTGTTATAGATTTCAAATAATACAATTATCTACCAATTGTTATTTATAAAGAAGAAGTACACTAAGTAGTCACCTAAAAGTGAGCTATGTGAAAATATTGGTAACATGAGTAACCTGGTAAGCTGTAAATGAAAAGTGACCTCCACTCACCAACAGGTGGCAAGCAGGGTTGGAATTTGGATTTCTATTTACCCATCACATAATTAAATTAAAATTCTTAAAAGAAAAAATAAAAGCCTAATAATCACGAACTATTATGATAATTTAAAAATATAGAACTCAGGCTGAACATAGTTACAAAGATACCAAGAAAAGAAGAGTGCATGTGCATGATAACCTCTTTCTTGACAACCTATGAATGACATTCTCATTGAAGACTCAAGACTCAACTGGATTGGATTGTGTATCAAAAAAGTAGGAATGAATCAAAGTTCAATGAATGAATAACTTGATCGAGAAAATTTATAGGGAAAGGTAACTTGACTATCAATCTACTAAACCTCACTTTCATGATTAAAAAAACACCCCCACCTTCTCAGTGGTCCCATCATGGTCCACCTATTGAAAAACAACCAACAAATATTATTTTTTTATATATTTTTGCATGGCCATTGGACAATGATTTACTATGGTTTTCCTACTAAATTCCAATGGATGATTATTCAAAAATATTGAGAATTAGTTTAGTCTCAAGGCATAGCCAAGAGTCTTACTGGATAATTATAGATTACCTCTCCATTGGATGATTCTACATTTTTCATCTACTTTTTCACGTGAATTTCAGTTGATGCTAGATCTTTGCCTTCTATTTCTTTAGTGAAGCTAAGAGTTAACTTTGATCTTACATTAATAACTATACTTGCATGAATATCCATGCTTTTATACTTCCCCATTGTGGTCAATGTTGATGTACGGCCTTGGCCCATTGATCTTACAATTAACTCACTATTCATATTCAATTTTCTCCAATTCAGCCCAATAAAATAAGGAAAACAGAAAATGAAGTCTTGATTTTTCTTTCCAATGCTCCTACATAATACAAATACTCTTAAAAACCAATTAATATATAAATTGTCATCATTCATGCTAAAATTAGTTTGAATTTTTTTAATGAATCTGCTTAAAATTAATAAATTACATTGCTCACAGAATAAGAGATAATTTAGAACTATGATTTCACAATAATAAATTACCCTAGCAGTTCAAACTTCGAACATACCTTATGAAATTAAAATATGGCAGGTTAATGAGCTAATCTAGTTTCCTCAGAGCCAATCTTGAGCTCGGCCTAAGTCTGAACGCCGTGAGAGTGCGAGTGTAAGGAACTAGACGCCTAAAGCTTTTATTTTGTGCTTGTGTAATTCACTGTTTGACCATCAAGCCAAGCCACCAGCTATATTAACACTACTTCATGTTGGGGCAGATTGGCATTCTAATTTTTTAGTGCTATAGCCGTAATTTTTCACTGCTTCACTAATCACAACCTTGGAAGTTTGCAGGGCAACGGGCTTTATTCTTTCTTTGGTGTTTTATGTAAAAGAAAGGATTTGTGAAATTTTTGTAATAGGAAGGGGAAAACTAAATTGATTCTAATTTTAAAATATAAATAATGATAAGTGGTAATTCCTTTATTAAATTTTTAATTTTGAGTGAGCCAAAAAAGTAACTTTCCTTACTTTTTGAGTACAGCCTTCCAATTGCGAAGAGGAATAGTGTTGCAAAATTATTGGTAAGTGGAAAATAAAGGGCGTAAGAACGTTTTTGAAAAAATTTCAAATGTCAAAATTAAGTCTTCTATCCTTCCTAGCACGTCACGGAAAATGGGAATCCACAAATTCTAGTCGTCAAATACGTGCAAAATGCCTTATGACGGGCAAAATGGAGGACTGGTCCTATGCTGCTACATGAGTTAGGGTTTCATGTCGCATCAGGGAACCTTGTATAGTTTTTCAAGGATAGGAAAGGAGAATATTGTCAGTTAATCATCACATGAAACTTCATCACCATTTGAAAATTGTGTCCTAATTTGAAACAATAAGACTACCCAACTATTTCATTATTTAATTTAGATTGTGTAATACAAAAAAATATCTTAGATAACTTAAATAATGTAAGCACTTTTGCAAAAATTTAGTGGGGAGAACCTTCAATTACATTTATTTTGAAGATCCACTTGCATTTTAAGCCATTTTAATTAGTCTTTCATGGCTATTCTAGTAAAAATTTCAACCTCTTGTAGAAATTTTTTTGTCACTTGTATTAGAAATGCAAAAATCAAATGTATATAAAAATTATTTGAAATGCAAAAATCAAATGCGCGATACATAAAAATGATTTTATTAAAAACTACATTAACGTCTGATATCACTTGCGCATTCGCCCTCAGCTCCTGCAGAACAGAATTCGCCCTCAGCATTCACCCTTAGCTCTTGCATAACAGCATTCGCCCTCAGCTCTTGCATAACAGCGTTCACCCTCAGCTCTTGCAGAACAACATTCGCCCTCAGCTCTTGCAGAACAGCATTCGCCCTCAGCATTCGCCCTTAGCTCTTGCAGAACAACATTCGCCCTCAGCTCTTGCAGAATAGCCTTTGCCCTCAGCTCTTGCAGAACAGCATTCGTCCTCAGCTCTTGCAGAACAGCATTCGCCCTCAGCTCTTGCAAAATGGTAAGTTCTTACTGTAGGCCCTTCCTCCTATAGTAGGGTTGACTCTATTTGGGTTTTTTAGGTCAATTCCATTAGATTGTGTTAGGCTATAGGGTTCTCTCTAGATTTCTTCCAATGTTCTTTCAGATGAGTTTCAAAGAGGACGTGTAAGATGTGTTTTTGCTTGCATGAATTTTACTCTACCAGTTTCATGAAGTTTAAGCTATGGATTTTAGTTCGACAAACTCATCCATCTCAACACCTAGTAATGAATTGCCCTTGATCTAATCTATATTGAAGGTGAAGTGCAAAGTGGTAGAGAATGGGAGATCGAAAGTCATCAAATTTATCACAAGGGTAGTACTCCAGATCGAAAGTGATGAGCTTTAGTTCTCCAGATTTGGGGATTTTCTGATGACATACCAAAGGTCACATCCATACAACCATATCAAGGTCAATGTTGAGATCATTCTCATATAGATATAGGTCACTGATATATAGAGTTAATATCATCATCACTATCCACGGAAACCGAATGGTTACAAAATCTGTGATTGTGGTTGGCTCATTCATAATTATTACCCATTTACAGTAGAGCACATAAACACTAAATATGGCCCGAGTAGAGCCTTTACAACAGGCAATGGAATTGCAGCTGCTTCATCAATAACCAATAGCTCCACTTGAGAAAACTTTTCATAATCTTGGGGTTGGATATACTGCAGAGCAAACAATTGTAGTTATCATTCGTGCTCCAATATATTAATATACTTTTTACATTGAACTGAAGAAAGGGAAACAAGAAAATGCTAGCCATCATACAATGCTTTGACATAAGAGTTTTGAGTGACATACTTGAAAAAAAGAACTCATCCACCGATATTTATAATCATTTGAGTTATTCAAGTTAAACACAATGTCAAGAATCAAGATTCAATACCCTCTATTATCTTCATCACCCAATACAAGATTTAAATTTTTCCCAAAGAAACACTTATTAATTTGGCAGCCATTATTTCTCCTTGCTTTAAAAACCCTACATTTAAATGAAAACAAGCATTGCATTTCAACTACAAAAATATATTAGTGTTAAAATGTACATGTGTGCATCACTTGTGTAGGGTATTCCTTTTCCACTTTCACATTATCCAAGAATGTGTGCAGTATAGTTCATATTTTTTGTGATTTAGATTATCTTGAAAAAGGAAAGGTAAATTATTTCCCATGGAAAAAGAAGGTTTTCCCTTTTTACTACTGGAAATGGTACAAAAAATTTCCATTTCTACCCAAAACTCCTATGAAACAGGAACCAAATAAAGGCCATGTCCTCAATGGACATCATTTGGCTTTGAAAATGGCCATTGCACCGTGTTGTTTCTTATATTACATCACGATAGTTTCTTAGGTCATTTCTTGTTTCTTGAGATGAAAAACAACCAAAGAAATTGTGAAGATCCTTTCAAGAAATAAATGACCATTTCTCAATCATATCTCAACTATTTTTTATTTTATTCAATGGTTTCTTACTTTGAGAGAAATTTGACACTTTTATAAGGAATATAACATAAAAACACAAAATGGGAAGGAATTGATGAGGTAGATGACCTTTAGTTATTGTCAATTAAGAATTGATAATACACGATGCATGTTCTATACTACAAACTAGATTCCTTCTTGGAGTTAGGACACAGAGTATTGAATCAAAGTTGTAGTTTCTAACTTCTTGTATTGGTTCATCAATCTTGAAATTCAAACATTGCATGTCTTCATTGCTTCATGTTTGAATAATTTTCATTATATCATACAATAGGAAATTAGGAATTATGATTATTATTACTTTATGGATCTGTTAAGTTACTTTTGAGTTTGCATGGTTTAGTGTGAAATTATTCTTGTGTGCCCCTAGGCCCAGGTGAAGGAATGCCAAGGACTGAGAACCCTAGTTTTTAAATGGTATTGTTTCTTATACCCAAAAACCCCTCAATATCACTCCTTATTAGTTCTTAAAAATAGTGTTGTAAACAATTTGAGAATTGATATAGCAAAATCTCGCACTTCTCAAGATAAAGTCCTAAAGCTAAAGTGTGATACCATGTGTAATTCAATAGACCAACCTCTTTTCACTTCGGGCTAGATCTCCTCCAACTCAAGGGGGGTTCTCCCTAGTAGATGTTAGGGATCTAATGGCCCAACCAAAACAAGTCAGGAGCCCCCTAACTCTCTATGTTTACTACTATCAATCAAAATATTGAACAATAGGGTCAAACATGCATCCTGAAGATAAAATTGCTAAGGTATTTTTGGGTAATTTCAAAGGGAAAGTCCCCAAACACATATAATCAAGGAATTATAACGTGATTTCAAACATTAAATATCAACAAAATCATTTAAAGGATATTGAAAGGAAAAAAGTGATGGAAGATAGAAAGTGCCTTACTTAAATGCTCTAAGGATTTTTCAATAGTTGCTCCAAAAGCTTCACTTCAAGGCCCTTCAAGATCGTCTCCAACAATGCTATACCATCAGCTTCAACAATGTTGCTCAAAAAATATCCTCAAGGTCTTCACAACAAGTTTACTAGAAGTTGCTCCAACAATATATTCAATAAGGTCTTCATTGTCAACTCGTCTCTTGTTTGGGTGCCTTAATGTGCAATGACATGTTTCCAGGACTGAATTCAATGCAAGGCATATTTGAAACTCTAACTCTGTCTTCCGGTGTCTTATTATAAATTATTTCAGTTTTCATTTTGTGTTTTAAAGTTAGATATTGTTTTCAAGTTTTTACATTTATAATTTTATTGCAATGTGGCAGACTGATCAGGGCAGTACAGGAACAACCCCGAGACGGGATGATCACAGAAAGAGGCCAGCGGAAGAACATGTAAAGTGCCAGCATTGCTCTATCTTCAGGTATTTTAGTTATTTACATAATTGAAATAATATTAATTTTGTTCAAATATGCAGACACCTAGCCATGGTACGCCTGATGATTCCCTCTTTGAGGAAGAGCTTTCTTCATCCCTATCTCCAACGCTCTTGTTGCGAAAAAAGGCACGAGATGCAAGGTCGGAATTTAATACTTTGATAGACGCGCCTCAAACACCTGAAATAGAAGAGAGGATAAAACAACTTATGAGCCAGCTAGAAACATATCAGGTAATAATAAAAAGTCAAAAGGATATTTTTTTTGTTCTGCATGAGATGAATTGTGATAGTTTTATTTTTAATTTTTACATTGACTAAACTAACAAAAAGTTCTTTTGTATGTAGCGTTTTCTGGCACTTGCTGAATCCGGTGTTGGTGGTAGTGGGACACAAGGGCAAGAGATTGCCCAATAACCCTTTCATACACATTCTACTCCTTTAGGTGCTAGCCAAGAAACACACCCTGCCCAAGTAGACACCCAACCAACCGCTGAACGTGTTGGCAATGATGAGGTTGATATGGCCAACTACATTATTGCATTTCTTGGAGCTACACGTATCAGCTCCACAGGGACCATTAATGGCACGTTGTTGGTTAACGATGAAGGTGTCCCTATAAAGCATGTACAACTCCCAGGTAAATTTTAATATTTTAACTATTTCATGTACTTTATCTAAAACATATTTATCATGATTTTTATTTTTAAATTAATGATAATATCTTTTTTTTCTGTGTAGGAAACAATGAGTTCTACAAGTTTTTGGAGAGCCATGCGTTGGTAATTTTTGGCCCAACCATACGCACAGGGTGGAATTCCCAGAATTCCAACCTAAAAAAAGAACTTCTAGATTATCTAGAAGCCCTTTTTGGGGTCGGCACATTTGACAGAACAACGGTGGCTCGGGTAGCCGACAAATATTTGAAATATACCAGGGACACCTATAGTACGCAATTGAAATTTAACCCTAGATATGAGCGTCCTCTCGCAGTTTCAGAGAGTGAGTGGAGAGCACTCATCCATGACGGAAAAGAGAAAAGGGCAAAGAAAGAAGGAAAAATGCCAACTGGACCCGCAAGGTAAATTACAACTTTAATTCAATAGCTTTAATTTTCTCTATGTCTAAAATAAAAATGTGCTACGTCATATCTGACTTCAATCTTTTGATGCTAGGTTGCCTGACACCTCAAAGGCAACCAAAGCTAGGATTGAAAAAAAGGGCCATCACAAGCTAGGCCAGGGCGGCTACTTGAAATTAGCTGCAAGAATTGTAATTAAGTAGCTAAACATCTTATAATTAATTGTATTGCCTTCCAACATTTTTGTAATCCTATCAAATATGATTAAAAATACACAATCATATGTAATGTAGGGTGATGACTTCGGAACATAAACTACATAGGAAGATAAAAATATCGCTTTCCATTTCGGCTATCAAGCCATAATTGAACGTCGCAGAAGCTTGGGGCAGGTCCTAAGATCCAGAATTCCTGATAAGGTAAAACGTTAACCTTTCAATATGCTTGTTTTCATCCATAAATTTAATGTCTAACAACTTTGTTTAAATAAGGGGAGCAGCACTACCGATGAGGCAAATAACCCAGTTTTAGAGCCAAATGTAGATGCTCCTCACGTGCAACCTGATCATTGTAGTGGGGACCAGGCCGAAAATGCTACTATCAGTGAGGGCCGTGACGGTAATTAATTTCCACTTATAATTTTTTCTAATTATACCTTGATGGTTGTCCTTATAACATTATTTTTTTAAATGACAAATAATGTTTCCCTTGAGGATCTTACCACTAGAGAGGAAGACAGGGCAACAGTCCCAACGGCGACAACTGGTGCACCAGGTAAATAATCTCATTGTAATTTTTTTTATTAATATTACCAAACTAGTTCAATGATATTTAAAAACTGACAATTAAAATTTAATATTATCTGTTTTTGTAGGCGATGCCTCGTCACTGGATGAGACCAGACATCATGACTACGCAACTAGGTTAGCAGTGCGGGTCAAAAGGCACGAAACAAGAGCAGAGAACGATGATATTGATGATGTAATTAGGAGCTTTAGAAATAGGAAGAAGAAAAAGAAAATTTGATAATGTAAAATATTGTATTATTATATGACAAATGTTACCATACTTGGAACGTTTTTTGCGTTATATAAAAAACTCATTTATCATACTATTTTTATGTCAAGCATTAATTTCAATGTTTCCTTGCGTACTTTTTGTTGAAATGTTTTTTTATTAGTTATTGAATATTTTTTTTATGCTCATGAAAGTAAAAAATGAAATATAGATTGGGTATTGGGGAATTGAAAGTGATGTGAGGGGGGGGATGGGGGGCGGGAGTGGCCATAAGAGCTTCCACCTTCACGTGGTTGGCCTTGTTTAGTAGAGAATAATTTATTGGAGCGATTTAATCTTGGAGCAAACCTCCCTTGATTCAGCGTAGCAACAAAAAAGTCATCATTGACTTAGTTGCTACTCTTTCAGATCGTGGGAGGCTTGTTCCAAGTTCATGCGACTCCAATAAATTGTTCTTGAAACGAAGAGGAGCTTATTCGGGTATGTTTTGACATTTTCAACATATGTTCTAACATTATCATAATAATGCATCTTAGAGTAAAAAATACTACATCAATTACTTGTATTTATTGTATAGATAATGATGGATTTTGATTGACTTGGCAGTGCTATAGGGTAAACTGTTTGGGTTGTTGGTTTTCGAATATCCCTCTCAGGGCTTTCCGGTGCCCGAGGCAGACAGTAAGATTAGCTGTGTAGTTCACAAAGATGGCATGAGCATGTTCATATTAACTTAACATAACTGGATAGAATACGATAGAGAATTACCACTTTGATGATCTTGGAGTCCCTTGGAGAGCGTTAGGCAGCGAAACAAGAGTCCTTCTTCACCGGCTCCAAATCTTGATCCTGCAATCAGTCAAAGCACCCGCGTAATTTCTAACATAATATATATTCTATCAATCAAGTCAATATATAATGAACTTCTAAATTATACACATCTGATCCATTCATATCATACTATGTAAATGTTCAAACAAAATGACAATATTAAGCATTGAATGGACAATACGAACACAGTTCTATTAATTTTGAAAGAAGGAGGATTACAACCATCAGTTGTACCAAGCCCTTCTCAGTCTCCCAATCTCTCTTATCTCTCAAGTGAAGAAGTCTAAGTCAACAAGCTCTCTAGGAACCTCTTTGACTCTTGGCCTTCACACTTATCACACTGTTATCTATTCCACAAGTATGCAAAAACCTTTAGCAATCCTTCGACCTTCAATTAAGAGCCTTCAGCTCCTTCTTATAGGAGAGGGAGAAAGCCATTGTGGCCTTTCTATTTCCACTAGTTTGGAATGGAAAAAACTTAGATGTTTCTTTGATCTCTATGCTTTTGCCTCCTTTGGAGTTCAGTCTTCTTATGGCAATGACCAATAATGAACTGGTGTGTTGCAGTTTCCTTTGTGAACTGAATCTCTTGTGAGGGAAAGCCGGAGATTCAAATCATTCTCCGTGGGCTTTTCCCGATTCAAACTTAAAACACGAGTAACGCTGCCATTTAGTGTTAACAGAGCATTGCTTTAGCCACTAACGCGGCACATTCACTGATTGACTGCATTATAACACTCTTGTGTTGTTCTAGATAGGTGTTACCCTGGCAGAAATAGGTTTAATTTAGGTCTTTGTATTCCTTCCATATTTGTCTTCTCCTCTGAGATGATGAGGAGGTATTTTGACCTGTAACAGATGCCCCCTAAAGTGTGAGGTCAGAGACGAAGACGATGGCCGAAATACTTTACAATTTGTGTAGAGATAAAGAGATTGAAAGACTAAGGAAAACCTGAAACAAAAACATATGTCAGAAAATATAGTATTTGCCTAGAGCCGAGAATTTCCCATGCTCAGTAGCTTAAACAACATGATTTCTCTAGAATAGAGATATGAAGAATTTGTCCACCGATAAGCACAATGTGGAAGTGTCTGTCATAATAGGATCAGGCTGAAGAAGCTGTCTCCATAAACAATATCGCAACTTGGGGAAGGAAACACAACTTTAATGATGTAGCCTTTTCCCCAAGGTCTTGACCACTGCTTCACTTAAACTGCATATTCCTCAACATGTGAATGAAGGAGTTGTCGTCGAACATGTGAGAAATCATCTGATTACCAGTCGATAATGAAAATTGTTAACAGACGCGAAGGTGGCCACCGATAATGATGATGGTCCCTAAGATGCACAGTACAATCTAGCGAGTGTGAATAAAATGAGTTTAAGTCAAACACTCGTAGAATCATTCGACCAGGAGCCAATGATGAAGACCCCTGATCAAACAGAAGACTACCTGCCACTGATGTCTACAAGTATCCGAGTACTGATGGGTTTCTGGATCAACTTCCTAGATAAGATGTTGAAGTCAATAGGAAGAGATCTATTGAAAGGTAGGCACTGAGGCGTCCTACATCAGTCAACACGAAACGAAAACTAACTGATTTTGCTTATGATTGAGATAATGAAGAGTAAATGGGGACGTCAGATGACAAATGATTTCTGGCATAATGAGAGGTTTGGTTGATAACAGGAGCAGTAGATAGCGAGATCTGCTTGAACAATAGAAGGCACTGGAGCAGGGTACTAGGCAGCTGAGGCTTAATGAACACCAAAGAGTGTGTTAGGATTTTACCGGTGCAGGGAAACTAGGAAATGAAGGCTAATACTCATAGATGGTAGGGTTTTGCTGGCTGCGAAAGAGTTTTCTGGAAAGTGGCATGTTCAAGAATTTTGCTGCCAAATCGACCTTTTTTGAAATGTAACAGAGGTAGTATCCATTTTGTCCAAATTTTTTCCCATCTGATTAAGTTTAACGAGTCCAGACGAGTAAACTCGGCGAATTTTTCATGTTTAGAGAGTCTGAAAAATGTCAGAAAAGACAACTCTGTGCCCCGTCTGATTAGGTTTAATGAGTCCAGACGAGTAAACTCGGTGAATTTTTCATGTTTAGAGAGTCTGAAAAATGTCAGAAAAGACAACTCTGTGCTCCATCTGATTAGGTTTAACGAGTCCAGACGAGGAAACTCGGTGAATTTTTCATGTTTAGAGAGTCTGAAAAATATCGTAAAAGACAACTCTATTGGGGTACCTTTGTCATGTCTTGATAACCGGGCACGGCAAAAGGATAATAGTAAGCCCGAAACAGTTCATTTTCTGGAAGTTAGTCCATCGAAGCCGAAAAAGTGAGAAATCTATGTTCGATGGACGTCTACCTCATTTTGTTATGAGTACGAGGAGACGGAGTAAACTTAGTACTCTTTGTGAAATTTTAATGAATCCAACAAAGAATTTTAACGAGTCACGCGGGGAAAACTCGGTTACCTCCGTGAAATTTTAACAAGTCACGTGGAGAAAACTCGGCTACTTTTTCAGTTTAAAGAGCTTTGAAAAAGAGGCAAAAGAATGGCTCCTTACCCTCTGTCGTGGTAGTTTAACGAGCCCGACAAAGTCAACTCGGGAATTTTTTGGTTTTATGAGCGAGAAAAAGATTCCTAAAAAGAATGCTTAGTACTTCTCCATAGCTTTAACGAGTCTGAAGAAGAAAACTCTAGGTTTTTCGGATTAACAAGCAAGAAAAGACCATACAAAAAGAATGCTCGATATCAACTTCGTGTAAGTTTAACGAGTCCGAAGAAGGAAACTTGAGGTTTTTCGGATTAACGAGCAAGAAAAATACCGTAAAAATAATGCTCGATAAAACATAAGTGTGTCTGCTCATAAATCTTGATCACTCATCAGAACTTCAGTACCAAATCTCAAGAGTTGCAACGCATGCGCAGCAAGAATTCACGACTTTTGCCGACTAGCTTAAGAGAATCATGCCTCAGAATTTGCTATAAGAAGGTCAGAAGGCCTTCATTTTCACTGTTTGGAGTGCTGTGAAGAAGCTCTGAGGTGAAAAGGGGTGAAATCTTTAGCTGACGATTACGGTCAATCTGGGCAATGGTTTTCCTTCCCGCGAGATCCAGGTAAGAGCTAGAACCTCCTGCTATCATTTAATTGTCTTTTTGCTACTTATTGTTGGTTCAAAATGGCAAATTTGTGAGGCCCTAAAAAATTCTTGCGCCTAACATGGGTCATTAGTATTTCAGGCGCGTTAAACGCATAACCCATGAAGGGATACCACGTTAGCACGATTTGTTTTGCACTAGGGCGGGCGTTAGGCGCACTATGTTTTTTAGCAACTCGATTTCTGTTGTTTTGAAATGTTCCAGACACATTGTGATCGGTTGAAAATGTTACTTGTGCAGGTATTCAACTGTTAAACATGAGTATCTTGTGAGAGAGGGAACATGAACGGGAAGAACGAGAGATGGTAACAGATGATGCAAGCTTAATGGCTCTCCGCAGGTGCGGATTGCTGAAGTATGCCCGTTTAGAACTGATGAGGGGTGAAGAGGACATCCTGAGGTGGCTAATCCAGCAGTGGGACGAACGGCAACATGTCTTTCGGATTGGGGGCAATGAGCTCTCAATAGAAAAGGATGATGTGTAATTTTTTACTGGCCTATCATGTTGTGGGGCGAGGCCCAACTTGATGGGGTCCAGAGCTGACCCGCGTTCCACTACTGATCAGATTCATGTGCATTGCATACGTGGCACCCAGGCTGTGAGTAACCAGATACCTATTGCACAGGTGACTTTGAGACCACTGCGGTCTATATTATGGATGATTGTTCGCTTGGCAGGTGCCAAGAGTCAGCATGTGGCCACCAAGGCCCAGATGCTCCTAGCTTTGGACTGTATGCAGCCTTAGGTTTTTGACTGGTGTGACGGAGTTGTCCATCGGGTCCGAGTAGAATTCACCGCATGTAAGACCCGTACCCAGAGGGAGTTTGGGTACGGCACACTGATTATTTCTTTCATACTAGAGCGGATACTGTTGATGAGGCCCAGGATCATGACAACGGCTTTGGGTCCACGCGAGCCGAGGTAGGCTCGATGGGAAGCTTTGCTTTCACAGACTGGAGAGGGTCCCGTCTACCATTGTTTTGATAATGGATTCTTTGATTGGCTAGACTCCCAGATAATCATGATAGAGGATTATCCCTATGCAGGGATGAAATTCACAGGCGATCCGGAGTTAGTCCTACCCCCTGGTACCCAGTGGGGACTCGATGGTAAGAAGGAAAGATCAGTGTATTTCCAAAGAAGTACTTTATTTTTTATCTTTTGAATGTTTATGAATTTTTTTTGTTTAAAAAAGGTGAAAATTATGTTTTGACATGAAGATTTTGTTAGCTTGACACAGATGTGGCACTTGTTCGACCAACTGGGGCCCCTCGCTATGCACGGCGAGGACTGCAGTTACCCGGGGCTGGCGCACCAGTAGAGGATGCGGAAGCTGGCGAGGATGATGATGCCCAAGTTTTACATGAACTCTCCAGAAACCTGGAGGGTCTGAGTATGGGTATACCACCCCTTCCTATGCGGGAGGTTCCAGTTCGTCTACAGCGGCATACTGTAGGTGTGCTGGAGAGATACCTAGTGCCTCTGAGGAGGATAGCTAGAGCAGTTGTATGCTACCATGATCGTCAGGCCTAGCTGGTGGAGTAGATGTATTAGTGTCAGAGCGTGGCTTAGTATAGCCGATTTTTTGTAAAACACCCAAGTTTTGGAAGATTTTTGATGGAACTATTGTACTGGACATGACATATATATATATATACTTTTTGGTGATTTTGTGTTTTGAACTTTTTATGTATTTTTAATGCGATAAAAACATATATACTCATGAGTAAATCTTTTATAATAAATGTGACAAATGCCAATCTAACACATAATTTGCCAAAGAATCAGCTAATGCATTAAATTCTCTAGGAACGTGCTCAAATGTGATTGTTTGAAATTGACGTTCTAAAAGTCGCACTCGCAAAAAATAACGTAACAACACAGGATGACGGAAACGGTAATGATTGTTTAACTGCATAATGATGAGTTGGGAATCTAACCTGACCACTAAATTGGAGATATCAAGAGATGCCACTTCCATGAGGAGTTGGATCACTGACATGTACTCGACAAAATTATTGGTGGCGTTACCCAGGAAGATTCCCCCAAAACCAAGAAGGTCTGACTCAGGAGTGTAGAGAACCCAAGCAGCTGAAGCAATGCATCTAGTGTGACGACTAGCACTGTTCGCATATCCGACGTATGATGAGGAGTGTGACGACATCTGTGTGAAAGAAAAAGATGACACATGAGAAAAACACCTTGAAAACCAAAAACATCCAGAAACATCAAAACAATAGGCAAAACTTATATACATAAAATTACAAAACATATGCCGAGTGTGAAACTAGGAAAAATACTTCTTTAGATAGAGCCCGTTGCGGGGCTCCTCGAGCAGAATTCCATTACAGTCCTGAAGTTCGTAGGCTCCTTTTGAGAGGGCTTTAGTGATGATGTAAGGACCAAGCCATAGTGGTTGGAGTGTTCCTGCCCCTAAGAGGTCATGTTTCTAGTCATAAAGTAGAACAAGATCACCTTCTTGGAAAGAACGAGGCTTGACAGATTTGTCGTATTGAGCTTTAACTCAGTGCTGGTGAGCTTCGAGTGCTAGTGTAGCATCTCGACGAGTTTCGTCCAAATGAGCGAGTGAGAGCAAGCGCTCTTCTATGGTGGTGGTGCCGGGAAAGAGTTCAACAACGAGTTTGAGTGATGGAATTTCGCATTCGATTGGAAGTACTGCCTCTAGGCCGAATGCAAGTTGGAATGGCGTGAAGCCTGTGGTAGTTTTAACTGACGTTCGGTATGCCCATAACGTGGAATACAACTTTCGATGCCATGTGGTTTTGTGATTTCCAACCAATCGACGAATCATGGTTTTGAGGACGCCATTTATAGCTTCGACCTGGCCATTAGCTTGAGGATAATAAGACGAAGATTGATCTTGACGGAAACCTAGCATGGATGTTAATTCGATCATCATATGATTCTGAAAGTGAGATCCATGATCTGTGACAATAGATAGGGGTACGCCGAACCGAAAAATTTCCTGATTGAACAAGAAGAGAGCGGTGGTTTCACCATCGGCCTTGAAAGTGGGAAGGGCTTCTGCCCATTTCGTAAAATAGTCGACCGCAACCACAATGTAGTTGTGTCCATTTTCCGAAGTGGGATTGTAGGTGATGAAGTTAATTCCCCATTTAGCGAAAGGACCAATGGAGATAACCAGATGAAGGGGGGCAGGATAAGCGTGCATTTTCTTTGTGAAAATTTGACATGGATAGCACTTTTGGACCGCTGCAATGCAATCTTTAAACAAAGTGGGCCAATAGTAACCTACGCACAAGATTTTTTGGGCAGTAGCTATGCCTGAGAGATGACCACCACATGCCCCTGCGTGGCAGTCATTCAAAACACGTTCCTCCTCATCGAGAGTGAGACAATGTCGTAGAATCGTATCAACACCACGACGATAGAGTGTATCGTTCAACACGAGATAGTGTTTCGCTTGATGGAGGATACGACGACGGTCATCAGACATGAGAGTTGGGCGGAAGCATTGGGTTTGTAGGTAGACCAAAATGTCTCCATACCATGGGTCCGAAGAATCGACCAAGTATACAGATTCATCAGGAAATGGATCATGAGCTACTTCTGCTGGGTCGATTCTGGGAAGATCCGATAATAATTCGACGAAGACGAGGGATTTCTTTGCTTTGGCAGCTGTGCAGACCAAATCAAATTGTTGGAGGGTTACGATCCATTTGGAATATTTTCCTCCAATAATTTGTCTAGACAAGATATGTCGCATGGGGTTCTCCAAAGCAATAACCGTAGTCTATCGCAGCAATATATAATGTCGGAGTCGGGTGACGGAAAAAACTACTGCCAGAGAAAGTTTCTCCACATGTGAATAACGTAATTCAAGTCCAATTAAACCTTTGGACAAATAGTATATCACATGTTCACTGTCGTCACTGTGAACTTGAACCAGAACCATTCCAAGTGAGGATGGTGAGGCTGCCAGGTAGAGGAGAAAGTCGCGTGAGTAGTCGGGGGTGTTGGGTCATGAATACTACCACCTTTTAACACTTATTTCATCCATTTCTACTCTTGTTTATCATGTCATTTATTATAATTTATCATATAAATCCATCTTATAATGATTTATGCTCTTATGGATTAATATTATTTATTCTCCTTTATTTTTAATAAATTGATGATTATCATAATTTAATCAATGATGGTTTGTTAATATATTTTTTAATATCACTCACTATTTTAGCCTCCAAGATATTTGCTAGATTGAATATTTTATTTCCAAATCATTATGAAATATTCCAACTCAGAAATCCGCTGGAATAAAAAGTGACAATTTTGCGGTTAAGATTCTGAGCAAATGAAGAAGAATCTTGAAAATCCAGAACATGGGTTTTGTCTAGAATGGGGCCAATTAACTTTAATGTAGAATGGTTTGCCCAAATTCGGCATGTATTGAGAGAAACACACAGTTCTTTGAGCACGATTTTCTCAGATTTGTTGTTGCGGCCGTCCTCCAAATCTTAGCTGCAAAGCTAAATTCGCCTTGCTCTTGTTGAAAGATTGTTGGAAATATATTTTCAAGTTGATCAAGTTGTTGGGAACAATCCAATATTGTTATGGGAGATCCTATTTTCTATTTAATTTCTCTTCCTTTTGATTATAAAAGGAGAGCATGCATTGTGTATTGGGGGAGAATGGATGATTATTGAATTCATCTTGTAACACTGCAATTCCTTGACTCTTGTGATCAAAGAGCAACTGATGTAAAAGCTATTTCATGTTTGATTAATACATAGAGGCGTTTTCATTCCATTTCTCAAGCTCTGTAGTAGCCCAGGGGCGCTTTCACCGGCGGTTGAGGGCCCGGCCCTGGTGGAGCGATCCGTTGTTTGTATCTCTATTCTTTTATTTCTGTTGTGTGATAATTGCATTTAGATTTATTACGATTACATAGTTATTTGATTTTTGTTCATATTTTTGTTCCATTTCTGTTTATTGTTTATTTTTGATTCATAGCTTTAGATCAGCAAATAGATGAGTTATAGTTACATGCTTTTGTTCCTTTTCAGCTTTTGTTTCCTTTAAATTGCTTTTATTGAATTTGCTTTCATTTTGACTGCTTTAAGATCTCCAACTGTAGAGGATAGAGGTTATTTCTCCTAAGTCCCCATATTGGTTATCTTGCATCGATTTCTAAGGGAAAGAGTTACTGCTACTGCATCCCTGATCGATGTTTTGCAAGATTGATGTAGTTTAATCTTTCCATTCATGTCACTGTAA
The DNA here is from genome assembly GCA_034641835.2 of Pinus albicaulis. Classification (NCBI taxonomy): domain Eukaryota; kingdom Viridiplantae; phylum Streptophyta; class Pinopsida; order Pinales; family Pinaceae; genus Pinus; species Pinus albicaulis. The sequence goes on from JAXQQM020089002.1 coordinate 106,334, forward strand.
GTAGGTTTCTTTACAAGCATTTGTTACCTTTGCATTTGTTATTCTGTACTACATCTTCACATCATTACTCTTGGATAAATTGCTGCCTCAGACTGAGTACACTCTTAAAATAAAAAGTCGCTCTCGGATTGATAATTAATGTGAGATAAATAGGTGTTAAAAAGATACCTTTTATGCCATCTTGTAGCACAAACACATCTTCCAGCTCTTCCACAACACCTTGTTTGCCAATCAAAATCATTTACTCAACACAATCAACTACATCATCAAGAGGCTCAATTCCCTACACAATCTCCTGCTCAACTCATTCCACACCCACACGATAATAAACCAGTACAACATGCTTACAATGTTGAACTGCAAAATTCACCCACCCTTCCCACCCATTCTATCTCACATGCACTATTGGAGAAAACTTACACTGAGATCCAGAATGTATCAAATTCAAAAATTGTAGAAGTTACGAAAGAAAATGAGGTTTCTTCTAATTTGCATCAACAAACCATTTTAAAAGCTCAAGAACTTCATAATACGATGGATATGGGAAATCAAGAAAGTAAATAATATATTGAAGATTGGTTTCACTCTATCATTTGTTTGCAACATCACTCCATACTTCAACAATTTTTGGCATCATCTTTTCAAGGGAAGTTGGCTTCTCATACCCTAATTTTTGTTAACATACATTTTTCAAATTTGGGTATGTATGTACTAGACTCCTTATTTCGGAAATGGCTCCACTGGAAATACTCTTATACATAATCTTATTCATTCTCCAAATAAGAGTAGGATAGTGGAGAAAATAAAATAAATAAGGAAATAAAACAAACACATTTTTTTTTATTTTTTGTAAAAATAGTTGTTTCTTTGTTGCAACACGCTGTGAAATCAACATTGATGATGAATATTTTAATTTATTCGTGTATGTATATGAATTGTATTGCAAATAAAAATTCTACAAACACTCATATTCATTTTTATCATCAATATGGAAAAATTTCTTGAATATCATTTTTTTGGCTTGCGGGCTTGATGAAATTTCTGAAAACACAGTTGGGACAGTCATGTTTTGGGGAACCAAAATTTAATATTTTTAAAACATATTTCTATCCTAATTATACATTAATTTCTACTTTCCAATATAATTGGAATCACTCAATTTGGATTTGAAACGAAAAAGTTAGAACCAAAACATTGACAGGGTGTCTAGTAGGCAGCTCAGGAACAGAGTTGGGACAGTCCATTTTTTGAGGTCTAAATGAATATATTTTTAAAACTTGTTTCTATGGTATATTACTCTATGAATCTAGTTTACAACTCAATTTGAATCACTCAATTTCGATATCGTATGAGAAATTTATGACCAAAATACTGACTGCCTATCATAAATCAGCACTCTTGAAACTCTGTTTTCTTGGTTGTTCCTTAATATATTTGACCTATCAATTATTCTTGTCTTCAAAACCTGTTTCTATTGGAGATCAATAAATTAATCTACTTTAATCTCCAATTTGAGTCAGTTCAATCTGCTATCAAACGAAAATTTTATGCTTGAAAAACCAACTGTTGGTCTAGACTGGAAAATAAAAAATGACTCTATTATGCAGGTTGTTCTAAGCAAGTTTAACATACCATTACATGGAATTTTTAAAACCTATTTCTATTGGAGATAAAAATTTTAATTAGCTCTCATTTGGCTTTAGAATCACTTAAATCGGACAAAAAACAAAAAAGGTATGATTAAAACACTGATGGTTAGTATCGTCGACCACTGTTCTCCCGCAAGTAGAAAATATAATTTGTTTTATTTTTCTGTGGACTTGTTCTATAGAGTAACTACTTGTTAGCTTTTTTGCATAATTCTTGGATTAGGAGAGCCCGGCCACCTCTCTTTCTCCATGATTTAATGTTTTATTGCAGGTAGACACTCGTTTCTTGCAGGTCTTAGGAGAATAAAGAAGGTCATTTTATGGATGAGCGATTCTTGAGAGAAATTTTAGTGAAACACGGGCATTTCATCCAGTTCATTACCTAATAGATTCATAAAAATAAGAAATGAAGAATTGGTTTCCATTTGAAAATTCATGCCACTGTTGCCAAACATTTTTCAAAAGATCATTTTTCTTCCATTAATAGATTTGATATTCTCTTAGAAATAACATCATAGCTGTTGTAACTTAATAAAATGTTGTTTCTTTTCTGATTTCTTTTATGTTTTTGTGTTTCAGGTGTTGATCCCTCCAAATTATAGTTTCTGCTCCATTTGCAACTGAACAATAAAGACCACACAATGCAAGTTTCAAATTGCAGAAGACAATTCTTTAGTAGCACCAATTCTGTAAAAAAAAATTACTTTTTCTTGAACCCTGTACATAAACTTTCATTTCTATTTGATTGGATTTTCTTGGCAATGGATTGCATATTAGCTTTGTTTCTTTTTTTCTTTTCTTTTTTTTCTTTTTTTCCTTTTTACGTGTTTATATTTGTTTGTTGTTCCTCTTAAGGAACAGTTATTATTCCTCTCAAGGAATAGAAGCCGTTCCTCTTAAGAAACAATGTGTTTGTGTGTTTATTTTTGTTGTTCATTCCAAAAGGAATAACATTTTCGCTCATTAGTTTTGTTGTTCTTTTCAGAAAGAACAACATTTTTGCTGCATGTTTCGCTGTTCATTTCGAAAGGAACAACCCCGCTCATTTTTGTTGTACCTTTTAAAAGGAACAACATTTTCGCAAATTGTTTTTAATGTTCCTTTTCAAATGAGCAACACTTTTTGAGTGCATTTTTCTTGTTTGTGAACAACTTTTTGAGGATTTTTTTTGAATTTTTCATAACTTTTTGAAAGACAAACATACAATTTATGGAAGAATATACAATCATACAAATTAAAGCTTACTGTAATCAGCAAATCAAAAGAAATCGTTATTTTTAAGAAAGTTGTTTAGTGATGATAAGAAAAAGGAAAAAGGGACATAATTAATAACATGATTTTGTTGTCTTATTACCACTAAATTCATATGACCGATTATATTTATCATGTTGGTTCTTTCCCATATTTTATAACTTTCTTTGATTTTTATTTATGGAATAGGAAGAAGGGCATATTTTTTTCTATTGAGCTGTTCAGACTTCTTCCACTATCCCTACTCTTAAGGAGTGTTGAGCCATCCTTTATGAATAAATAGGAAAGTGTTATATGAAAAGAAAAATATTTACATATTTCATTAATAATTTTATAATTTGGCAGATGGAGGATAGGGGGCCTCATCAAGAGCCGACCTACCATGTTGATAAGGAAGCAAGTGAAGTGGCATTCCCATCATGGCCACCAAACCAGGGATATGGTCCAATGGACAATTGAAAAAAATTAAGAAGTCCTTGGAACAGGAGGTCTCATCACGAGCCGGCCTGCCCACTTTTCACTTCTTCCCAGTGAATGGCATTTTGATTTATCTGGTCACCAAGCCAGCACAATGGCCTCCGTTATGACAATTAACAAGCACTTCCTCAGCATAAATAAAGGACAATGATTCCAAGAGTGAGTGAGAAACTCTGTCAAGGTTATGGACACCTGTGGGCAACAGAGCTCTGCTGATGGTATTGGAGTCACATTTATACACATCAATAGTAATATTCAACCATTTTTCCTATATCTCTATTTAAATATCAGATGAAAGTATGAATCCTTAACCTTTTATTTCGAACCTATTATACATGAAAATCATTATAAATCGATCACATTAGTTTAAGTGGGTAATAAACGCATTTGTACTTATGTTTATCTTAAGCTATCCATTCTCCTTATCCTTGAATCATTACAAAACGCTTCTATATCTGTTTACAATTTATCACATGCATGGATTTCAGTAATGCTATAATTGCATTGCTTGTATCATAAGTATGTATGCCTTTCCATGCTATACAATTGTTGTACAATATGCTCCTATTCTATTTTTCTGATTTGCCACAATATTGATATTGCATTTTTACAAAAAATTTGTTTTTCTTGAACTTTTTTTGCATGCATCTTATTTATTGCCATTCCAAACTGAAACTGTGGATTCAAGAAAATTGCATACAGAATTGTGATTTAGAGAACAACAAGCATGGGGGGAAATTCTATCCGCAGCATGATCACTATTGCAACTAAAAAACAAAGGCTCGCAAATGCACACAATTCTTCAGACACGATGTGCTTGCATGGCTTCTACCTTTTGTATCACTTTCAGTATTCGCTCAACCTACATCAGCTTCAACAAAGGTCAGTCCCTACATGTCATTTCATTTTTTTCGGAGGTAACACTTGAGGTAAAATAACATAATTTTCTGATTTATTATGAATTTAGGAGAATTTCATGAAAATCCATTGAGCATTATTTATTCTACATCTTTACCACTTCCCATTTTTTAGACACGTCTCATCTTTCAGTTTGGGGGAGTGTTGATTTATTTCATTTCTTTCTTGTGACCATGTCTGTGATATTCTTTATCATCCATGGATATTCTTATTCATTCTCAACACCTACCTTATTCCATGTTTTACACCAAGCATAGATTTCAACAGATTGTAGCAACCACCTCTCTTTGTTTCTAGCATCACATGAGGACATGCTAATTCTTCAGTTTGGGGGGAGGGAATTGCTACACATGATGGATGTTTTCTACTCTCTTTCTCATTTAAGGCATACAATTTCATTTGTATATAGTGCAGAAATTGATTTGCATATATCTTTAAAATTATGAACTGAATTCTTGTGATTTCTGGATAACAAAGAGGTATCATTAAAATACATAAACCCAGATAATTTCATGCTAAATTAGTTCATAATTATACACTATCACCTACAACCATTTTTTTTATATCTCATGATCTGTGCATCCAAATGATCTGATTTTTGATAAAATGGTTAATGAAGTTTGCTGTTACTTATGTTACATTTTTCTACAACTTCATATACATATAGTTGAATGTCAACTGTAAAAATTTGTTATGCCTTTATCAAGATTGCTAAAATTGAATATTCATTATTTGAGGAAAAAATCTTTTGTTCCATCCATTTCATGAGACTGGGATGAACAATTTTCTTTGCTTGGTTAACACATGAGTTTTGTCTTTGGATTGCATAAGGACATGCAATATATTCAGTTTTGGATTGCATGAGGGCATGCAATATATTCAGTTCGGAGGTATGTTGGGTCATGAATACGACCACCTTTTAACACTTATTTCATCCATTTCTACTCTTGTTTATCATGTCATTTATTATAATTTATCATATAAATCCATCTTATAATGATTTATGCTCTTATGGATTAATATTATTTATTCTCCTTTATTTTTAATAAATTGATGATTATTATGCATAATTTTATCAATGATGGTTTGTTAATATATTTTGTAATATCACTCATTATTTTAGCCTCCAATATATTTGCCAGATTGAATATTTGATTTTCAAATCATTATGAAATATTCCAACTCAGAAATCCGCTGGAATAAGAAGTGACAGTTTTGTGGTTAAGATTCTGGGCAAATGAAGAAGAATCTGGAAAATCTGGAACATGGGTTTTGTCCATAACGGGCCCAATTAACTTCAATGAAGAATGGTTTGCCCAAATTCGACCTGTATTGAGAGAAACGCAGAGTTCTTTGAGCACGATTTTCTCAGATTTGTTGTTGCGGCCGTCCTCCAAATCTTAAATGCAAAGCCAAATTCGCCTTGCTCTTGTTGAAAGATTGTTGGAAATATATTTTCAAGTTGATCAAGTTGTTGGGAACAATCCAATAATGTTATGGGAGATCCTATTTGCTATTTAATTTCTCTTCCTTCTGATTATAAAAGGAGAGCATGCATTGTGTATTGGGGGAGAATGGATGATTATTGAATTCATCTTGTAACACTGTAATTCCTTGACTCTTGTGATCAAAGAGAAACTGATGTAAAAGCTATTTCATGTTTGATTAATACAAAGAGGCGTTTTCATTCCATTTCTCAAGCTCTGCAGCAGCCCAACGGCGCTTTCACCGGCGGTTGAGGGCCCGGCCCTGGTGGAGCGATCCGCTGTTTGTATCTCTATTCTTTTATTTCTGTTGTGTGATAATTGCATTTAGATTTATTATGATTACAGAGGTATTTGATTGTTGTTCATATTGATGTTCCATTTCTATTTATTGTTTATTTCCGAGTCATAGCTTTAGATCAGCAAATAGATGAGTTATAGTTACATGCTATTGTTCCTTTCCAGCTTTTGTTTCCTTTAAATTGCTTTTATTAAATTTTATTTTGTTTCGACTGCTTTAAGATCTCCAACTATAGAGGATAGAGGTTATTTCTCCTAAGTCCCCATATTGGTTATCTTGCATCGATTTCTAAAGGAAAGAGTTATTGCTACTGCATCCCTGATCGATGTTTTGCAAGATTGATGTAGTTTAATCTTTCCATTCATGTCACTGCAAGTAGGTTTCTTTACAAGCATTTGTTACCTTTGCATTTGTTATTATGTACTACATCTTCACAGCATTACTCTTGGATAAATTGCTGCCTCAGACTGAGTACACTCTTGAAATAAAAATTCGCTCTCGGATTGATAATTAATGTGAGATAAATAGGTGTTAAAAAGATACCTTTTATGCCTCGACATGAGTCGGAAGACCGAAGACACGATGGCGGTCATGGCATAAGACCAACTACGACCAAGCAATAGATTATAGTCAAGATGGTGCTCGATGACTTCAACGTCCACGTTTACCGTTTTCCCACCCAGAGTGACGGGAAAGCTAGCAAGGTATCCTTTTAGGAGGAAAGTGTGGCCATCGAAAGCTTTGAGGGAATTCGACGGCAGTGTTAGAGTAGGGGAACCTAAATTGAGCCAGCGAGTTTGTGACATAACGCAGGTCGAAGCACATTCGTCTATGACAGTGCGATGGATTGGTCTCCCTTTTGACACCACTTGCACCTGGAATGCGAGTTGGTGTGAGAGGCAAGGTTTAGCTTTATCCATATCAAAGATGGCTAGCATGGAATCCCGGGGGTCTATTCCACCAATTTCTGAAAGAAAGGCTTTCCTTTGTGCTGGACAGGTTTGTAAAACTTCGAGAGCAGACATGGCTGACGGTGTCTGTGCCAAATCTTATACAATATTGTAGTTTTGGGCTGCACGTGCAGAGGTGTTATGAGTCGTGCGTTGAAGTGTCCCTTTGGGGGGACGAATTACGGGTTCAGCATTAGGTCGTTCGATATGCAAATCATTTGGCGGTAGTGGATTTGAACTAGTACCAGGTTCTTAAGCATCTATGGTAGGATTTCCATAAAGCTTGGCTCGAGTTTGAAGTTCAACACTCTCAATGCCATAAATGGAAAATGGTCCTTCGCCACAAGGATGCGAACCACCATTGCCCCTTTGATGGGGTTGTGGCAGATTTTCAACCATGTGTTGATGTTGCTGCTGTTGATGAGGGAAAGGATTATGAAGAACGGTAGGTGTTCACCCAGAATCCTTGTTTGCAATAAAATTGGTGCATTCCTGCAGCCGAGGACATTTGTAGGTCAAGTGGTCGTCCGCACAGATCTTGCAAGGAAACTTCATGGGTTTATCCTTCCCTGTGTCACTTTTGGCAGCATTTTTCTGATTAGTGCTATTTTGATTGTCCGACCGTTCTTCTGAAGAAGATGTCTTTTTCTTGTTCTTCTTATTTTTGCCGCTAGGTTTTTGTGAGGTTTGCACCAAATTGACCTCAGCGGCAGGAAGAGCAGTCGTTTGGTGGGGGGCAGTGGTAGCCGATGATGGCTGGGAGGCTTGCCCCTGAGACTGTTTGGTGGCTACACCAGAGATCGCTCCGACGAGGCCGTCGGCATGTGCTTCAGTTTTCTGAGTAGCCGGAGGATTGGGGTTACCAGGGGCATTGGGGAGTAGATCATATAGCATGCCTGATTGTGAATAGATTAAATCCAAGTGTTGGGCATGTCGAATGCATTGATCTTCTGTTACCACACCTGAAAGGCCAATGTCTTTAGAGATGTGGGGTAGGAGGGACTTACAAAACCAATTGGCTAAGAGATGATCCGGAATTGGTGCTTTGACTAGCCTCCTCCTACGTCTCCATTCGTGAATGTGATTGGAGATGTGGGTGGCGGTGTCTTGGCGTAGCGATGTTAATAGTTCCATTCCGGTTTCAAATCTAATTGGTAATTGGAATTTCTTTAGAAACTCCGTCGCTAAAGAACCAAACGTATTGATGGTGATGCGTGGCAATTCAATGTACCACTTGGCAGCATTGCCTGTAAGTGTGTGGGGAAACAGTCGATGCCGGACACTATCATCTACCATGGAATTGGATATAGACCATAAATGAAAGATAGTGATGTGTGAGGCTGGGTCGTCCCCTTGTTTCACGTCGAACTTCGGGATGTCAGAAGGAATCTTATGTGGCACAAGAGGCCAGAGCGAGTTGTGATTGATGGGGTCGTTAGTCAGTTTATGGATATCGGGTATGTCCAAAGCGGCCAAGAATGGCAATTGTGGATTTGCCCCCGAATCTAACCAAGGCAGTATGGGCTGACTACTTAGACCATAGGGTCCCCCCATCAATGTGTTACCAGGAGGGTAAGTGGGACTTTGATAAAAACCTCCCATAGGTGGAGGAGTAGGAACATACGGTTGTTTTCCACAGGGCATAGTGTATTGTGGGGCAAACGGTTGGTTGCCCCCAGTGTAAAAGTGCCCTCCCATTCTAGATGGAATTTGGGGTTGGTTAGTCCAAATGGACATAATAGAGTTTCCCGGAGGCATACTACTATTTGCATAGTTTGGCAACGGTATAGATCCTAAACCTATGTTTGAACCACTTAATGGGATAGTATTTGCAAGAGGTTGTCCCATTTGTCCTAAGGATTTTAAGGGAAGTGAAATGTTCCCTGCTACCTGTGTGCTGGTGACACTACCCCCTGGTATAGTGGCCAAGGGATTTGAACTCAACAGAGAGTTCCAACCGAAAGGGTTGCTAAAAGGTACTGAAGTAGTCATACTCATGGGAGGAGTAACCGTGGGTCCCATCATGGTCACGGTAGGAGTAGATCCCGAAGGATTCGGTGAGCTACTAATAGTTGTGATGACCATTGGGTTGGGATTAGGTATCTGTTGACTACTAGGGTTACCAAGTAATGGCATAGAACTGACCACCGGCGAGGAAGATGGTGGTGAACCTGTGATGGTTGCCATTGGCATCAACCCTGTGGATGCTGGTGGTGAAATGGATGTTTGTGTAGCCGAAGACATATCTTGGTGTAGTGCAATCTGAACTATCACAGGCCCTAATGGATTAGTGAGTGGAAGATTGTAATTAGGTAAAACCCCTTCTGTGAAAGGGTCCTCCTGAAATTCTGTATGATAAGGGGTTATGTGAAAATCAAGATTAGTCAGAGGAGACTGCTCTTCCATAGAAGGCACGGGTTCACCAAGGTTCAGTTCTTCCTCAATAGGTAGAGGAGGTAGACCTTGCTGTCGTCGAGACAGACGGTGTGGGTCGGAGGACACCACGGTGACCTGCTTATTTTTAATAAATTTTAATTGTGATGTATTTATAAGGTCTCAAATGATAGTAACCACACACCTAAAAAAAAAAAGGACACTCTAAAATCAATTAGCAAGCAGCCAGAATAGGGAGCCCTGTCTGAGTACTACTGTTCGCTGGTGATGAAATCCAGTATCACAATAGTATACAGAGAGGGTTGGTCGAAAGTACAGTTACGGTCACTCTAGAGCTTCGCCCGAACCTCAGACAATAGGTGTAAGCACTCTCGTGAAGACGAGTACCCTCCTAAAGACCGAAGACAGAGTGGGTCCGTCTGTTTCAGGTACTAGGACAGCCCGTCCCAGTCACCTTGTGTAAGTCCCTAAAAAGTATGGCCACTAAGGATACCTCAAACCACAGACATCATCAGGGGGGTCCACGGTCTATGGGCAGAACACCTAGATCCCCAATCTAGTTTCGACATCCCTGAAGGGAACCCCAATATATAACACACCCACCAGATGCAGTCGAAGGTGGGCTACCTTCTTGTGAACCCAAGTGTTGTCTCGCGTTGAGCTCCGGTAAAGGAACGGTCCCAATAATATGAGTGCAGCAGGATTTCTCTCATTAATGACTCTAGTCTCAAGTTTTGAGATCTTGGGTGATTTTCTCACTTTCATAACCCAAGATCCTAGCATGAACTACTGTTTGTGTGAGCTCAAAAAAGAGTAATATGATTGATTTTATTATCGCTTAATTCTTAGTGTACTTGATTATTAGTCTTGCGGAGGGGGAGTGGATGTATGAGATGTGATGAGACTCTGACTCAAGAAACCATGCAAAATATGCTCTAGATATTTAATTCGATGAAGAGTATTTCTACCAGGAGAGGTTTCTTTTTAACATCCATGCACTAGCATTCAAATAGCACAATTCAACTTTCAAGATTCAGACTTCTATCTACCTTTTCTTAACAGTCTATGAACTAAAACTTTCAGAATAAACTCAGCTAGATGCAGAAAAATAATTAAAAAAAAAAAATCTCTTTAAAAAAGTAAATGCTTTGGACACTGACTTTTTAAACAAGAGAAACAACTAGAAATGCCAGCTTAGTAGACAAGCATAGGGATTCAGTCAATGAGAGGTACTGATGGCCAAAAACTCTGCAACTAAAACACAATCACAGCAGTGAAAAACAAGGTTTTGGCTGAGTAACAGTCTGTCTATGAGTAAAGACAACACTTAACGCACTGTATTTAAGCAGAGACAATGTTATAACGCACTGGATAACCTATAGAGGTAGTGTTAGCCAGGGAAAAGTTCTTCGGGTGGTCAAACAGAAACAGGATTGAACTCTGTAAGTGTTTGATATGTCTACTGGGCATCCAAAATGGTCGGAAGGGTCTGTGAACAGAGGAGAGCAGAAAGGAGGGAAGAAATAGTCCAGAAACTATGGGGAAACTCCCCAGTAGAGTCACCAATTCTGCTATAGGGTAAACTGCTTGGATTGTTGGTTTTCGAATATCCCTCTCAGGGCTTTCCGGTGCCCGAGGTAGACAGTAAGATTAGCTGTGTTGTTCAAAAAGATGGCATGAGCATGTTCATATTAACTTAACATAACTGGATGGAATACGATAGAGAATTACCTCTTTGACGATCTTCGAGTCCCTTGGAGAGCGCTAGGCAGCGAAACAAGAGTCCTTCTTCACCGACTCCAAATCTTGATCCTGCAATCAGTCAAAGCACCCACGTAATTTCTAACATAATATATATTCTATCAATCAAGTCAATATATAATGAACTTCTAAATTATACACATCTGAGCCATTCATATCATACTATGTAAATGTTTAAACAAAATGACAATATTAAGCATTGAATGGACAAAACGAACACAGTTCTATTAATTTTGAAAGAAGGAGGATTACAACTGTCGGTTGTACCAAGCCCTCCTCAGTCTCCCAATCTCTCTTATCTCTCAAGTGAAGAAGTCTAAGTCGACAAGCTCTCTAGGAACCTCTTTGACTCTTGGCCTTCACACTTACCACACTGTTCTCTATTCCACAAGTATGCAAAAACCTTTAGCAATCCGTCGACCTTCAATTAAGAGCCTTCAACTCCTTCTTATAGGAGAGGGAGAAAGCCATTGTTGCCTTTCTCTTTCCACTAGTTTGGAATGGAAAAAACTTATATGTTTCTTTGATCTCTATGCTTTTTCCTCCTTTGGAGTTCAATCTTCTTATGGAAATGACCAATAATGAACTCATGTGTTGCAGTTTCCTTTGTGAACTGACTCTCTTGTGAGGGAAAGCCGGAGATTCAAATCATTCTCCGCAGGCTTTTCCCGATTCAAACTTATAACACAGGTAACGCTACCCTTTAGTGTTAACAGAGCATTGTTTTAGCCACGAACGCGGCACATTCACTGATTGACTGCGTTATAATGCTCTTGTGTTGTTCTAGATAGGCGTTGCCTTGGCAGAAATAGGTTTAATTTAGGTCTTTGTATTCCTTCCATATTTGTCTTCTCCTCTGAGCTGATGAGAAGGTATTTTGACCTGTAACAGGCAGTGTAGGTACAAATCCTCTTCCATCATGAGCAATACAACTTGTCAACCAGGGTCATGTCTAGGATATTTTTGCTTGTGCACTTGACCAAGTTCGTAATGTCACATTTTGTAAGTTCCTTTACAGTTCATAATTCAATATTAATCTTGTTCATGATTATTATCTATGTTTTTTGTATGTGTTTTTTCATCTATTTGATTGTAAGCAACTTTGCATGTTTCCTGTTGTTCACTATGATTTCTCCCATTACCACTCCCAAGATGAATCCGACTTTATTGTTACATAGGTTACTTTATTGTTACTATGATTTCTCCATTTACGATTTCATAGGTTACATCATGTAAAGTTGTCAATCTCAAGTTGGTGATGAGCTTTAGTTCTCCAGATTTGGGGCTTTTATAATATTTTCTCCCGCATGTCATTCCTGCATCACCTCGTTGTTTGAGCATGCTAATTGTATACCACTTGTACCAATTGGCACATGTCAATCTCTGAGTGGTGCCACATTTCACCTATTTTCGGCCCACTTGACCACTTGAAAAACTCAAATCCACACACCATGTGTCTTTATCATGGAGTGCCACATGTCCTAGATATTTAGGCCGATAGGCCTTCTGTTATGAAAGAGATCAATTTTTTTTCATCAAAACTTCTTATCTAGGCACGACACCTGTTACTTGTTTAATCTGACGGTCACAGTCTCTCGGGTTACCTTCTAGGTTTGACATACCACTGGTTTCTGGTATATTTCCATGGAATCAGTCTGAAAATACCAGCAACAATCCACACACATGCAACCATCGACAGACTTGCTGTTTTAGTAGCTGCATTTCCGCAACTTCCAATACACCTGCCGTTTTAGTTGCTGCATTTCGGCAACTGCCAATACACCTGCCGATTCATTCTCCTGGACTCTGTGTATGCATATTTTTCATATAATTTTATCACAAAGTTGGCTACAGTGCTTTGACATTCCTTTGAATATTTTTGCAGGTTAGAAGACATTTTAGGCCAGAGCTATTGAATAGACATGATGAGATAGTTGTATTTGATCCTCTTTCTTGTGATGAGCTCAGAAAATTTGCTAGACTACATATGAAAGATGTAGCGATTCGTCTTGCGGAGAGAGGTGTTGCTTTAGGGGTTACAAATGCTGCTCTGGATCTTGTTCTTCAGGAAGCCTATGATCCTGTAAGTAATCACTTTGTTTTTCTTTCTTTCTTATTCAGAGTCTATCTTGCCAGGGGATGTGCCCGTTATGGTTTGTTATGAGACCGTTGTCAATTTCATCACCGTCCCTCATAATATGTTTGATTGTGTTTATAAATAATAAACAATTATTACACCAAACAATAAACAATTAATTGTACTATGAGTAATATGATATATTGAAATAATTCTCATTATAATTTCATAACCTCTGCTCTCACTTGGTGGTGTCTATATCACTAAGTGTGTCTTCTTTAAAATTATAGTTACAACAGACAATGAACAATCAACTGCACTATGAGTGATATCTTGTAATAATTCATATTATAATTTCCTAACCTCTACTCTCACTAGGTGTCTATATCACTAGGTGTATCTATTTTAAAATTATAGTTTCAATGGTAGATAAATTGTTATCTTAAAATTATAGCTTTGATGGTGATACCTTGTGATTGATAATGCAGTTTGAAGCAGCTTTGGATTTAACTAATATAGTCTCGGGAACATCTGAGAATACAAAGGTTGTGATTGATTACGGGGCACTGCCTATATTTGTGGAACTTCTTACCTCTGGGAATGATAATGTTTGAGAACAGGTAGCACGTTTATTTTAGAGGCATAAAATTATTCTTCCAAACTATCTTTATATGTCTGTAATTTTGGAATTTGATTTAAAAAACTAGTACCAAACTTTGAGTTCAACTGGTGTTCGTGGAAGGTTGTTTGGGCTTTGGGAAATATTGCTAGAGACTCTACAGCATTTAGGGATCTTTCCCTCAGTCATGGAGCTCTGAGGTAGGTGCTTGCCCAGTTGAATGATACTACCAGAATTTCAATGATAAGAAATGCTACATGGGCTTTGTCAAACTTTTGCCGTGGTAAACCCCAACCACTATTCGAACAGGTAAGTAGAATACATATTTTTCCTCTTCTTCTTAGTTCGCAGATACTGTGGATTTTTTTTATAGATCTTGGTGCTTAGTAGATTTGGACGTAATATGGACCTAGGCGCTTGTTCATTACAATGACTCTGTCATCAGGTTTTAGAAAATGCTCAGAAATTTGGGTTTCACAAGGGGATTACCCTTGCTTGCAATTATCAATTATCAATCACATTCAAAAAAAGTATTTTGTAGCATTACTGAGCTCTTTGTAGGTGAATTTCTGAGGCAATTTCACAATATTTGAACTAAATTTGTCTATCCTTTTCAATACTCTGTGCTTGTAACAGAACTAGACAAACAATCTAGTGGCCAATGTAACAACAACAACACCTCCTATTGCAATGCCTGCAATTCACCCTCTCTGCACGCATGAATGACTATGGAACCCTCTTTTGTGAACAGGTACTGGAGCTGAAGGTACTGGTTTCCATTAGGATCGTGGAATTCAACATCCAAAATAGTATCAAATTCCACTGCAATAGTATTCCCCAGCGAGGGAAACAGTTCATTGAGACCTATTGGACTCATCACCCCCAAATAGCCTCTAGGGCTGCCCAGAGTGTGATCATCTGGAGCAATAAAAAATGTTGATCCATCCCCAATTGAAACAAGAATAGGACCCACATTGGTTACAGAAAACGAGAAACACGTTTTGAAAGAAGAAGAAACTTTTGTATTAGGGTCCAGAAATATAACTGGTCTATTGTATAATGCCCTACCTACACTTCAAATTGGTACTCCCAACTCCATGCTAAGGCTCACTGTGCCATTCTTCAGATGAGCATCTTAACCTGAAGTTCGATTCCAAAAAACCCAAGTCCCCTGTTCTATTCCCAAGACCTCTGTTACAACGAGTAGAGTTCTGAGAGAAATACTTCACAATAGGAAGCAAAAGAAACATTGCAAAATTGCTCGCTTTAGACTGATAATTTTCTATGCGAAAATTCAAATGCAGACAGTAAAAACATAATATCAAACACAACCAATCCACAATGGAATTTGAACATGAGGATTTATAACCAGAGAAAACCCTCTCCAGGTTAAAAGAATTCCAGAATGGCTTTAAGATTCTACTAGTGAGTGCTTACAACACCATATCAATTACCGTCACAATGAAATCTACTGGAAGCAAAGCCCTTGTATAGTTTCTACATTTCCACAATGGAAGCAAGAATCTTGCTATCTCTCATGATCTGCTTCTGTGGTCAGATCCTTAGCTATGGATTTCTTATTCTGCTAAACGTGAATCTGTCTTAGCTTTGGCTCTGGTTCTCATTTAGGATCATGGCTCTCTGATCTTGCTGTGGCTTTGACTACACAAACTTGTTCAATAGGAAAATGTTGACTCTGCTATATATAGGAGCTTCAATGGGTGCTCTCAAACTACTCTACTACAGTAGTTGCACTCTCAATGGACTTCTAGAGCAATTAGCACCATCAATCTGCTTTGTTACAATGATGGCTTATGTCAAAAAACTGTGCTACAACCATTGGCACCATGAATCTTCTCTCTGCTTCGTCAAATGGTTGGCACCATCAACTGACTTTGCACTCCTCGGGGTGATGACAGTGGCAAACACTTTTTTGGGAAGCTTTTTTTTGTCTCTGATTCAAGGCAGAACTATGTTGGCCTTGTCTTTTTAGTCCTTGGAACTTAGTTCTCTCATATTTGCCATCCTATCCCCAGTTTGCTACCAAGAAAGACATAACTTCACGATATCAAAATTGATTATTTTTGGCCATTTATCTTTAGTAATGGTACAACTTTAATTTGGTGCATTCGTATAGTATTTGAAGAGCACTCTCAAGCTGTTATTCAGTATTTTAGAATAACTACTACATTTAACTGCCATGCTCTAATATTTATATGAACCATAAGCATTCTTAAGGTAGTTCCATGTTTGTGAAGCAGAAGGAATGTTTCTGACAGCTTCTTATCATAGTGGTACAATTTTGTTCACAGTTTATCTTTTATAAACCTCCAATTTTCCAAACATAGTAGAGACTACAGTTTGCATCTCAAATTTTGGACAAATCTGTTTAGTATTCTACAGAAAATGCATTAAGAATACAGTGTTGTGTCTACTAAGCACAAATAATTTTTGTACTGAGTCATCTAAACATCTTGACATCCTTGTTTTATATTCCTTTTCTGTTTTCGCAAATTTTCCTCTGCTATGGAAAATGTAATTATATTAATTTTTTTCCATCCATATACGCATTGGATCTAATTAGATGTAAACCCTTGCTACAGTGGTTATTCGAATGGGTTAGAATGTGCATTGTTATTTGTTTCTTTTGAAATACATGCATTACCACTACGCGAAATCTTTTCATTAATTTTGAAATGTTGAGATCTTTGCATTGATGTTGCCTTTACTTGGTGATGTCTCCGAGATTGAGTTGATCCAAAGGCAATGTATGTGCATCAGCGGTCGATTTCTCTTTGCTAGTACTGTAATCCAAATCCTCTAGCATGCAAACAGGTGCCGCAGTAATTATATCTAGGATTGATCATTTTTTTCTCACCTTCACTTTAGGCTTGGAAAACTTTGTTCCAGATTTTTTAGCATTTGACTCACCTGATAGACAGTGATCTATGTGGGCATTTAAGGCTATATTGGATGTAGATGAGAAAGATATACAAACAGGACAAACCTTTGGTATCATGGCCTCTGGAAGAGATCCCGGATTCCAAAATTCTTCTTTCTTCCCAGGATCTGCCTTGCTCTTCTCCTTGTAGGCTCCTGCCTCTTCTACACTGCTTGAATTTGAGCACCTCCATTATGATATCAAATCATCCGCTACTATGAAATGACACAGGTCGCAGATGCTTTGATAGACTTGCCTTTTGGGCACTTCAGCACGAACCAAGTTTTAAAATGTCACAACCCACTCGATATTTATCCCTAGCAAAAGTGTCACATGTGAAGATCACGCTTTTGATGAAGCGAATAACTTGGTAAAGAGAATTTTTGATAACTTATGTATTCGGCCCAACAATATAGATTTTGATGCGCTATCATTTTTAACCATGTGCTGAAAAACATACAAAAAACTATGCTTTTAGTGAAATTTGAGTTCACAAGAATCGATGCCAGTCAAAATCTAGACCTTGCTCCCAGCTTACTGGTAAAAGGTGGTACTCATATTTCATGCAAGTAATGGAATGCCTTTTTCATTGTTTTATCTCATCTTATTCGAACTTCCAAGTCTAGCATCAATGATTTTCTTATGCTTTAGAAAAATGGTATTATGCTTTAGAGAAGTGTATCTACTTCTTATTATACTTCTTAACTTCCAAAGCTAGCATCAATGATTATTTTATGCTTCACACATAATCTAGTTTTCGTTATACTCCTTGAAACATTTTTTATTAGTTGAATGAGACAAACTTAAAAGGAGTAAGCTAATATATTAGCAAAAGGATTTCTGTCACAAATCTAAGATTCTTATAGGAATTCAATGGAAATTTCAGGCATCACCTGAGTAATCTTCAGTATATGCAAATTTTTACATCCAGAGATAAGTTTGTTACAAAATTAGGTAGCTCCTACTTGAAAACATGTTGATGTTGATGCGTAGCAATCTCCTTCATTTATAGCCATGTGTTGGAATATTTGAAAATTCTAGAATAACAATGGAGAGAGTAATACTCTCCTCTTCTAACACAGAGAAAATATTGAAATTTCTTCACTGGAAACAGAGTTCAACACTTTGAAAATTTTCTATTCCTTCAAAAAAAAACTATTACAAATTCTTCCTCACTGAGAGGGATTACAAAATGTGACTGCTGCAAAACGCAGTGCACTCAAAATTCTTCTCTATCTCTAAAACTACGCACTGTTGTGCTCTTCAAAAAACTTACACTGCTATTGTGTGTAATAATAAACTTTACAACTACATTCCAAAGTAGGCTCATAGCCCTTTTCTTTTATATGCAACGCATATATTAAAAACATAACAAAACTATGAAAATAACAAATCTATTAAAATGCTCCTGGGGTCCACAATTTATAAATGTTTTAATATATATATGCAATATATATATAAAACATATATACGTCGCATTTAAAACAAAATATTACCAAAACCATTGTGGGACCTTCCACCGCGCGTTATATAAAACATATAACAAAACCTTTGTCAAAACTTCAAACGAACCCTTTAGTCGTGGAGCTTGCCGGACTTCAAACGACGATAAACCATAATTCAAACCAAATTCGTGTTCCAAAATAGCCTGCTGTTGTCAGCCAATTTTGTGACGCGAAAACCAAATGAATTCCACCCTAATTTTTTTCGGGTCTGAATTTGGACTGGCGTATGGAGAGAGAGTTGTGACGCAAATTTCTTATCAAATTCGCCCTAATCTTTTTCGGGTCCGGATTTCCACTGCGCGAGCGGCCCAAACAAAGATCCGCTCCAATCAATTTATGCCACGTGTCCTCAATCAAAAGTTGCCTTGTTCCCGAATGCAGGTGCATTGGATGGCGTTTAAGGCGATGAGACATGGATGTGGCGATTTCATATCAATCGCATTAAGTTTTAATGCTATTCAATTAGCCGATATTTAAGTTCCAAGGTTTTCACATCAATCACATTAAGTTTTAACGTTGTTCAAGATTGGACCTCCACTCCTATTAGCGATTCCACATGCTCCAATATGCTCCGGCCTTCGGCTCTCATCAATGAGAGATTTATGACGGGCGTTCTTCAATGCCATTGCAGTTGGGTCGATAAAATGGCATTTCGCTATGGTTTTTCAGACGAGCCGCAACCTTTGAATTGCAGATGCTCTCCAGTTGCTGGGTTACACTACCTGCTCACTGTGACAAGAAGGAGAAGCCAGCTGAATTGCTGCTTAGACCTTGGTGCAAATCTGGATTTCTCTCAGTTTGGTCTGTGTTTATCTTCCTTGGTTTCTTGGAATCCTGCTTCTCTGTCTCGTCTTGTGCCCACTATTGAGACTGCACCCATGCTTCACCTACGTCAAAGGATTTGTTTCCGCAGGGGTAGCACCAGAGGTCAACCCCTACACACTCCCTCCAGCCCCTCAACTGAGTCATCTTCCCAGTACAGTGATTATTACGCAGGTCGCTATCCAAACACTAGAAGTGGGCGGGGTTGGGTTCTAGGATCTGGCCACCGTATGGGCTCCCCTGATCCTCATTTCCCCACTGTTTCACCTTCTCCCATGACGCGCACTACGCTTTTTTCCTTTAATTTCTCTCTGAACCACCCATGAATCATAGCTTCAATCACCGTGGTTTTCCGTGAAGAGGCCCAAGTGGAGGAACAATGCACCCGTCCAGCGGGTCTGAGCTCAGAAAAAGCCCAGCATTCGGGCCTTCAGGAGGGGAGCGGTGGCATGAATGTGGAGATAGCACCTGGAGATCCTGGACCTTCCGAAGGATGGTGCCGAATCGTCAAAGAACCACAGGAGGAGTAGCTGCTTCTTTTTGGTTTGGTTTTCTTGCTTCGCGGCCCACTTAATTGGGCATGTTTTTGCTTATATTACTGTGATGGACCTTTGTTTTATTTTTGAATTCTGTAAACACTGTAATCGTCAAAGATATCAAATGATGGTTCCCCTGCATGGGCAATGCAACGACCTAAAAAACGTTCAAGATTGGTTTCCCCATATGAGGGTTGTCTTCTTTTTTGATTTCTTGATGACAAATTTGCCATAAGTCTGGGCAATGTTTTTTACTTCGGTCATGCTGCAATTTTATTCCCACTGTTAATAGATTAACTTTACTTAGAAAAAAAAATGTTGCCCTTTTTCTATTTTAAACCTGTTTTTTGAAATACAAAGCCATGTTTATATGATTGTTTATAGTCGAAGCATTGTGGGGCGGTTTATTATATTAATATTTCACAGTCGAATTATGTTCATAACAATTGGAAAAAAAAATGTTGCCCTGTTTCTATTTTAAACCTATTTTTTGAAATACAGAGCCATGTTTATATGATTTTTTATAGTCGAAGCACTATGGGGTGGTTTATTATATTAATATTTCATGGTGGAATTATGTTCATAACAATTGGAAAAAAAAAATGTTGCCCTGTTTCTATTTTAAACCTGTTTTTTGAAATACAGAGCCATGTTTATATGATTGTTTATAGTCGAAACACTGCAGGATGGTTTATTATATTAATATTTCACAGTCGAATTATGTTCATAACAATTGGAAAAAAAAAATGTTGCCCTGTTTCTATTTTAAACCTATTTTTTGAAATACAGAGCCATGTTTATATGATTGTTTATAGTTGAAGCACTGCGGTGGTTTATTATATTAATATTTCACGGTCGAATTATGTTCATAACAATTGGGAAAAAAAAATGTTGCCCTGTTTCTATTTTAAACCTTTTTTTGAAATACAGAGCCATGTTTATATGATTGTTTATAGTCGAAGCGTTGTGGGGTGGTTTATTATATTAATATTTCACGGTCGAATTATGTTCATAACAATTGGAATTCCCACAATTCATAACAAATATTGGAGATTTACTGTCCTGTTTGAAAGTTTCATTTTTTTTTTTTAAATTGAACCCTCCGTTGGTATACCAATGCTTTGTAAGCGTCGGTCTTCCGACGTCTTGAACGATTTCCATTTTCGTTGGTCTTGTGACGTCCGTCGATATTGCGATAGTTCTTCCTAGGGTCGGTATTATGACGCTTTTGGAATGCGTCGGTATTGCGACGCTTCTGGAAACCGTCGTTCTTACGACACTTTTGCAATGCGTCGGTCTTGCGACACTTTTGTACGGTGTCGAAATTACGACAGCTTAGAAACGTCGGAAGAGAGACAGTATAAAAATGTCGAAAGAGCGACGTTCAAAACGTCGGACCACATTTCTTCAGAATTGCAATAGTTTACAAATGTCGGAAGAGCGACGGTATAAAAACATCGAAAGAGCGACATTCAAAACGTCGGACCACATTTCGTCGGAATTGTGACAATTTACAAACGTCGGAAGAGTGACGGTTTGGGAAACGTCGGAAGAGCAATGCTTGTTTGGAAGTGACGGAAAAAGTGTTGGTAGTGCGACGCTTTGTCAATGCATTGGAGTTGCGACGTAATGGAAAACCACGTTTTGCTTGTCCTCAAACTGTCGCTCTTGCGACAACTATGTGTCGGAATAGCGACGAAGTGGCCATCGAAAATTGGGCCAAATTTTCTAGTGAAGGAATGAACTCAGAATTAAAGAGTAGAGGTTTATAGAGATTAGAATGGTTGTACCAACCTTGGTAACATCGCAGAGGAATTACAGAATCCATGAGGGCAAGGCCATTCAGACATAGATTGAGGACCTGCACCGCGCTACTGGAGACATGGATGCAACCTTGGGTGGAGGAATCCCTACAGGTGTCATAGAACCTCGACAGTGCCCTCAAAAGCCTGCAACAGACTCAACATAGCATCAGCCTGGCAGCTGAGGGGCCAACAACAACCAATTTGGTAGATGAAGCATAGAGCACCACCGCGCAAAGTATTGAATTCATCATGCCACTCAGGAGCTCTGTCGATGCATTGAAGGAAAAAAATAAGGCGACTTCCCCACATTGACTTGAGACGAGTCATGAGATTGTGTTGGGGGCCTGTTGTAGCGAGGCCCCCTCGGTACTTTTTTGAATAATTTTGTCTAAGTTTTGTTGTACGCGTTGTGCGCAAATGGTCTAAGGGGCTTTGGGGCAGTTCAAAGTCCCTTAATTATTGTAAAGGGTTAAAGGGAAAAACCATGAGTCACAAACCATGGTTTGAGACCATGGTATGTGCGCTTCTATGGTAGTATAAATATGTAAGAATCGAGTGAGGAAGAAATGATAGATATGAAGACATGAATGAATGAATGAAATCTTGATTAGTTTTTTTTGTTAGTCTTAGTATAAAGGCTCTTGATTATACATAATTTAATTATTTTTAACAAAAAAATTAATTAACCTATAATCTTGATTAGTTTTTTTAATTATGTATAATTTTTTATAAGGTGGTGGCATCGTCTAGAGCCAAGAACATCAGCTTACAAGTTAATTTGATTATGTGTTTTAAGAGGTCATCTTGTATAATTGACTTCTGAATACATCCAGTACCTAGACATCCTTCCTAGATAACTGGGGAATACAGTAGAAGACCATGTGTTCAACAGATGGAAGTGTCTCCATAGGATGGTTCAGTATTGAGACTGACCCATCATGCTCCAGGAGGTCGAGAAGTATCAATTCTACAAAGAACGTCCAATATGGTCTAAAGAAGTTATGTTTTAAATGGAGGTCAAGTGACAAATCGAAGATGTGGTGATTAAGAAAGAGCGGTGTTTGTGAGATTACAGAGTGGATGTGAGTGCTAATGAAGACCAATCAGGAAAAGATTAATATTGTTGTTATAATATGTATTTTTTAATGTTTTCCATGTAAGAATTAATGGAGGGTGTTGGAAGTAATGCTTCCCTATCATGTGTGGTTGTCATCATGAGTCCCTAGGCATCAATATAGAAGATGTTGATTCCTATGTGTGAGTTATAGTCATGATCTAGATGTCTTGAAGTCAGTGATTCGTGTCCTATATATGTGTAACTGTGGTGATAAAAAATAATACAGTGAAGGTTAATTTTTTTTTGTGAACATTCTCTCTACTCTCTTCTAATTTTCCATCAAATTTTTGTACAGAATTTTCGAGCAAGGCTTTCCTTAAGAGCAATGGGACAAGTTTTGAAGCAACAATGGGAAAACATGTCCAGATTAGAGAATGAACATAAAAGATAGAAGTGGCCATCAAAGAAACATAAGAGTATCATGTACATTGATTCAAAAATGACACTGAATACTCTTACTTTCATAAAGAAATAATCTAAAATAAACTTGAATGATAATCTCAATAGAATGAAGCTAGCAAGTTGGTAGGAAAAACTCATGACGATGATTGACAAGGACCAATTAGTAGGTGATTTCCAATGTAGTGAAGTGTGGATAGGATTGGGCACTCTTTACAGGCTACTTGTTCAGCCCCTTGACATCACTAATCATAATTCTTTAAAGGGTGCTAGCTCAATGGAAGAGCACCTGCATTATAAGCAGGAGGTCAGTGGTTTGATTCCAATGTGCCCTAACATGAATTCATCAATGATATTGTAGTTATTGTAGTTTATCCTTGATTATATATTTTATATATTGATTTATTTCAATGGTGAGATATTTTTCTAGATTCAATATTTTATATTGTCTCTAAAGATACAAAAGTGATGTTGTATTATCTTTGAATGTAAATTTTTATAGTATCTAGAGAGAGAAAAATTAAGTTGTCTCTAGAGAGACAAAAATGCTTGTGTTATATATTGTTTTTATAGAGACAATATTTTAAGACATTTTAAATTTAAGATAATTTAATTTGAAACGCCTGCTTAAAAAATATATTTAAGTCAATACACAAGTTTTTTTTTGTCTCGAGTGAATACAATTTACCCAAAAATTGTCTTAGATATTGTCGTTAAATCCCCCTTTGTGTTGTAGTGAACCAAGACAGTTGAAAGCTTCTAATGGAAGCATACAAATGTGTGGCTAATAACTATTGCCCATAACTTATATCAACTAAATAAGCAATATGGATATTATACTAATATTATATTAATATAATATAATATAATATTAATTTATTAATAATTATATTTCAAATTATAACATATAATATAATAGTAGCATATGGATTGTATTAATAATATTTATTAATCTCTCACCATTATCTTAATCACTAATATATATTTATTATTAATATATTAATATAACTATCAATAATATTAATAACATTAACATTCTATAATAATAATAATAATAATAATAATAAATCAAGTGATTGATATTATAAATCCAATAAATTATAAACCCAAGGGAATGATATTAAAATTTTATAAACCCAACAGTTTAGAAAATCCAAAAGATTATTAATATTAGAGACCCTATTGTGGATCATATGCATATCCTTTTATTTTTCAAATATTTGAAAATATAAAAATATAAAAATATTGGAAAATATGTTAAAGTATCAAAATTTTATACTTTAGCATGAAAAATATGTATGTTCGTCGATATCTGAGTTAAAGTTTAAACATTTAAACTTTATATTAGTGGGTTATGTATTTGATGTTTAAACATTGATTGATTTGTTGGGCATAAAGCACTGATAATTAAAGTTCCTATTAAAAGGCCCAACCCGCAGGCACAACTAGTGCACTGGATATCAAGATGAGTGCCTCTGCAGTTAACCGGGTTGACTGCAGGAACAACAGAGATGAATAGCAGAGATTGAGTGCGGGGGCACCAACCAAAATTTTCCTCTATACCTCGAGAGCCCCCACAGTGATGTAAGACGTTGAGTTGGTCACAGTTGTCTTCCACATTGGGTAGAATTAACGACTCACTGGCATGTCTTGTCAACATTAAGTTTAAAAGCCGTGCCACCTATTTAAGGAAGATTTTCACTTGTTTCAAAATTATTTTTAATTTGTCGCGCTGCATCCCGTTTCATTTTTACGTTACCTGCACAAATTTGACCACCCTGTTAATTATTCCTGTAGAATTTGTCAGCCATGGCTAAATGGTCATCCCTATCAGGTTCAGCTAGCCATATCCCTCTCATGGATATTGAGAGGGATATTCAAGATACCATGTGTTCTATAATTCATCTCCCTTTCTATCAGCAAGTTATCTTGAATGATAATGCTTCCTCTGTGTATTCTGCCATGGTCAAGTCTGGAATTTTGTCTGCATGCATTCCAAAGACCCATCCTTTCCCTGAATTTATCTATTGGTTGGTGTCTGTCATGTATCCAGGGAAGTGTTTTGTCATGAATTCCCAAGGAGAGAACGTTCTGTAGGTGTCCACCCAGTTAATCCACTAAGCCCTTTGCTATCTTGAGTCAGAGTCATCCATCCAATTTTCTGATGATTCGCTGGTACAATATTATGATAATCTTGTAGGTGAAGAATTTAATCAATTCATGTTTTATTTGAAACCTGACATAAAGTAGTTTCAGCCAGATTGCAAAGAGTTTGCTATGGAGGTTTTTGATGCTGAGACTCATCCAGTATTAAGTAATATTAAAAAAATTGTCGGTAAAGATGATGATAATATAGTGGATAAATCAGTCCTAGGGATGTTTGCCATGATGATGAAGCCAGGAATGGTGCTGGATATTCCATCATATTGGCAGGAAACATTCAATTCATAGTTGATGAGCCTTTCATTAATAGTTTCTTTCAAATATCCTTCATTGATTGTATATTTGTTCTTATATCAGAATGTGGAAGAATTCATGCATTTAGGTCTAAAAATTATGGATGCAAATAAAAGAAGGCAATCAGTGATATTCTGGACAGATGTAGTTAGAAGGGAGCAAAATGAGGCTGGGTTGTTTGATTTTGCTAGCTATTACATGCCAATTGCATATAAAATATTGAATGGAATTCCTCCTCCCTGTTTCTTACCTAAAGCTTAAGAGTTTCTGCATTTAGGAAACAATTGCAAATGTGGAGATTGGTTTATTTTTTAGGAATATTCTGAAATAAGGCTATATGGAGCAAGTGTTGAGCCTTATAGACTCCCAACGTTTGTACCAATGAGGCTTTTTGCTTTAGAGTTCATTAGACAGAGCCTAAATGTTGATCAAGTTCATTTCGTGCCTATGAAGAAAGGACATGTGTATAAATTACCCATGATTGTAGGCCCTTTCATAGTCAATATGAGGTAGGCATTTGATGAAGTAACAAGAATGTTAGATGAGATGCATATGCTACTAGGAGAAATTTGGGCTTATGACCCTTATAGTCTGATTTCAAATAGAAGAATTGAGAATGGGTACTCTGCTTTCATTCATGAAAGTAGACTAGAACAGGAGAAGATAGCAAGTAAAGGTGTGATGAGTTCAGTAGGTGCAAACATTCAAACTCCCATCATAGCACAGAAAATAACTAAAAGAACCAAAGAAGTAGTTATTAATCTAGATGATGAGGAGCAGGGAGCTGAGAAGAGAACAAAACTTATTGAAGAACCTACATCTAATTCACCTGGTTTTTCTTTACATTTGGGAGAAGAGAAAAATGCTCTTGCTTCACCCAGGAGTCAGGAAGCTTCTCATGAACAAGTACCCTTGATCAAACAGTTGTTTTCACAAATTGAGGAAAGAAACCAAAGGATGAAGGCCAGCATGGAGGCCCAAGCTGAACATCAAGTTACTGCTAATCAAACAAGATTGTTGACTATAATGGATCTTGAGAAAGGTCAATTTAGAATTTCCCTGTCACATCCTACAGATATGTCAATTAGTTCTTCCAATAGTTTCAACACTGTAAATGTGACTGTGGATGTGAAGAAAATCCCACTGATGGATAAAATGAATTTTCATATGCAAACAAGTCAGTTGATTATAAATGACCTCACAAAGACTAATGCAATGGCAATAAAGGTAGAGAATATGTTGGGTAAAGTAATTAAACAGTTGAAGTTAGAGAAGTCTAACTCAAGAGCCTTAACAGTTCAGAATGAGGAATTGAAGAAAATCATTATAAAGATTGGAGTAGACCCAGTTGACAAGACCGTTGTGCAGAAATTCATGAAAAGTGCTGAGGTAGAAATATGCAGATTAAGGAAAAAGATAAAATTACCTACTTGAGAACATTCGATGGCTGCAAAATTTGCTGAGGTAGAGAACGAAAAGGAAAAGCTATTGCAGCAACTCATGCAAAAGGATGAAGAAATCTTCAAAATAAAGCAGACTATAATTTCATTGCAAAATCATATTGATAACCATACTTGTACTTTTGTTTTTCCTACAGGTGATGAAGATCCTCAAGCACAAATTGTTCAATTAAATATTGAGTTGCAGATGGCTGAAAGAGATCGAAACAAGGCTCAAACAGATCTAGAGACTGCAAAAAAGTTGATGAAAGTCATAGAAAATGAAGCTGACAAGTACAAAATGGATTTCCAAAATGCTGAAGCCGAGATTAAAAATCTCAAAGAAAGACTAAAAGGAAATCTCTCACTGATACAAGCCAAAGATATCATTTGGACTGATATAATTTCAGAAATGAAATCTAATTGATGCTTCCTGATGATAATTGCAAAAGAGAAAAGCCTTATTTTAGAATGTGAAGAACCAATCATGTTTGACAAGAAAAAAGGAATTAATAGAGCCATTTGGGCCAGAAGATTCATTGATTTTATTAATTCTAAATCAGATCAGGAATTAGAGGAGAATGACATGTAGGATAGAATGTTGTATGCAGTAGAAATTAATAAAATCATTGTCAGAAATGATCTCAGAAAGTCTGCAGAAAAGAAGCTAATGAAAATCAAGGAAGCAGTAAGTCAATTTGATAAGTCATTTGATAAAATGACAAGAGTAGGCTTACCATCATGTTGGGGAGCTGAAGGAAATATTTTGCCATGGGATTCTTATGAGAACTTACTAGTATTGACAAAAAGAAAAGTTGATAATAGGCATGAAAAGACTCAGGTGCTTAAAGGAGAAACAATGGTCAAATTCTTGCAGAGACATTTTCAACTGTTGTGGATGGTAAAGACCCTTTTCACAGAAAGGCCATCCTATGATCGAATTACTGCATTCAGATTGGAATATCACAATCTGACACATTCATCCAGGATGAAGGTAGAAATATGGAAAAAGTGCAGATCTTGGACGATAAACCTGCCAAAAGGATCAACAACAAAGAAAGACAAATCAGTTGATCCAGGAAAAGAAGCCACATCATCAGAAATTCATATAGATTAGGTTATTTGTTTTATTTTCTGAAGACAATGTAATTGTAATAAGATATTTTCAAGGCATGTAATGAACAACCTTTGAAGTCCTAAGTAGTTTTGGTAGTTATAATTGGTTACAACAGTTCCAAACTTCTTTTTACTATATTTAATATAATCTTCAACAGAAGGAAAGGTTCTGAGTTTTGGACGTTCAGACAATTATTTTTGTACTCAGAGATTCAAAGATTAATGAATGAGTAAGCAAGTTTCTAGCATTTTGTTTATGTTGAAATGTATTCAAGTTTAAATTATGTGTTTTCTATCTATGAATAAAACAAAGTTATGAGCAGCAGGTCTCTTTTTATTCTATGTGTAAGAGTTAAAAACCTTAATTGGTGCTCCTTTGTTTTAACTATTTCTTTCACATATTTCTTCTGGGGTTTGAAATGATATTTTCTGTATAAAACAACATATCATTTTGGACTTCTTCTTTTATTTTCTTCTAGTCACTTCATTCAACATCAACAAATGGTAGCATTGTGAAGCATTAATTATAATTGAAATTTAAGGGTTTGATCATAAATACTTGAGGGTTAATAAAACAGAGACATATATATTCGTGACATACTCATATAAATCTCTTAAGCACTAATTCCTTATCACAGCTAAGGGATTGTCTCTTAAGGTACAACATTAATTGGCGCCATTGCCGGGGAGCGAAGATTCAAAGTTTTCCTTGGTTTTTGTTCATATTTCCTCTGGTTGTTTAGAGAGGAGGAAATACTAAGTTGTGCTTTATTTTAAATAATTCTGGCCCCTAAGAGGCCTCACACGAGGTCAGATACCTCTCAGCAAAAAGTCCCTATTCTGTTAGATCTAGAAAATTTAGTTTCAAAGAAGGGCCAGAAAACAAAAATATTTTCTACAATTGATGCCACACTGCTTGCACCAGGTAGCAGTTCTCATATCTCACCATCCAAGGGTATTTCCTAGAAACTTATTTTCTCGGAAAAATAATCCTTACCCTCACCCATTCATTTCCAAGAACCAACATTAGAACAACTATCTTTTGATTTTTTATCATTTCCATTCACGGAATCTCAACCTAATTCAGTTGCGAGTTCTTCTGCTATTGTTCATCTACCTCTTCCAATATCAGTTATTCCACCCCTTTTATCCCCACCTACAACTGGTATTCATTTTACCCCCACTCAAGGAGCAGTCAATTAGGGCATTAACATGGCAACCCCTACTTTCTTGATGAATAGATATGCACCATTAAATATACCCCAACTAATGAATGAAATTCCTCAGAAGTACCTTAAGTTTCTTCCTAGATTTACTGGTGAAGATGAAATAACTGCAGAACAACACTTGCCTTTGTTTTGCACTTTTGCTGAAAACTTTAATGTAGAGCATCTTGATGTTGTAATGAGACTTTTTGTGCAGTATCTAAGTGGAGAGGCAAGAAAATGGTTCAAAGGATTACCAAATGGTTCAATCAATGATTGGGATGAATTAGAAAGACAATTCATCGAGAGATGGGGTGAAAAAAGAGACCATGGTTATTCTTTAATAGAGTTTAATGCTATAAAGAAAAAATCAAATGAAAGCATGAGTGATTTTATCAAAAGATTTAATAAGTTGTACAATATTTTGCTTGTGGAAATGAAACCTCCTCCTATTGGAGCAAGGGTTTTTTTTTGCTAGGGCATTTGTATCAGATTTCAGTTTTACCTTGAGAGAAAGAAGAGCCTCCACTCTTGAACAGATTCAAACCGATAATATTAATAATATTTATTGATATATCACTATTATCTTAATCACCAATATACATTTATTATTAATATATTAATATAAATATCAATAATATTACGTACGTTAACCCTCTATAATAATAATAATAACAAACCAAGTGATTGAAATTATAAACCTAATGAACTATAAACTCAAGGGAATAATATTAAACCTGTTACCCACCATTTCGTGGGTGATATCCTTAGGAGAAATTTTTTTCTCCGTGATGATCCTTAGCCGGAAGAGAATAGCCCCTTGCAACCATCAACTAGCTCATTGTGCCATTTCTCCTCCACTTGAGCCAACCATGTGGTTCCTCACCCATCTGTATTGATTGTATTTTTGAAGGTGGGTCTCTTGAACCCAAAGGTATGTCTTTTCATTTTGCAATTGAGTATTGGGTTTACTTATCATGGACAATTATGGGCATGGAACAATGCAGGGATTTAGTGAAAAGAGTGGGATTAGTTTTTGATTCTTCCCCCTTGGTCTCTTACGGATGTTACCCTTGGATATTAGCCCTGTGGGATCTCCTTACTGACCATTGGTTTTTAGGGTGATACTACTTGGGAAACCCTGACTTTGGTTGTGTGGTCCAACTTCCTTATCCACATATATAACTCACCTTCCAGTTATTATAATCCAATTCACCATCTCTCCCACCTGGGTCCACATAGGGTTAGCCTATCCATTCCATTTCCCCCACCTTGGTTCAGGCTTGGAATAATGCACTAGAGGTTGGAGAAGCTGAAAAAAAAATTAAAAGAATACATGGCCACATTCAACAGGAAAATGTACTACAAGATGAAAAAAATGGTTGGGAAAAATATATTTAGCACATGGGGAAAATACAATACATGACTCTACCCCATACCCATGGCCATCACCCTAGATGAGCCTCTTTTATCATTCAAGAAACCATTATTGTACCAACCCTTGGTGGGAAATGAACTGCCCTACCAAAAGGAGGTTATCTACCATTATATCTTACACATCATGCTCTTATCATTTGAGCTCTAAGTATTTAATGAAAGAAAAATAATAAAAGGAAAAATGTGTATAATAAGGGTGGAAAAATCAATGTCAGGGCACCTCATGTACCACAATATCTCCCTCCTATACATTATATACCCATGTGTGGGATTCTTTTCTTCGTCACTTTTGAGGATCCTATCCATCATTATGGCACTTATGGACCTCATCAGGCCTCTTGGAGAGCCCTACAACATGCACTGTTTATCATTTGACCTATTTAGAGGCTTATTATTTTATTTATGAGCTAGTTTGGTGGGATTTTCACTAAAAGTTAGTTACTTGGCACATTATTTTATTCTAGGGGCTAATGTAGGCACAATTAGGTAATTTGAAATCCTAATGCGTGTATAAATAGGAGTGACATGAATTCATTTTGCATGATCACTTGGATTGGATCATTCTTTCTCTTGATAATTTCACATTTCTTTCTTGGTGGAAGAAGTTGGAGCATGGATGAATTTTTATGTTTGGATTAAATTTTATTATCTTGGAGCTTCTTAATTGGAAAATGTATTGATGGTTGGACATATTTTCTTACATGTAAGTACAATTTTGATGTTATTTTATTTTACTTTGTCACATACATTGATCATCGGATTTTCGCTATTTTAGGGCTAATCGTTGCATGCATTTACTGCTTCATTGTGGAATCATGTTGCTATATAGCATATCTCTATGTATGGGCCATGTTTTTTGAACTAATTTTCCTAGAGATCAAATTTATATTGATAATACTTCTTGATTTTCAAATAAAGTATAAACGCTTTAGGGTCACTCTCTTTTTGCCCTAACGTTAAATGAAATTTCCCTTGAAGCCTCTTTGAGCTAGAAATAAGATCCATTCTCATGATTTTTCTTGAATTCATATGCCCAAAGGAGTTAAGCACTGATCCACCATAATGTGGTCACCTTAAAACCTCATTTTCTTCACTTTTCCCCCTTTTTCTAGGTCTAGCCATGCTGGGCAACCTAGGGCATAATTTTCTCGAAAAAGTAGCCAAAGAAAAATTTAGATGTCCTTACCCCTATATTTTTGGTGTGTCCTCAAGATCTCATCCAAATTTGAATAAATATTGATGGTGGGATTGCGAAATATCACAAACCCTAGCACTGAGACCAAACTTTTCCCTAATGTTCCCAAGGCTAGTACCTCATAGGATCAAATTGGCACCTTTAAGTGGAAATTATTGTGCTGATCTTTCCCCTTCCTTGTTTAGTTTAAGATCATAATTGGTTTCTAAACTCCCTCCCCTCAACCTCGGTTGGGTTCACTTGGCCCCGTGTGGTCCCACTTCTCATCAAAAACAATTCTTCCAAGACAACTCAGGATTCCAAGTTTGAAATGGATTTTAGGGATTTGGAAACTCCTTTAAAATTAATATGCCCTTAACCTAACCCTTCAATCCTCACCTCCTTATCCTACAAAGAATTTGTACCTTGCTTAAATAGAAAGCAAGCTCCATTCTTAATTCTCTTCTAGGAAAGGCTTAATGAGTTCACTTTATATCCATTTGTTGATTCAACCTTCATAAGAAAATTTATATATAACGAGCCTCCTCCCATCGTTGAAATTCCATAAAGAGTAGGGAGTCTTAGCTGAGATGATAGTGGGATAAGTATCCATCATTTCCTTTGACCTAGTATTTGTCCATTTAGGTGTCTCTTTTAGGTCCCCTTCTAGTTTGAGTGGTAACATTTCTGGCACTGTTTTCGAGGAGGAAGTTGGTCCGCCTCCCTAGTGAATCATTGAGGAAATGGTTCATTGACGAAAAAATTAATTATTCCTCTGGTGACTCCACTTATTGTCCAAACCCCTAGTTTTCTTAAACGTGACAATATTCTTGCTATAACTAGGGCTACTGCAAAAAGGAAGAAATGAGATCCTTCACCTATTGAAATTGCTCTTCTTCATGAATTTGAAAAAGTTAGTGATTCCAACACAACGATGGCATCTAGTTATACCACTGACAAACCCAAATTGACCAAAAAT
This sequence comes from Pinus albicaulis, assembly GCA_034641835.2. Lineage (NCBI taxonomy): Eukaryota > Viridiplantae > Streptophyta > Pinopsida > Pinales > Pinaceae > Pinus > Pinus albicaulis. Next base: position 139,147 of record JAXQQM020089002.1, read on the forward strand.
AGGATACATTTGGTCAGTGTATTTGCTCCTTTGAAATTGAGTGATGGTCCAGACCCATTACTTGAGAAATACAATCGATGGTTACCCAAGTTCAAAAGGGATGCTACCATAAGTTCATGTGACTTTGTTGAAGAATTCTATTGGCACATGTCTCCTAGGATGATTTTTTATGAAGATAGGCTCATGATTATTTTTATTTTATCACTTGAAAAATAAGCTAGAGTATGGTACCTTAGTCTTCCCCCAGGATGCATTAAATATTATAATGAATTTGAGGACCTATTCATGAAAATGTGGTCTTGAAATTCCCAAGGGACCTTCAACATCGAGAAGTTTTATCAAATAATGAGGGGAAGGGAAGACATCTGGGAATTCATTCAAAAAAATTATAGGGTTGTCCGAGATATCCCTGATCACCTAATACCCTATGATTCCAACATCGTTGACAAATTTTTCAAAGTCGTAGGGGGGCACCTAACCTATGCCTTAAGGGAAAATAAACCCTCCATATTGGCTAAAGCTAAGGAAATGGAAATTCAAGTTGAGGGAAATCTGTATATTGCAAGAATGGATGCCAATGACTTCCCTAAAGCTAAAAACAAGGCCAAGAAGGAGAAATAAAATGATCAACATGCAGAAACCCTTCTAGATATCCTCAAGAAAATGGAAAATATTAGTGAAGAGGTCCACTCATGGGATATGATAGTTATAACAAAAACACCGTATTAGAGAAGGCCCAAAAGTCTCGAGAAAAATGATGTATTCAATGATTAAAGTCTCGAGAGTGACGAGAGTGACAATGATGAAGAAAACGAGCAGGTCAATATTTTTTAGTATGATGATTTCAAAATTTTTCTTGGAGGTTCATATACTGATCCTCTCATTAGTGAGGTCACAATCAAAGATGAGAAATAAGATCCAATTCTTAATGATGATGCCAATAAAGGAAGATTCAAATGGGTACAATATTCACAAAAAGATAATAATAAGGACCCTGAAACCTCCAAGGAACCTAAAAAAGATGATCCTCCTCCCAAGAAATCCCCTCCTAAGGAAGTCCCTTTTATTGATCCTCCTAAAAAGAAAACCCTTTCTAAGGATCCTCCTAAAAAGGATCTTCAAGCTAAAGTTGAACCTAAAAAGGGTTCCCAAAAGGGAGGAAATACCAAGAAGAAATAAAATGGAAAGCATGCATGGCTCAAAATTGACGGATGCTACTATTGGGAAGATGATTGTTTTTGTTCCTTTAAAGGAATTAAAAAAAAAATCGTAACAACAGCAATAAATTAAGAAGTCACTAGGCTTTAAAGAGGAAGAATTACTTGAAGACTTGCAAAACATTGATATTCCTAATTGTAAACCTTGCATGAACCTTTTATGCTCACTTTGGTTTTCAATGACCTTTATCTACATAATTGTATGCTTGACTCAAGGGATTCTAAAAATATCATGCCCTTAAATGTTATGAAACAATTGGGTCCCAACATCACTCTGCCATGTAAGAAGGTATGTGGTTTTAACTCCAAGCTTGTGGAGGTGGAAGGTCTCATCAAATACCTTAAGGTTTCTTTGGCTAGGAACCCCAACATATCCCTTCTCATGGATGTTGTTGTCATTGATATTCCTAACTTATGGGGGATGTTATTATCTAGGAAGTGGGGGGAAATCATTGGAGGTCATGTTAAAATGGATCTATCATATGCTACCATCCCACAATCCAATGGGACCCCTTTTATCCTTCATAGGGAACCCACCTACCTCTATCATGTTATTAAACCTGGACCATATTATGAAGCACAATACATTGAGAATCCTTCTCCCATTCTCCCTTCACAAGAGGTTTTTATCATAAAAATTCCAAATCACAAACCAAGCAAAAAACGAAAGCCTAAAAAATAATATAAAGTAGGCGACTTGGTCTTTGTAGACCAATACTTAATGCTTGTCAAGATTCATGGAAAAGTTGGGGATGAATATTATTACATTTCTAAACTCAACAATGAACTATGGCATCAACCAGTCAAGTTAAGTCACATCACTCCTTACCTTGATACTTGAAATCGTACTATATGCATGTTAGAGTAGGATGCATTACATGTTGATTTTCTGCATTAGAAATAATGTCATATGATGTTTCTCATGGTATATTATTTGCATTTATATTAAAGCTTGCATATTTTTATTTACTTGCTGATTTTATGGCCTGAAACTAAGCATGGGTGATCATAAGACACCGCGAAAATCATTTTGCCTCATGGGTTTAGTCATTGATATGCGCAGGTAACAGGTCTATAGTGATCAAGAGATTGTTGGAGTTCCTATGACCTCTCGTTCAAGTAGCTTTCCCCACTTCCTCGAGATATCACGTCCTATTTGGAGCCAAATGTTACCCACCACTTCATGGGTGATATCCCTAGGAGAAATGTTTTCTCCATGATGCTCCTCAGCCGACAGCCAAAATCCCCTTGCATTCATCAACTAGCTCATTGTGCCATTTCTTTGCCAACTGATATAGCCATGTGGTCCCTCACCCAAAGGTAGATATTTTCATTTGGTAATTGAGTATTGGGTTTACTTATCATGGACACTATTGGGAATGGACTAATGGAGGTATTCGACAGAAATAGTGGGCTTAGTTTGTGATTCTGACCCCTTGGCCTCTTTTTGATGCTACCCTTGGATCTTAGTCTAGTGGGATCTCCTTTACTGACCATTTGGTTTTAGGGTGGTACTACTTGGGAAACCGTGAATTTAGTTGTGTGGTCCTTCTCCCTTATCCACATATATCACTACCCTACCACTTATTATAACCTTGTTCACCATCTCTCCAACTTGGGTAAACATTTCCTCAATAGGCCCACATAGGGTTAGCCTCCCCATTCCCTTCCCCCCCCCCCCCCCCTTGGTCCAGTCTTAGGACAATTCCCTTGAGGTTGAAGTAGCTAAAAATAAAATTAAAAGCATAAATGGCCACGTTCAACAAGAAAATGTACCACAAGCTGCAAAATAGGCCGAGATAAATATATTTAACACGTGGGAAAAAGAAAATACATGAGCTCTAACCCATACCCATGGCCATCACCCTAGTTCCATAGTCCATGTATGAGCCTCTTTTATCATTCAAGAACCCATGATTGTCCCAAATCCTGGTGGGAAATGAACCACCCTACCAAAAATGGGGTATTTAATGCTATATCTTACACATCATGCTCTTATCGTTTGAGCCATGAGTAGTTAATCAAATAAAAATCATAAAATAAAAAATACATATAATGATGGGTTGAAAAATCAAGGCCAAGGAACCTCATGTAGTACGATTTATCCCTCCTATACATTATATACCCAGGTGTGGGTTTCCTTTCTTCTAGATACCCTTGTACCCCAATATGCGGTCCAATTTTTCCCCTCTCATTCCCTATTCCATTCACCTACTTATCACATGCCATCACCATTAGAGAAATGTGCCTTAGATATAATATCGCCTCTAAAGGTATAAACCACCTAATAAGGTACTTGGTTAACCCCCTTTGGAGATTGGAGACATTAGCACATGCTAAATCCCACTATGGAAGTGAATTCCATTATGAAGTGTCCACTTGTTGTCCATGTTTTGTAAGCTATTTTACCCGATTACATTAATGCTTGTTGTGCTAGAAGGCTAGGGGATGCATTGGATTTTATGCAGGATTTAAGATGGTGTCCATCCTGGGTTTGGTCTCCCTATATGGGGTCCTAACTCCCCAGAGGGTTACATTGGCATATGTAGGGGGTGTGTAGAAAGCCATGGGCCTCCACAGTAATAGAAAACACTCCATGGTCCCTGTTGGGGAAATTATATGTGTTATAATTCCAACACCAAATTATCAATCTAGGGTCATAAGACTTAGAGGCACAAGTGTAGGTAACGCAATATCAGAGCATCTAACCTAAAATAACATCATGGAGCCTGAAATCTATTCCTAGATTAAGTACAGAATGTTCAATTTCTACTTTCACAATCAAAACAAGCTAAAGTGAAGAATCCTATTAAATATTTATTCTATTTAAAACTTCAATAATAACTTATCTATCTTGAGAATACACTCATAAATGAAGCAAACAAAAAAATTGATGCAAATACCATCATGCAAACAATTCAGCATAAACAATATGAATCCTATTTGTGAAAATAAACACTAAGTATTACCCAAATAACTCCGCCACTTTAAAACTATACTGAAAATATCAATTCATGAAACCATTACTCAAATAAGAAGATTATAACCTCTAACTACAAGAAATTCATTCAATTCAAAAACCCTTAATAGAAAACAAAGGACCTTCAACCTAGAATAGATCACTTGGGAAATTAACTTCTTCGAAATGATTGAAATCAAACATAACCCAAACTCATACTGTACTCATGTATTTATTACATAAACAAAATAATACCAAATTCAATCTAAACAAAAGTGACATTTAGTTGTTATATTCTTATGCTAAGAAAACAAGAAAATTCTAACTCAACAAAATTCTAGTTGCTGAACCTAGATCTCAGGACATATAAAGTCATAACCTTCCATCTTAAAAACTAAATTCAAATTTACTATATTTGATTTCACACTAACTGCACTCAACTCAGAAATTGAACCACTCATTCTAGACTAATACTATTACATACAACTCAAAAAACCTTGCATGATAAGTATTAAACTTCTAATCTCAATTCAATCCTCCTCGATCTATGTTGAGTTCAGAATCCACAAATTCAAACTTCATTATCAGGAACATTTCTCATATAAGAATAACGATACATGAAAACAAAGAAAACATAAAATGTATCTCGAGACTTAAAATATAATGGTCAATCCCTGTACCTTTCAAATTAGAAGCATTCCTTCAACACTCTATGACATGCAACCATATAAAAAGCACCATTCATATATCAAAAACCATTACTTAATGAAAACCTTTCTGGTCTTTACAGATTTGAGGAATGAAATCTATTATATTCGGTTCATACTTATGAAACAGGGTAAAGATTTAAGTACAAAATGAAAATAACAATTCTAAAATCCAAACAAGATTCACACTACTAAATGGTGATCAAACATAATTCCTATGATCTATATTAGTTGCAGAACATGTTTCCAGGTGGTGGTGGGCCCTTGCCACTCCTAGAACAAGTTTAAATTAACAAAATACCACTTTAAAGATTAAAACACATTAGCACTTACACAATTTAAATGTAGAATCAAACTTATGTACTAATGGTTCAGAGAAAATATATCAAGGTTTCCGGCGTAAATATAATTACATCACAGTTCTTCTACTGTTTCTCCTCCTATTTATGCCCTCTTCCTCTACCACCACGATCGTACATGTAGAGAGAATTGGCTTTTATAAGGTGTAGCCGATGGAAACAAAGCACACCCAATGAACACAGAAAAATCAAATACAACATCAAGGCTAAAATAAGTCATATGAGATCTTCTAAACGATCTTCAAATGGATCTCAGTTGAGCTCATCTTGGTCATGGCATGGATGGAAGAATCATTTCCCTATTTCATCCAAATATTGTTCCTCCACGTGGCTGACCTAAAAGCATTCATATCCGAACCCGTTCAACGATTCTATTCTTACGTAGAGAATTATGGCATTGATTTTGTACTTAAGAATTGTGCTAGCCCTAACTTATTTGAGGTGATGAATTTTGATAAACGGTTTCTAAGTTACCTGAATGAGGGTGTTATGAGAAAAATCTGTGTGTCATAATTTCAATATTCTTCACCATTTGATCACAAACTTCATATTTTCAGCTTAAACAATTTATTCTATGCTCAACTTGTAGTAACTAGTTTAACTAACTTTGTGAAGAATTTTGGCAATGGAACCTTATGACAAATGAACTTCGCAAAAACATCATTAGAAAATCATGACTAAATAATATCTAATTATAGAAAAGCTAAGAAAACTAATGATAATCAACCATGATGCATAAGACATGAATTGGCATAAAATTGTGGAATTATTGTACCGGATGAGTTAAGAATGTAGGAATTTAGGTTATGGATAATGGTGTTATATAGTGGAAACATGGCATATTTGAGGCTCAACATCCCCCCATGCCTGAGGATTTGCATGTCATCATGCAAACAAATCCCTTGCTCATTAACAAATTCATAACATTGCTTGAATATTTAGAGGTGTTGGTTCTTGTGGAGCAACACTACTTGAATACTTGGAGGTGTTGGTTCTTACAGAGTAGCACTCTTCACATTTATAGAGAAATACAAATTGAGGATAAAAAAGGGATGGATGAGGAAGAGATGATGGATGCAATGAGGTGATGATGGAGATGGTCAATGGGTGCTTGCATACTCTGTCATCGTGAGGCCAATGTCTATAGGTGGTTTCCTTTATCATTTCATGGCAGTAATGACTTCATTCTATGAATAGAATTCTTGGAGAAGACACTATAGAGTCTTCTTTTATTAATTAACCATAAGGTTTTTTATTTTAACATGGTCTTGTAATCAGAGTATATGCGTAATGAATGGAAGGAAATAGAAGGATAATGATTTATCAAAGATGAAATGCGTGGAATAATAAGTAGTGAATAATTAAGCTTCTATAACCTACTAATTAATTAGATAATCATAAGCGAAATTTACCTCAAGGTTTACCTTTTTGTTGATGTGCTCAGTGCTGCAAAATGAAGTAGAGGACGAACTAACTGGAGCCGATGTGACTGTTGATCTGATCTGCTGAAGAAGGTTGAAGGATGACCTAAAGAGATGAAGGATGAACTAAAGGTCCCCTTCTTCCCGATACTTGAGGAGTTGTATGTCCCCAAAAATTTGAGGAAAGGTGAGTCTTGCTGAAAATGAATATGGAATGTTGATACAAAAACCAAATTGTTGCAAATCAACGTTGAGATCACAAAACCATATAGTCTTCAACTGCTACACACCCATGTGAAATATTGCATATGTGAATAAATTGTGTCGATGTAGAACATAATCAAGAATCATTTGATTTCCGACCATTGAGGAAGTCATTAACCATTACGATATATCCCACCTTTGATGTCAATGGAAATCTAGGCACTAGGTACATTCTACTACCCATGAATGGATTTTTCGGAGTTGAATGGACTACAGAATTCATCCACCAAGAAATATTGATATATTTCCTTAATATATGATAAGTATCCCTGCCATTAAGGTATGCAGGCTCCCAGGTACATTATCTAACCCTAACCTTGGTCCCAGATAATGTGCTAATGTCGATGGGATAAGGCTAGTTGGTAGGTGGTCCTTGAGGAATCCCACATCAACGAAATCGTGTACAAACATAATGACTTGAAGGATAAATGATTTTAAGAACAAGTACAAATTTATAAACTTTATTGGGAAACTTGCAAGCCAGTTACTTGGTTTTCAAGCAAAATCCTTACCTAGTTGCGCCAGACAAGCTGGTTTTCACAAAAGAGCTTATTTTTCTTTTTCCTCTTTTCATTTATTTATTTATTACAATACTAAATTTCCTACTATAGTGGATAAAATATTTCCTCCTTCAAGAGAAAGAGAACTTCTAATGAAGCCATGTGCATATTAGGTACAAAGATATATTCATGCACAGGTTTAACATATAATATTTAGAAGGTACATGAGCATGAAAAAACAATGGTTTTGAAAGATGCGATACAAAGAGTATTTGAAGATGAGAGTGGTATTTTTATTGGATTATGATCTGGAACGAATGCTCGATGTAATCTTGGTGGTATTGGCTCATTTCTTCTTTTGACTACTCTGAAAGTCCTCCTCGGTCGTGCCAGGAAAACTTGGATAATTGGTCTCTGGAATGCATACAAGGCTTACTACTGGGCATGGTGAAATATCTTCGATCTCAGGTTCATCTAGATGATCCCCATCAAATTTGGTACATAATTCATCGATATCCTTGGTAGATAGGAAAGAGGAATCAAGGGATACTTCCAAATCCTTTTCTGGTTGTGGAGAGATAGATAATTTCCTGAATGCAGTCAGGATGAACTCTTCCTAAGAGGCAAATATCTCAACTATTGCTAAGATTTGAGAAAGTGCTTCGAGGGACATTCTTCAAGCTATTAATAATTCTTGAATTTTTCCTGCTGGTTGATTATCCCTGTCTCGCAACATGGATTAGTACAAAGGGCTTCTTACAACACCCCAAAAATGCTTTATTTTTAAAGGGCTTGAAATTTTAAACTAAATGAATAAAAACCACTAATCACAATAAAACTTACCAAACTTTCTTACTTCGACAACTAGACTTTGGAGAGACCCCAAACCAAATTGGATGAGTGGCTCTTCACTCATGTCTTACTGTCTTCTTCACCCTCTAATTTCCTTGCAACTAAGATCACACCAGAAACTTTGTGAAAGAAACTACACTCTAATACCTATAGCACCTCCTGAAAATGACACCAAAAATGTTGGGGAAATTATATGTGTTATAATTAAAACATTAAATTATGAATGCAGGGTCATAATACTTAGATGCACAAGCACAGGTAACGCAGGATCAAAGCATCTAGCCTAAACTAACACCATGAAGTCTGAAATGTATTCCTAGATTAAGAAAAGAATGTTCAATTTCTTCTTTCACAATCAAAAGAAGCTAAAGTGAAGAATCCTATTGAATATTTATTCTATTTAAAACTTAAATAATAACTTATATATCTTGAGAATACAATCATAAATGAAGAAAACACAGAAATTGATGCAAATACCATCATGAAAACCAATCAGCATAAAGAATATGAATCCTAGTTGTGAAAATCAACTCTAGTTCTTACCCAAATAACTCCACCATTGTAAAAATTTACTAAGAATATCAATTCATGAAACCATTACTCAAATAAGGAGATTCTAACCTATAACTACCAGAAATTCATTCAATTCAAAAATCATTAACAGAGAACAAAGGACCTTCAACCTAGAACATATCACTTCCGAAACTTAACTTGTTCGAAATGATGGAAATCACACATAACCTAAACTCATATTGTACTCATGCATTTATTATAGAACCAAAATAATACTTGATTCAATCTAAATGAAAGTGAAATTCAACTATTATATTTGTATGATCAAAAAACAAGAAAATTCTAAGTAAGCCAAATTCTAGTTTTTGAACCTAGATCCTGAGATATATAAAGTCATATCCTTTCATCTTAAAAAATAAATGCACACTGAAACTATTTAATTTCACACTAACTTTACTTAACTCAGAAATTCAACCACTCATTCTGGATTAAGACTATTACATCCAACTTAGAAAACCTTGCATGATAAGTATTAAACTTCTAATCTCAATTCTATGCTTCTAGATTTATGTTAAGTTCAGAATCCACAAATTCAAACTTCACTGTCATGAACATTTCTCATATAATAATAAAACTACAGGAAAACAAAGAAAACATAAAATGTATTTCGAGACTTAAAATATAATGGTCAATCCATGTACCTTTCAAATTAGAAGCGTTCCTTCAACACTCTCCAACATGCAACCATATAAAAAGGACCATTCATATATGAAAAATTGTTAATTAATGAAATCCTTTCTCGTCTTTACAAATTTTAGGAATGAAATCTATTATATTTAGTTCAGACTTATGAAACAAGGTAAAGAAAATAACAATTGTGAAATCCAAATGATATTCACACTGCTAAATGGTGATCAAATGTAATTCCTATGATCTATATTAGTTGCAGAACTTGTTTCCAGGTGGTGGTGGGCCCTTGCTACTCCCATAATAGGTTTAAATTAACACAATACCACTTTAAAGATCAAAACACATTAGCACTTACAAAATTTAAATGTAGAATCAAAATTATGTATTAATGGTTCAGAGAAAATATATCAAAGCTTCCAACGTAAATATAATTACACCACAATTCTTCTATTGTTGTTGCTCCTATTTATGCCCTCTTACTCTACCACCACCAGAGTACATGTAGAGAGCATCAACTTTTATAAGGTGCAGCTGATGAAAACAAAGCACACCCAATGAACTTAGAAAAATCAAATACAACAAAAAGGCTAAAATAAGTTGTATGAGATCTTCTAGAAAACCTTCAAATGGATCTCTTTTGGGCTCATCTTGATCATGGTGTGGATGGAGGAACCATTTCCCTATTTCATCTAAATCTTGGTTCTCCACATGGCTGACTCGAAACAATTCAGATCCGAACCCGTTCAACGATTGTGTACTTACGCAGAGAATTCTGGCACTGATTTTGTACTTAAGAATTGTGTTGGCCCTAACTTCTTCATGGTGATGAATTTTGATAAATAGCTTATGGGTTACCTGAATGAGGGTATTATGAACAAAATCTATTTCAGAATTTCAATATTGTTCACCATTTGATCAAAAACTTCATATTTTCACCTTCAGCAATTTATTCCATATTCAAGTTCTAGTAACTAGTTTAACTGAATTTGTGAAGAATTTTGGCAATAGAACCCTGTGACAAATGAACTTAGAAAAATTTTCATTAGAACATCATGTATAAATCATCTCTAATCATAGAAAAGCTAAGAAAACTAATGATAATCAAGCACGAGGTGTAAGACATGAATTGGCGACAAGTTGTGGAATTATGGTACGAAATGAATTAAGAATGTAGGAATTTAGGTTATGGATAGTGGTGTTATACAGTGGAAAAATGGCATATTCACGGCTCAAAATATCCCCATTCCTGAAGATTTGCATGTTTTCATGTAAATAAATCCCTTTCTCATTAACAAATTCTTAACATTGCTTGAATACTTGGAGGTGCTAGTCCTTGTGGAGCAACACTACTTGAATACTTGGAGGTGTCGGTTTTTGTGGAAAAGCACTCTTGAATATTTGGAGGTGTTGGTTCTTGTGGAGCAACACTATTCACATTTATAGATCAATAAAATTTGAGGACAAGAAAGGGATGGATGAGGAAGAGATGATGAATGAAATGAGGTGGTTATGGAGATGGTCAATGGGTCATTGCATACTCTGTCATCATAAGGCCAATGTCTAGAGGTGGTTTCCTTTATCATTTCATGGCAGTAATGACTTCATCCTATGAATAGAATGCTTGGAGAAGACACTATAGAGTATAATTTATTAATACACCATCATTGGGGGAATTTTGAGATCTAAAATGGGCCTCGTAAGGAAATTATAAAATAATAGCAGAAATAATAAAATAAGATTACATTACATCGTCAAAATTTGGAGGGAAAAAAGAAAAAAATATTTTTTCAAATGATCTCCCCATGGGTCTGCTCAATTTTCGAGTGGAAACACTCAATGGATGCATAATTTGATTCCACATCCAAGGAGTAGCCATGTTACATACTTTCTACGGACCCTGCTACACGAAAAAGGAGAAATAGATGAAAAAAGTGATTTCAATCACGTTTTTTCATGTATTTCTTTTTTTTTCGTGTAGCATGGCCCATCAAAAGTATGCAACATGGGCACTCCTTCAATGAGGAATTAAATTTTGCATCCAATGAGTACTCCCGCTCAAAATTTGAGTAAAACCTTAGGGAGATAAGTTGAAAATACGAGTTGAAAAAGTAGTTTTATTATTTTATTATTTTTTATTCTTTTTAGTTTTTTACTCCAAAAATGGTGAATCATCCCCTATGGTTGACATCATCATCTTGAATCATATTGGTCCTTATAAATTTTAATTTGGTTGTACATTTTTTCTTAGGAGGCCCATTTTAGACCTCAAAATTCCCATAATGAAGGTTTTTTCTTTTAACATGGTCTTGTAATCAAAGTATATGTGTAATGAATGGAAGGAAATAGAAGGATAATGGTTTATGAAATATGAAATGCGTGGAATGAGAAGTAGTGAATCATTAAGCTTCTTTAACCTTCTAATGAATTAGAGAATCATAAGCCAAATTTACCTCGAGTTTTACCTTTGTTGTTGATGTGCTCGGTGTTGCAAAATGAACTGGAGGATAGACTGGTTGGAGCTTATGTGACTGTTGATCTGATCTGCTAAAGAAGGTTGAAGGATGAGCTGAAGAGATGAAGGATGAACTAAAGGTCCCCTTCTCTGCCATGCCTGAGGTGTTGTATGTCCCAAAACAACTGAGGAAATGTTACTGTTGCTGCAAATGAATATGGAATGTTAATACAAAAATCCACACTGCTGCAAATCTGTGTTGAGATCACAAAACCATTTAGTCTTCAACTGTTGCGAATAAATGGTGTTGATGTCAAACATAAACAAGAATCATTGGATTATCGACCATTGAGGAAGTCGTTAACCAATGCAATATATCCCACCTTTGATGTCAATGGGAATCAAGGCACTAGGTACATTCTTGCCATGAATGGATTTGTTGGTGTCGAATGGACTGCAAAATTCATCCACTAAGAAACATTGATGTATTTCCTTAGTAGACGACAAGGATACCTTCCATTAAGATATGTAGGCTCCCACATACATTATCTAACCCTAACCTTGGTCCTAGATAATGTGTTGATGTCGATGGGATAAGGCTTGTTGGTAGGTGGGCCTTAAGGAATCCCACATCAGCTAACTCGAGTACAAACATAATTACTTGAAAGATACATGATTTTAAGAAATACAAATTTATAGAATTTATTGGGAACCTTGCTCACTAGTTACCTATTTTTCAAGCAAAATTCCTGCCCAGTTGCACCAGACAAGCTTGTTTTCACAAAAGAACTTATTTTTCTCTTTACTATTTTCATTTATTTATTTATTACAATACTAACTTTCCTACTATACTGGAGAAAAGGTGTCCTCCTTCAAGTGAAAGAGAACTTCCAATCAAGCCATGTGCGGATCAAGTAAAAATATATATTCATGCCCAGATTTAACATATAATCTTTAGAAGGTACACGAGCATGAAAAATCAGTAGTTTTGAAAGATTTGATACAAAGAGTATTTGAAGATGAGAGTGGTACTTTGATGGGATGGTGATATGGAACCAATGATCCATGTAATCTTGGTGGTATTGGCTCATTTCTTCTTTTGGACTGCTCTGAAAGTCCTCCTCGGTCGTGCCAGGAAAACTTGGATAATTGGCCTCTGGAATGCATACAAGGCTTACTACTGGGCATGGTGAAAGTTCTTTGAGATCAGGTTCAGCCGGATGATCCCCATCATATTTTGTATATAATTCATTGATATCCTTGATATTTAGGAAAGAGGAATCAAAGGAGACTTCCAAATCCTTTTATGGTTGTGGAGAGATAGATAATTTCCTAAATGCGGTCAGGATGAACTCTTCCTGAGAGGCAGATATCCTAGCTACTACTATTATTTAAGAAAGTGCTTCGAGGGACCTTCTTGAAGCTCTCAATAATTCTTTAATTTCTCCTGCTGGTTGACGATCGCTGTCTCGCAACATGGATTAGTACAAAGGGGTTCTTACAACAACCCAAAATTGTTTTATCTTTAAAAGGCTTGAAATTTTAAACTAAATGAATAAAAACTACTAATCGCAATAAAACTTACCAAACTTTCTTACTTGGACAAATCAAATTTGGAGAGACTCCAAACCAAAGCATATGTGTGGCTCTTTTGTCACGTATTACCAACTTCTCTCCTCTCTAATTTCCCTGCAACGAAGATAACACCAAAAACTTTGTGAAATAAACTACACTCTAATCCCTTTAGCACCTCCCCAGAAACAACGCCAAAAATGCTGGGTAAATTATATGTGTTATAATTCCAACATTAAATTATCAATCCAGAGTCATAAGACTTAGAGGCACAAGCGCAGGTAACGCAGGATTAGAGCATCTAACCTAAACTAGCATCATGAAGTCTAAAATATATTCCTAGATTAAGTACAAAATGTTCAATTTCTACTTTCACAATCAAAACAAGCTAAAGTGAAGAATCCTATTAAATATTTATTCTATTTAAAACTTTAATAATAAATTTTATATCTTGAGAATACACTCATGAATGAAGAAAACAAACAAATTTATGTAAATACCAGCATACAAACCATTCACCATAAACAATATAAATCCTAGTTGTGAAAAGCAAGACTAATTATTACCCAAATAACTCCACCAATGTAAAACTGTACCGAGAATATCAATTCATGAAACCATTACTAAAATAAGGAGATTCTAACCTCTAACTACGACAAATTCAATCAATTCAAAAATGCTTAACAGATAACAAAGGACCTTCAACCTAGAACAGATCACTTGGTAAACTTAACTTCTTCGAAATTATGGAAATCACAAATAACCAAAACTCATATTGTACTCATGTATTTATTATAGAACCAAAATAATACCAGATTCAATCTAAACAAATGTGACATTGAACTATTACATTCTTATGCTAAGAAAAGAAAACCCTAACTAAGAAAAATTCTAGTTGATGAACCTAGATACCGAGACATATAAATTCATTACCTTCTATCTTAAAAATTAAATGCACGCTGACTCTATTTAATTTCACACTATTTTTACTTAACTCATAAATTCAACCACTCATTCTGGACTAAGACTATTACATCCAACATAGAAAACCTTGCATGATAAGTATTAAACTTCTAATCTCAATTCAATCCTTCTCGATCTATCTTAAGTTTAGAATCCACAAATCAAACTTCAGTGTCATGAACATTTCTCATATAAGAAAAACACTACAGGAAAGCAAAGAAAACATAAAATGTATTCCGACACTTAAAATATAATGGTTAATACCTGTACCTTTCAAATTAGAAGCATTCCTTCAACACTCTACGACATGCAACCATATAAAAAGGACCATTCATATATCAAAAATCATTACTTAATGAAATCCTTTCTAGTATTCATAGTTTTGAGGAATGAAATCTATTATATTCGGTCCAAACTTATGAAACATGGTAAATATTTAAGTATGGAATGAAAATAACAATTCTGAATCCAAACGAGATTCACACTCTAAATGGTGATCAAATGTAATTCTTATGATCTATATTAGTTGCAGAACTTGTTTCTAGGTGGTGGTGGGCCCTTGCCACTCTTGGAACAAGTTTAAATTAACACAATACTGCTTTAAAGATAAAAACACATTACACTGACAAAATTTAAATACAGAATTGAACTTATGTATTAATGGTTTAGAGAAAATACATCAAAGATTCCAGCATAAATAGAATTACATCACATTTATTCTATTGTTGTTTCTACTATTGGTGCCCTCCTACTCTACTACCACCAACGTACATGTAGAGAGTGTCGTCCTTTATAACGTGTAGCTGATGGAAACAAATCATACCCAATGAACTCAGAAAGATCAAACACAACAACAAGGATAAACTAAGTCGTATGAGATCTTCTATACATTATTCAAATGGATCTCAGTTGGGATCATCTTGATCATGGCATGGATGGAGGAATCATTCCCTATTTCATATAAATTGTGGTCCTCAACATGGCTAACCTGAAGCCATTCACATCCGAACCCGTTCAACAATTCTGTACTTACACAGAGAATTCTGGCATTGATTATGTACTTAAGAATTGTGTTGGCCCTAACTTATTCATGGTGATGAATTTTCATAAACTATTTCTTTGTTACCTGAATGAGGGTATTATAAACAAAACTCGTGTGTCGGAATTTCAATATTCTTCACCATTTGATCACAAAATTCATATTTTAACCTTCAACAATTTATTCCGTACTCAACTTGTAGTAACTATTTTAACTGACTTTGTGAATAATTCTAGCAATGGAACCCTGTGACAAATGAACTTAGAAAAACCATCATTAGAAAATCAAGACTAAATAATATTTAATCATAAAAAAGCTAAGAAAACTAATGATAATCAACCACGATGTGTAAGACGTGAATTGGCGGCAAGTTGTGGAATTATGGTACGAATGAGTTAATAATGTAGGGATTTAGGTTATGGATAATGGTGTTATATGGTGTAAAAATGGCTTATTCGAGTCTCAACAGTCCCCAAATATACTCATAGATTGCTCGAGATCCACCTTTTGGACGAGGAAGATGCACTTGGAACACCATGCTGAGCCAGTCCCACAATTGTACCATACACTTGGCAGATGACCTAGGACCTGTACAATGATGTGGCATCATTTATTCCATAATTTAAGCCCTTACATATGGTCTACGGGAATATTTGACTTACTTGGATACCCATGAGGTCATTGGTGTGCCCCCATATCCACGTGGAGCACCACAGGTTTATTTTTTGGAGAAAAAGGTGCCACCCCCTTGTCCATCACTTTTGAGGATCCTATTCATCATTATGGCAGTTACTGACCTCACCAGGACTCTTGGAGGGCCCTACAACATGCATTGTTTATCATTTGACCTCTTGAGAGGCTTATTATTTTATTTATGAGCTAGTTTGGTGGGATTGTCACCGAAATTTAGTTACTTTGCACATTATTTTATTCTAGGGGCCAATGTATGCCCAATTAGGTAATTAGAACTCCTAATGAGTGTATAAGTAGGAGTGACATGAATTCATTTTGGATCATCACTTGGATTGGTTCATTCTCACTCTTGATAATTTCACATTTCCTTCTTGGTGGACGAAGTTGGAGCATGGATGAATTTTGATGTCTGGATTGCATTTTATTATCTTGGAGATTATTAATTGGCAAATGTATTGCTGGTTGGATATATTCTCTTACATGTAATTACAATTTTGATTTTATTTTCTTTTACTTTGTAACATACATTGATCATGGGATTTTCGCTATTTTAGGGCTAGTTGTTGCATGTATTTACCAGCTTCATTACGAAATTTTGTTGCTATATAATATATCACAATGTATGGGCCATGTTTATTGAATGAATTTTCCTAGAAACTAAGGTTATTTAGATAAGCCATAATGATTTTCAAATGAAGTATAAACACTTTAAGGTCAGTCTCTTTTTTCCCTAATGTTAAATGAAGTTTCCCTTAAAGCCTCCTTCAGCTAGAAACAAGATTCATTCTCATAATTATTCATGACTCCATATTCCCAAAGGAATTAAGCACTAATACACCATAAGGTGATCACCTTAAAACGTCCTTTTCTTCAGGTTTTCCCCTTTTTTCTAGGTCTAGCCATTTTGGGCCACCTAGGGCATCATTTTCCCAACATAGTAGCCATAGAAAAAATTTGATCTCTTGGCCCCTACTGTGTTGGTGTGTCCTCAAGGTCTCCTCCAAATTTGAAGAAATTTGTACGATGGTATTGGGAGATATCCGAAGCCCTAGCACTGATACTGAACTTTGACCTCGTGTTCCCTAAGCTAGTACCTCATAGGATTAATTTGGCACCTTTAAGTGGAAATTATTGTGTTGATCCTTTCCCCTTACATGTTTAGGTTAATATCATCATTGGTTGTTAAACTCCCTCCCCTTAACCTAGGTTGGGTCCACTTGGACCCTTGTGGTTCCACTTCTCATCAAAAACCTTCTTGCAAGACAACTCGAGAATCCAAGTTTGGCAAGGATTTTAGGGATTGGGAAACACCTTTACAAGTCATATCCCATTAACCTAACCCTTCAATCTTCACCTCCTTCTCCTATAAATACTTTGTACCTTGCTTAAATAGAAAGCAAGCTCCATTCTTAATTCTCTTCTAGGAAAGGGTCATTAAGGTTGCTTCATATCCATTTGTTGATCCACCCTTAATAAGCAACTTTCTATATACCAAGTCTCCTATCATCAGTTAAAGCACATAAAGAGTAGGGAGTATTAACTGAGGTGACAATGGGCTAAGTCTCCATCATTTCCCTTGACCTAGTAGTTGTCCCTTTAGGAGTCCCTTTTAGCCCCCCTACTAGTTTGAGTGGTAACAAAACCCAGGTGATTGATTTTATAAACCCAATAGATTAGAAACTCCAAGAGATTATTAATATCATATACCGAAGAAATTAATATTAAAAATGCAAGCCCTTGGGATCAATATTATAAGCCCAAGGGATTAATGAACCCAAGGGAATAATATTATTAAATGAAGGGATTAATAAATTCAAGCAATTAATATAAAAAACTCAATGGATTAAACCCAATATTATAAACCCCAATATTATAAACCCTAATACTAAAAACCCAACATTTGAAACCTTGATACCAAATAGAATATTATAAGCCCAATATTAGGAAAAATATTATAAACCCAATATTAGAAACCTTCTTAGAATAAACCCTATTATGAAACCCCAATTTTCAAATATCGCATTGCGATGTTGAATACATTTTAATATAATGTAATATTACGACAATCATTGTCAGGTTGATTATTGGATTGAGACAATGTTTGTCACAATGCACATTAGACCCTAATTTACTTAATATCACAATGCAATGTTGAGTAAATTGTAATGTAATGTACCATTGTGACAATGATGGTCACACTACTCGATGCATTGCGACGATGCTTTTCACACTGCAAGGTCAAACAAATTTTTGTACCATTCCAAAATCATAGTATGAAACCCCAATATTAAACCAAATATTATAAACCCTAGCATGATCAAAACCAAAATTATAAATTGTAAGATTAATATTATAATTTCTAATATTAGTATTATAAACCCTATGATAAATATTATAAATGGTTGGATTAATATTATAAATTCTAAGATTAATAGTATAAACCCTTTCATTAATATTATAAGCCCTAATATTTTAAAATCCAATATTATAAATCCAATATTAAAGCCCAATATGTTTGAATAACGATTGTCGTTAGACCAAAACTTGCATGCGTTAGTCTCCGCTACAATTGCTAGAGTTAGGATTCACGAGAGGCAGTTAGTCCTTGTCGCGAAACACACTAGGAGCGTTGAACCCAATGTCCAACAATCTCCCCCCCAACGCGAGCCAGGTGAGTTTCAAACTCGAGACTTGTCGCTCTGATACCACTTGTTGGAATAATGATTTCCGTTAGACCAAAAACTGAAGGCATTAGTCTCCGCTACAATCACCAGAGTTAGGATCCACGAGAGGCGGTTAGTCCAACCCAATGTACAACACAATATTATAGACCCAATATTAAAGATAATATTATAAACCCTACTATTAAACCCCATTTTTGTAACGTCACAATATTCAGTTGAATGAGTTGCAATGTAATGAAACACTACAACAAACATTGTGAGATTGATTGTTGCATTGAGACAATGTTTGTCACAATGTGACATTGGGAACATTTCAGTACAATTCCAACAACATGATATTAAACCATAATATTAAACTCAATATTATAAACCCTAACATCATAAAACTCAAAATTATAAACCCTAATATTAATATTATAAATCTTAAGGTTATAAAACCTATGATTAATGTATTAAACCTTGGGATTATAAACCTTAATATTAGTATTATAAACCCTTGGGTACATGAAGAATAGTCCCTCTAGCTTGTCCAAGTTTCATGGTCTAAAACATCCTAGAATAAAGGTTATAGAAAAAATTTGAAGATGACTCGTTCACCCCATAAATCACTCTTTTTCTCCCACCTTTAGACTCCAAAATTCACCTCAAAAGAATTATTGATCTCCTTTTTCAAATATCAGAGATATATGTTTCTTGCATACAGATCAAATCAACTCATCTATCTTTTATTTATAGCATTTATATGTTCATTTATGGGGCCAACTTGGGAAACTGGTTGGGTCAATCTTGTTTTACTTTGGTTGGGTCATAGTAAAAAAATCATTTATATAATCTCCTCATTTCTATGGAGTTAGGATAACTACCATATATCATTGCAAATGTGTTGAAATAAGAATAAAAGTATAAAAATTTTCATTAATATTATAAACCCTAAGATTATAAATCCCAATATTATAAATCCAATATTAAACCCTAATATTATAGACCCAATATTAAAGAAAATATTATAAACCCTAATATCAAACCCCAATTTTATAATGTCACATAGTGACATTGAATAAATTGCAATGTAATGAAACATTATGATAAACATTTTTAAATTGATTTCTGCATTGAGATAATATTTGTTACAAACTGATGTTGGGCACATTTTAGTACAATTCCAACATCATGAAGTTAAACCCTAATACTAAACCTAATATTATAAACCCTAACATCATAAAATTTAATATTATAAACTCTAAGATTAATATTATAAACCCTAAAGTTATAAAACCTATGATTAATATATTAATCTCAGGATTATAAACCATAATATTATTATTATAAACCCTTGGGTACATGAACAATAGTTTCTCTAGCTAGTCAAAGTTTCGTGGTCTGAAACATCCTAGAAGAAAGGTCATAGAAAAAATTCCAATATGACTCGTTCACCCCATAGAGTCATTTTTTTTCTCCCATATTTAAACTCCAAAATCACCTCAAAAGTATTCTTGAGCTACTTTTTCAAATATCAAATATATATTTTGCTTGGTTACATATCAAATGAACTCATCTATCTTTTATTTATAGTGTTTATATGTTCACTTATGGGGCGAACTCGGGAAGCTGGTTTGCTCAGCCTTGTTGTTCTTTGGTTGGGTCATAGTAACAAAATCACTCATATCTCCTCATTTCTATGGAGTTAGGGTAACTGCTATATATCATTGATAACGTCTTAAATAATATTTACAACTATATATTTTATGCTCCAATTTGATTTAGAAAAATTGAATAAAAATTAACTCAGATATACAATATACAAACTGAACATCAAAATTCCAAAAAATATATATTCAACAATATTTATGTTCTAAACTTTATCTCTAACCTCCCTTATATTTCACATCAATAAAAACAATATTCCATAAAAGTATTCTACTCTTGAATTATACTTTGAGCATGTAGGATGTTTCTACAATCAATGTTCCCCTCACCCGTCTGATATAGTTCAATGTAAATGTTAGTAAATATTTTTTGAAAAAAAAAATTGTATGTACACTATAATATATTTTTAGTGGTTTCAATGTTTTACCCAATTTGTCACATAAATGAATACTTCCAGATTATCAAACAATTTCGTGTCCCTGACACGAAAATTGTTCTTTCTAAATAACAAGACGGAAATGTTTGTAGTGTAGTGTATTAGGATATGCTCTTTTAATTTGATGTTCTTTCTAAATAACAAGATGGAAATGTTTTCTTTGGAATACGCTCTTTTATGGAGGCAAATCATTCCACAAATGATGGAAGTAATTGCAAATTCATTTTAACAAGGGAACATATTAATCTTAACAAGGGAACATATTAATTTTTTTTTTCTATAGAAAGAAGAGGAAATGAAATAATGTTTTTCTAGGATACAAGTAGCCTTACTATTTCCTTATAATCTAGACATTCCATCTTTGGTTTCTAAAATATATTGCGATAATGATTTTTAGTAGTCGTGACAATTGTGGCTATGCTTCCAAACATATATTTTGCTAAAATTATTTTTGTTGACGTATTTGTTATGAATATGTACTCTTGGAAAACAAGTGTTATATTATCTATGCTAGCATGTTGAACCAGTAACAAAATACATTCAAATTCACCCTGTCATAAGTAAATTTTAGTGCAATTTTGAAATTTGTTTTATAGATTCATTTTCGCGGAATAAGTTTTGCTTGAATTTTTTAAAGAGATTACCATAGAAATTCAATTTTATTTTTATTTCACCAATCACATCTTAAATCTACTTGTAAAAGCTCATTTTACTTTTGTGATTTATCAAGTGTTTCATTTTTGGATGACAATGATATTGTAAAATCAAAGAGTTTCAGATGAATTTTGAGGATTTTTTTTCTGGGATCTGATGACATTTGCTTGGCATATTCCATCATTCACACAACTTTCTTTTCGTTTTGTCACATTTTGACAAGTTTCATAATACAAGGTTATTATTAGGCCTGACTTAATTCATTATGCTTGAGGTAGCATTCGAGGAGGAATATTTGATGGAATACCTCAACGTAATAGCTTGTTGGAACTAGAACAAGAATATCTATAGCATGAGATGCTGAGAAGTGACTTCCGGTGGTTAGAGTTAGTTTGGTGAGTGTTTTACCATTTTATCAGATCAAAAGTGACTTTAATTAGTCACTTAATTAATTAAAAGTAAAAAAGGGAAAATGACTAATTGGAAAAAAAAAGACTAAAATTGACTTAAGTTAATTAAAATTAGAAGGTCACTTAGATGGAGTCAAGAGGAAGCTTTTAGAATGGTATTAAAATAATAAATTAAGACGCTTCTATAATATTGGAGATCTACCTATGGGAAATTTAAAAGAAGGAGGAAGATATAATTTAGGACATCCTGGATTTGAGTAATTCTTGTGGAGAGGTTTTGGGAATGTGCTTCTCAACTTCAGTGGGCCTGGGATGGAAACACTTGGGTGATCAGTGAGAGTGGGCAAGCATCCATCTCTCTCATCAGTGAATTCATCAAGAATTCACAAGTTTCAGCTATTGTTTTAGTTTAGATTTTGGAGGCCTAGTTTCAGCTTGTAGAAAATATTTGTGGGAGGTCATTCTCTCAACAGTTTCCAACATCATATGTACTCTTTTGTTAAATAAAATAAGGCTAATTTTTTGCATGAGTATATAGTTTATTGTTCAATTGTAGAATATCTATTTTTTTCGTATTTGTTGAATTTTATGGTTTAAATTGCACAATATGTTTGTTAAGTTGACAGTGAAAATTTTTGATGCAAGTTTTCGGTATAAATTATATTTGGAACATTACAGTGGTATAAAAGTTGTCTTATCTTGTCATTGTGGAGGGTTTCAATTGAAATTATAGATATTTATAGGGTTTATTTTGAAGCTATCAAATTCTACTTGTTAGAGTTTATTATTCTGTTAGTCATCAGTAAATTTTGCCTTTGTAGATGACTAAATGCTTATCCTAGATTTCTAGAAACAAAATTCATGAATCTTGTGAGTACTAGAAATCTCACTGCCTTCATTATCCTTAGGATAAATTTTTAACTGTTCTACTACTCTATCAAGACATGGCCAGCCTATCACTCCCAGAAGACCAATCATAAAGCCTATGCCACTCATTTTCACTGTGTTTGCCACCATTGACCTTACCACTCTATTTTGACTAGCCTAATTTTCTACTCACACCTTGGAATTTCCAAGTAGCCTAACTTTTTCCCCTATTCACCAAATGCCTCAAGCAGTGGTGGTTTTAAGCTACCTTTTCTAGACTCTTCAGATAAATCAAATTCATCACTTTTCAGGTCCACAATGCATAAGGGTTGGTCAAAACTCTGTTTTACACCTAAAAATCCTAAGTCATGTTTTCAGCCAAAAGACCAAGACAAAAAGGTCTCTTAATAGGTCATATAGGGTCTCATAGGTTTTTCATTGTTTTAATTTTCTAACTCACTATTTGACATGTGCCCAAAAATGAAATCAAGTGAAAAGGAGGGTGAGCTCATGATTGTCCAAAGGGTATCAAAAGCCTTCAAGAAAGGACCTCCTAGATCAAAGCATAAAGTCTGCAAAAACACAGTTGCTTATCTTGAAACATTTCTGCAGGAATTTTTTATGATGGTTAGTAGCAGAAGAAAGGCAAGGTGAGAAGCCAAAATCATCACAAAGGACATTCATAGAAAAAGAGAGGCAATAGGCTTACGAACAAAGAAAAATAGGGTTTTATGACTAATTGCCTTTATGGTATTGCCCAACAAAGAGTCCATGCAAAGGGTCATGAAGATAGAGGTACATCAGTGCCAATGAGCATAAAATTGAAGATTTGTTGAAATAAGGAATGAAGATAAAATATATCCATGATGACACAAAGCAGAGGTTTGAAAAATGATATCAGAAGGTGACTTACATGGTCTGTCTAGGCACACTGTTTCACTACACCAAAAAGAGAGATTGAAAAGAGTATCAATATGAAGTAGTCTAAAACTTTCAAGTACAGTCCAATATCATCAAAATAGTTAGAAGAAGGAAAGAAAGAGGCCAAGTGTCAAATGAGAAATCAAATTAAGCATGAGTTCTACTGTTGAGTGATTAAGGTGCCAAACTCCAAAATAAGTTTAAGAAGATCAAAACATTGTGTTAATGAAAAACATAGTAGGCATGATGTACAACCTTTAGCAAAACAGATATATCACTGTTAAAAAACACTGAGAGGAAAAAGGGGTATGTTTTCAAAACCAACCACTAAAGAATCATTTTTTCACCTCCTACACAAAGAAAAAGAAATATCAATGAAAGGATGAAAAGTCCAAAAAACAGACAATAGAAAAGTGGGTTTTGATTTTCAATTTACTAAAATACAAGGGTATAAAAGCATTTTCATTGTCACTCTTGCTCATTATCATTTGCACAAAGAGTGAGAGAGCCTTCAAAGAAAGTCAAGGTTTTTTGCCAATTTTTTGGGCAAAAGACACGGTGTTGAACTCCTGGATCATGGCGCTACGCACCTGTGCTTAACCCTTGTGCATTTTTCCACAAAGCGTTGCGCTCCTATAGCGATGCACTACGTGTTTATAGCGTGCACAACCACCTGACACGACAACATGCAGGAGCCGCCCGACATTGCGCTCTTATTTGTGCAGGAGCCACCCGATGTTGCGCTCTTATCTGTGCAAGAGCCACCCAACGCTGTGCTCTTATAAGTGTAGGTTCTACCTAGAAGGTCCAACACTCCATCCACCCAACACCTACATGTAGCAGGGAAAATTTTAAGAACCCCCCTAAATTTATATATATAATAAATGGGCGAATCCCCATGATACATAGGAAAAATGGAAGGTGATTTTATTAACAATATAATATGTATATATTTTTTTTTTGCGAATCTCTCACAAGATTATATTATCTTGTAAAATCATGGCGAATCACCAGTACAAATGGCGAATCACTACTACAAAATGGTGAATCGTTGTCTAGTGGAGTTCGGGGTGTTGGTTCCAATGAAGATATGGTAGTTGAACCAAGAGTAGAAGGAAGAGAACCACCGAGACCAAGCATGGCACATGGTGACTCGTGAGGGAAGTAGTTCTCATGCAGTTTGGAAAACATGTTCTTCTAGTTCTGCTAAGTGTAGTGTTGTTGCTCATGCTACTACTAGCACTGATATTGAGGTTGGAGAGGAGTTTCAACAAATTGGGATCTTTGCAGATCATTTTGTTTCAACGATCCTCCAACACAAAGGCCCATGCCTCTACTGATTTCTTCAATGAGCAGAACAAGTCGAACAAAAATTAAAACACCAATAACTAATGAGCAGAGTCAATACGACAATCCCAACACACCTCCAAATTGATAGTTGTGCCTCACTGTCTGCTACGCACATCCAAACCAACTCAACTCATGGCATAATTTGATCGTGGGAATGGATCGGGGAATTCGAGGGGACGGTATCATAAATTCACGAAGCTCAACTCATCCCTCCACAGTCCAATGCAACAATGGAGATTGGCTCTTCTCCACGCATATAATCAGAAATAGGCACCAACAGTTACACAACTATTACACAATCCAGGGCTCTCACAACAGTGGCCTCTCACAAGTTTGATCGGCGACGGTGCTTGACTAAAAACTTTAAAAATAAAATTTTGACCAGGAAAAGCAGTGTTCAATTTTTTATCTTGTAATTAAAGAATTCAACATCCCAATATATAAAAATACTATCAAACGAACATTATGCACTCCACTCATAAAATAGTTCAGGATAAGAGAAAATGTAACTTCTCATTCCATTCATAACATAACTCATGATAAGAGAAAGTGCAACTTCCCATAATGGTAAAACAAAAGGAGGAACTTTAATAATGATAAAACAATTCCAAAGTGTGGGGTATCCCACTTTTTATTCACACACCAAACAAAGCATCAACAACTTACTCGCAGTCTTGCACTTGTCCTTTCCATAAATCAAGAAATTTATTTTACATCAGAAATTAATGAAAAACACTGCATATGGTAGAGAGCCTTAGTCACCAGCTAAAATTTTAATGCTGGTCGTTATGGAAATTGACTTATTGCCAACTATCCAAACCTTGAAGTGAAAATTACATTACAGTATGTACAAAAATGGATATAGTTTGAACATGTAAACTCCCCAAGTTTTCTTGTGCCCCTCATTCATGGCTGTTGTTAAGTTGTAACATGGGAAACCCCCCCTTTCCTTACAGTTCGCTACTTAGGGTTGCATGGTTTCCATATCCAACCATCAATCCAGTCAGCTTCTTATTATTCAGACATTGTTGGTACACCGTTGGTTTTTCAAATCTCTTACCAAATTATGAAAAAAATCAAATAAATAATGAATTCATGATTATCTTCGGAGAGTATCTATGTATGATTAATTTCATTGTGACATAATAGCTAAAGAAAAAATATCATTAGGTAAGCAACCCAATTTAAATCTTGAAGATACATAATCTTCAGTTATTTCAATAACTGAACAATAATTAATTGATCTGTACCTGTTAAGGAACAGTATCAGGTGTGGCAAACGAGTATCTATGTATGATTAATTTCATTGTGACATAATAGCTAAAGATAAAATATCAATAGGTAAGCAACCCAATTTAAATTTGGAAGATACATAATCTTCAGTGATTTTAATAACTAAACAATAACTAACTGCTCTGTACCTATCAGGGAATGGTATCAGGTGTCGCAAACTCCGTGCTAAATTGACAGCATCTTCTGCATTACTGACTATTTGATTGAAACAGATATATCTCCCATAGGAATATGGATCTTCATAAGCACATATATGAGCATCCGCTAGAAACTTTATGTCCACACTAGCTAAAGTGCCCTTCTCATACATTTGTGTAGCCCCTGCTATCACAAAGACTAGCAACTATAAATAAACTAGCTAATATTTTTCACTTCTATAGATTAGATCCTCTCCAAGGGATTACTATACCATATTTGTACGTTCTAGAACATAGTCTATTTGGTATGCAAATCTCTCACCCTCACCTTTAAGATATGCAATGGTAGATCCTGAGCTTTTGTATGTGATACCAGGTCCCACAATCAGAGATGCGTTGATTGTCACCATATTCAACCCTCTGTCCATGGCCAGTGCCCATGCAACCCTCTCTGATAGTGTCTTGGCTAATGCGTACCATAACTGTGAATAGGAAATATTGAATAATTAGAACAGGAATACCACATATCACTTCAAGGCTCGGAATACTGCTTTGAACTCCACAATATTTGAGAAACACCCAAATTTTATACATATACCCCTTAAAAAAATGATCAATACCCCACCATGATGTATTTAGCTTATCTATGTAAAAGTATATATACTTAGCACAAAGCCATGTTAGCCCTGCTTCAGTATGTACCAAATATTTAGACAAAGGTTAGATATGTAGACTTTCTCAGTATTTGATGCATTTATAACCTGGGAAACTTCAAGGACAAAAATGAATTGGATATGGATTGTTGCATATAGAGAAGATATATCAACTCTGTTCTCTATGATGTGGTATCACTTTGGTAATCTTAAGAGACAAAATATCAATTGGATATGGATTGTTGCAGGGTTAGCTGCAATATGTAGCATGTATTATCATTTGAGAAATTTCAAAAAGCCAAAAGCTAATTGGATATGGATTTATGGACTGAGAGAAGCAAGATGCATTGTACAGCTCAGTAAAATGACAGTGGACAAACTAAAATATGAAAGAGTCAATTGGAATTGGATTTATCTCTTGTGATTAGAAGGAGCGATTATGCTTACCCACCCAGATTCAATTGTTACAAATGACATGTTGAGTTAATATTATACTACTATCATGGCTTCCATACTATTGTAATTGGCCTTGGAAAACTGTAGATGCAAACGTTGAAGTTATTTATTAGATTAAGTAACTAATCTGATCAAAGCACTTGTAGATGCAAACTTTTGAGTTACTTAATAAATTAAGTAACTAATCAGACTAATGCTATCAAACATACCATTCAGTTAGATATCGTTAACAAGTTAAAAGGAAAAACTGATAAATCAATCCACTTTACTTAGATTGCATAATAAACTAGTATTTTGTCATATAAAAAATCAAATATACAAACATTCAATTTCCTGCAAAGATTTGCATCACTCCAATGCATCTCATCAAGGGCATTAACCTTGCAGGGCATAAACGAATCTTCATATGTTTGGAATTGCAGAGTCAACATACTCCTATTTTATCTTCAGCCTAAAGTCCTCTTTGAGTAGTTGCTCTATACATTACGATCAACAACACTGGGTATAGCTAAATCTCAACCAGAGGATTTGTATATATCATGAGTTGTTCTAACAGTTATGAACATGTGTTTCCACCTTGGAAGTAACAGGTTCAAATCTATAGGGGTTGGGTATGTACATCTTTTTTATACTAAGCAGTGAATTCGTTGCACGGATTTGGCTTTTTGCTCGGCTGTGACCTTAAATTAACTCCTGTCTACATTCAGGATTTGATCTTTTTGAATTCTTCGTATCCTATAGAAACATGGCTTGTATATTTACTGAAAATGAGAAAATTGATAAAAAATTTTGTGTAAATGAGGCACCTTTTCATCTGCACAGTGCAAAGGTATTTATTGGGTTCATGTAATTCAAATTTTTTTGAAATGCTGGAATTTTTAGTACCAGTGTTACTGATAATTGAAGCAAATCATGAAAAAAAAAGTGTCTGTAATTTTATTGCTTAGGCCATCTGCTTATTGTATCATCTTATTTTGTGAATGTCCTAGGCATAGTGTTTTCCTTCCAATGAGAAACAATTTACTAGTTATTTCATCAATATGTTTTGTTCGTTTTTGAAAAGGCATTTGTTGGTATTGAATAAATCCACTTTTCAGCTTGTAGTTTTAAACTAAAAAGTCTCATACTTGACGTGCACACAAATTGACTCATTTTTTTCTTTTTGCAGATCAACATAATGCCCTGAAGTTTTGGTTTCATTACATGTAAGATTTTGAGCTAACTCGCTTTAGCCTTTGAGTAAACAATTCACTCATCATCAGGGAATGAAGAAGAGCATAACACTTCACTTATCGTTAGGGCATCAAGAACACTTCACTCATCCTTAGTGGAATATTAGCGATCATGTTATTAGTACCCAATTTGTGTTTTAATTTGACTTGTTTACTTGGCTTTCTGGAGGGAGTAGCTGCAGAGTAGGGTACCTAACATTGTAGCTACTGTTCGTGTGTAAAGATGGCATTCATAGTACATGTCAAAGATGGAATTCATGGTGGAAAGGAAGATGCAATGCTCTCTTTCCTTAAGTTGTATTGGATGAAATTTAAAGCTCACAACCCCTTAAAGATTATATCTGAGCATTATGTATCATACTCTTTTTTAGATAATATATAGATGAAGAATCCCCTTTTGATGACATATTCAAAAAGGAAAACGCATATTCAGAATTTCAATAGAGGATTGAATATCTCCCACAGGATTTCTCAACCAAGTTCTTAAATTTTGAAATAAATACAAGAACCAAGTAGCTTGCAAAATCAAAGCATGGAACATATTCTACCCAAAGCTGACAATTCATCTGCTAGTCTAGTTACCCAACAAAGCCTCTAAATAAACAAATATTTGTACAACTGCATAATGGGTATCTTCCAATTCTGTAAAGGATTTCCCAATCATTGCTATCAAATTATAGTCATTTTTAGAGGAAGTGCTCAAGAAGGAAATTTCTAACAAAAAAATTATTTTGGGTGAACAAATAATATTATAGGAGGAATGGTCACAATTTAAAATGATATAGGCCCAAGTACAGGAAGAGAAAGGAAAAGAAACTAAACTTCAACAAAAAAAACCATTACAAACCATTTCCCCTGTCATCAAAACACCAACATGTTTAGACACTTCAAAGATTATGCTCTCAAGAGCCTAATAAAAAATTCTATTGCAATAATTCTAGGTAAAACTTCTCAAGATCCCGCCTTTGGTAGACTTATTCTTCAATCTAAAGAAAAGAACCATTATCAAGGGAAAGCTAAGGAAAATAAATTAAGATCAGCTAGAATATCTCCCTACCATAGGGCCTGTATACCATCATCCTGGATGGTTCTAAGCACAATTATGAACAGTTGGTCTGAGAACTAGTTGGTAAAATGGATGCTTTTACCCCAACTAACTTCTAGTTTGTTAACAATTTCATTTAAACACTTAAACAAAAAAGTGAACAAATTGTTCACTTAGAGCAACAATTGAACCTAAAGGAGAATCTATTGCAAGAATAGACAAGGCTTAAGGCCTTTGAAGACCATCAACACCAACAGAAACAACAATTAAAGAATCAAATAAATAAAATGAAACAAGATTAATTTTGGATAAAATAAATGATGCTATGATCACTGAGCTTCAGATGCAAATCAATAGCTTCAGTAGCAGTCCGATAGACATCAAATTTTTTAAAAAGAAATTTCGTCAAGCTAATGAATCATGATCAAATTTTGAAGGCTCAACTTAAGATTTGTGAATGGTTAAGATTGCTACAGAGCCAACAGGAAATAATTGAAGCTCCTGGAAACAATCACTGAAAAAATCTCTCAAAGAAGAAATGCAAAGGAAAATATATTGCATATAGCCTTCTAGAAGTCAACATCTAAGATTTCAATTTCATAGATCCTGAAGGCATCAGAAATTGAGATAACAAGGAGTAAAATCACCCTAAAAAAATGGAAGATAAATTTATAACATTCAAAGGATGTGATCACATTAATTGAACAAGCATGCTTACAATTGGTTGAGTCATCACTTTATATCATTAAGGAGGTATATATTCCCAATCCTCCAATTTCTATAGGTTCAAAAAGAAAATACATCTGTGTCATTGATGTATTTACTCATATAAGGAACTTTTTCAAAATTATATAGAGTTTGGAAAAAATTGATATGGAAGCTATTTGTAACTTTCTAGTTAGACCATGAAGCAACAACCACATCATAGCCCAAGAAACAATGTCAAGAATAGTGCAAAATTTTCTGTCCTAGAAGATAGGGTCTACCTGGGCCAAATTAGCATACATTATGGCCATCTAGACTTGATCACCTAAATCCTTGGTATACATAGTCAGTGGAGAGTCTGTTTCAAAACCTCCAACATGAATCCCTCCAATATATGACCTACCAACCTTTCAGCAATTATATTTTATTATCTTTTATCTTATGTTTTTCATATTTCTGTTGTAACAAATCATAATGAACTACTGGAGCCATGAGGCCTATTTAAACAAGTCTCATACACAAAGTTCGAAGTTTTGACTTTTTTGAAGAAATAGACTTATTGCATTGTTGTAGATTTTATTTTGGAGAAATATAAATTATAAACCATCTTTGATTTCCAGTTGTTGGGTATCAAATGGACATGGTATCAAATGGAAGAGCCTTAGAATAACTCCCATCAACCCACACAACAGGATGATCACCTCCCTACTTTGTAGAGCTCACAGAAGAAATAAGTTACAGCCAGAGAGCAGCGCCACCTCAATATGCAGATTCATGAGATCTCAAGGAGAGCTCTTACCTCCACCCATGAGACCCTTGCAATAGTATCTCTGTCCAGGCCCTTTTTACAATCACATAAGACACCCTCCTTCCCACTGATCCAGGTCTCTGTAAAGAGCATCCTATATGCACAAGATTAGATATTCCAATTTATCCAAAGTTCTCCATTAGGGGATTATTCAATTTAGCTTCAGATGGTAGGAGATGAGTGATTTTGAAGCCTGAAAGATGTCTAAAATAGTAGAGTGTGAACTACTAAAGCTAAAAACCTAGATAGTATGAACTGAAGAAAGCCAAATTGTGTATTATAATAACCTCTCCATATAAAGGTTTTAATAGGATTATTGTTGGATGCATCAATCCAGAAACTGAACAAAAATGCAGTTTTCAAACTATCCTGACTTCCAACCTTAATCATTGACTCAATTAGTCTTGTTTATCTTTGTAAATATCTGAAATGTCTATGCTAAATTTTATTAAAATTCACATCAGTAATAGGCAATGTTAAAAAGGCAATGCCTGTTCTAATATGTAAGTCAAGAATAAGAGAGAATCCAATGAAGAGAACATTGAGATCAAGTTAAATATGTATCACCAAACACATGTTTCTTTTAGGAGACGTATGCATGTTTAGATACTTTTTTCATAAATTAAGGAAAATTCAACCTCATATAAACTGTCCTGAGTCTTGAACATTGGTTGGTCTACATTCAACATTATGCCAATAGGATGAGACCTGAAAATTTATCCTAGAAAAAACTTGTCGGTTTTGCTACTTCCCCCATTTACTAGACAGGACCCTTAAAGAGGCTAGAAATCTTGTTTATCTGTATCAATCTTAAAATTTCCTCACCAAGATATTATTTCCACAGGTTTTAAACTGGTTAAAATTCTCACCAATCATTACATATTCTAGAGCAGCATAACCATATGTTCCCATAACTCAAGTTGAAACATGGGTGGTTGCCCTCAGGTCCTTCTTTTGCTAGTCCAAAATCAGACAACTTGGCATTGTATTCCTGCACCAAGTACATATCTCTCCATAAATACTTAAGAGAATCCAAAGTGTAATATTGAGCCATCTGATAATTTTGAAGTTGTAGGAACAAACCAAATCCATCAAAATATTGCATGCTTTAAAATCCCGATAAATCACTGGTATTTCAGCCCCTCCATGAAGAAATGCCAGACCTTTTGCTGCACCCAATGCAATTTTCATCCTGATAGACAAGGGGAGTGACAGGGATCCTTCTGCATGCATAAGGGAAGTACCATTGGACATTAAAGATCTAAATATATATTTCAAAATAACTTTTTACAAATTGGGATTAAGACTCTCTAGAAGTACAAAGAATAATTATGTAGCTACTCATTGCCAAAAAATGTGAAAGCCCCACGACATTGATGCTCAAAAATGAGATTTAACGAAGGGAGGCAGATATTTCCTTATGTCCAACAGAAGTTGACAAATCCAGATTGAGGATCCCAAAATTTCATGAAAGATAAACAGATAATAAAGTATTCAATAAAGCAACATAGAGTTTGTTTTGGGTAACATCATTAGCATATAGTATGCTCTTCAACCAAGATGACTTAAAAATTCCATATCAGCCAATGATATTTTATGATTGATAAGAACCATCCTTTTGGGCATTTTTATACTAATAGAAGTTGGCTAAGAACATGTAAATTCAGAGATTGATCACACTCAGAGAGGCTAGAAGCCAATAAAAGTAGTCTAAATGAGCTTTGTTCAAGTTGTTTGTGAACCATCAACCCCCCTTGCTTCTGCAACTAACCTTCTCAGTAACTGAAATAAGGAAGCTGCTAATGAAACTAGAAACTCCTACAACACTCAGATTCACAGCAATACCCAGGCTTTTCATAGCGTTTGGCATTTGATCATAAAATTATTCTTGCATTCCTACCATTGAAAATACATCCGCTATGCCAAATAGCACATATTGTGGAAGCAACAGAAAAATGCTCAAGGGAATTGTTGCATTGAGCAGGTCTATCGGTCCATTGTCCTTCACTACCTCGATTCTTCTAATCTCTATCAATGCGGCAACAATCATTGATATAATGGAGAAAAACATGCCAGTGCCTATCCTTTGCAGCATAGTAATCCCCTGTTCATTCCCTGTCAAGCGCCTTGCGATTGGAACAAAGATGTGGTCATAAACAGGCACCAATAGGAGAATAGATAGGCTAGTAAAACACTGTAAGCTTGCAGCAGGGATCTCAAAATGTATTCCAATCTATCTATCCATTGTTCTCCCCTATTTTGTGAAAAATGTTGAAGATTTTGCAAAGACAACCCCATACATCAAACATGCCATCCAGATTAGCAACAACCCAAGAACATCTTTCACCTCGTCAACCTCTTGGACTGTGCATAGTCACCAATTGAAGGTTGTTTTACACTCATCATCCAACTCATCTTCAACTGTAGGTTTGTCAAGAAACCTAAAAAATGAGAATGAGGATATGCATCACAAATATCTCAGTTCATCTAAAATTGAATATGCTCTTTGCTACCAAGGAGACGGAAGCAAGATGCTTCATATGTATGGGTTTGTTGATAATGAAAACTCGACCGATGCATATCTATTTACATTGTTTGGAGTTGTGAATTCGGAGTAAGAGACAATAAGTGGATGCCTGTTCCTAATCGAAGTAAAGTACATTGCAACGTCAAAGACTTCCAAGCACATTTTTTGTTTGCCACAATTATGAACAGATATTGGACTTTGAACATGGACCCATCCCTACTTGTTACAATTAGAATGCAATTACCTTGGGAAGGAATCACAAGTTGTATCCATGGAAAAATCATATTGAAATTATACTATTTTAGAGAGGTTTAATTGAGTCTAGTGAGGTATCAATACTTAAGGCTAGGACTTAAGGTAATGAAATACGTTCTTCAACTAAAGCAATGGATAGGGGGAAATTTGCTTGGTGTAGGGGTAAGTTGGGTATTCAACCTTGAACAATGTATTTCCAAATGGGAAATTGTTAGGGTATTCCCAATTGCATAATATGTCACTGGCAGATTCTATTTGTAAACAAAATGTGCAAAGAAAGCTTTGGATTGCATTCTTGTATTTTAGAAGCGAAGTTGTTTCCAAATTGCATTCAGAATTTTAGAAGCAACATCATTTCTATGTTTGCACATTCTTTATAAAAGAAGACAAATCAACAAGGTGAGCAATAATTTGTTCCTGATGAGAAAAAAATCTTGGTTGTTGTATGTGCTTCTTTGCTATGGTTTTTATATTAATTAAATTCCATCTTTATGTTGAAGATATTTACATTGTAAATTATTTGTCCATTTGTTATAGGTTGCACTAAAAGTTTAACAATCTTAGCTCATAATCATCCTTTCATCCCAAGTGAAAACTAGCAATAGTGCATGTTACTCCGGTTATGGAGACCAAAGGCCCAGGTATAACAAAATAAATACTAATAGATAATGAGAATGTTGAAAAAATCGATAAATGAGAGTTATATATTGTAGTTCTTGAAATTGAACAAGCTAATGACTATTATTGAACCATGTGATTTAAATCACCCAATCAGAACCAACTAAGATGGTGCTTTCATAACAAACACAAGTATCCATGTGAAGAGTGCCTTCTTAGATTAACCTAACCTTCTTTACCTTCATTAAAATCATCATTAATTATTTTAAAATGCATGTCAACTAATGATGCATCTACCATTAGGTTCTTTTGCACAATAGCTTTGCTTGTAACAATATATATTTTAGATATCTCATTTCTTCAATATCAATTTTTGATACGAGCTAGAAGTGGAGCCAAGTGAGAAATGTTAAATGGTTCTTTTAAGTGAGCTAGACACCAAAATTTCTCTAGTAAATCAAAGAGCATAATCTCAACTAACTTTGTATTAAAGCTCCGATGTTTAACAGAATTCAGTTAATCTCATTCTCTTTAAACAGTGAAGGCCACTCTCTTTACGCAAGTAACTGTGATATTTGTATATAGGGTTACCTAATCATCCTAATAAGGGCTCCAAGATACAAATGCACCACTTATAACTAAGGCATTTTCAATATAAACACTCATTTATGATGGGACACTTTCAACATAGAAATCAAGGATAGCATGTATTGTACCTAGCTTTACAATTTGTCTTGCCTGAGAGTAATGCCACTCTGCCTGAACAGTGATACCTTAAAAATTCCCTTAAATATCTCAACATATGCTCATGAAGGAAGAAGTGGCCGTCTGCTCAAGGATTCCTTGTCCCCATAAGAAATATCATTTTGGGCATTTTTATATTGATAGAAACTAGCTAAGAACATGTAAATGCAGAGATTGATCACACTCAGAGAGGCTAGAAGTCAATAAAAGTAGTCTAAATGAGCTTTGTTCAAGTTGTTTGTGAACCAGCAACCCCCCTTGCTTCTGCAACTAACCTTCTTAGTGACTGAAATAAGGAAGCTCCTAATGAAACTAGAAAATCCTACAACACTCAGATTCACAGCAATACCCAGGATTTTCATAGTGTTTGGCATCTGATCATAAAGGTATTCTTACATTCCTACCATTGCAAATACATCCGCTATGCCAAATAGCACATATTGTGGAAGCAGCAAAAAAAAGCTCAAGGGAATTGTTGCATTGGGAAGGTCTATCAGTCCATTGTCCTTTGCTACCTCGATTCTTCTAATCTATATCAATGCGGCAACAATCATTCATATAATGGAGAAAAACATGCCAGTGCCTATCCTTTGCAGCATAGTAATCCCCTGTTCATTCCTTTTCAAGCACCTTGCGATTGGAACAAAGATGCGGTCATAAACAAGCACCAATAGGAGAATAGATAGGCTAGTAAAACACTGTAAGCTTGCAGCAGGGATCTCAAAATGTGTTCCAATCTTTCTATCCATTGTGCTCCCCTGTTTTGTGAAAAATGTTGAATATTGTGCAAAGAAAACCCCATACATCAAACATTCCATCCAAATTGGTAACAACCCAAGAACATCTTTCACCTCTTCAACCTCTTGGACTGTGCATAGTTGCCAATTGAAGGTTGTTTTACACTCATCGTCCAACTCATCTTCAACTGTAGCTTTTTCAAGAAACCTGAAAAATGAGAATGAGGATATGCATCACAAATATCTTAGTTCATCTAAAATTGAACATAACAGAGTGCAACCCACAAGAAGCAACAAGGACAAGACTGAAATAAAATAGAAATATGACTTAAGGATAGACTATACCTTACCCATGGTCAGGAAGTAGTTATATCCTATACTATATCCTTAAAACTAAATTTTCAGTCCACCCTCTTCCTACAAAATATTATTTCAATTACCAAGAATTTCAATATTTCCATGTCAAATGGAAAAACCACTATGACTCCAACAAATTGAGTCCCGGCATTGGCCACTTTTAGCAATGTACGACAAATTTTGTGGCAATTATTTCCCATAGGTTTGTACTAATAAATGCAATATAACTAGATGTAAACTGAGCAAGGCCAGAGAGGAATTACCTAAACTGATCAATACGCAATTGCTGTCTTCTTGGTCCAAAAATCGAAACTTCTTTTTCTTCAATGCGATCTACGTTATTTTCTTCCTGGTAGGTGGAAACGTTCCATTCATAAAATGTTGCAATAAAGACATGGACAATTCAAGTAAGAGGACTACCACCAGGTAGTTTATGCCCATAAAATTTTTTCCCACACAAGAAGATAAGCAGTGTTATTGCCATAGTCACAGCAGGAATGCCAAATCCTAGGCCCCATCCTATGTCGTCTTGAATATATGCGAGTACAGTGAATCCTGTAAGAGTACCAGTGAAAATACTAGAATAGCACCAATTAAAGAATGAACTCTTATACTTATTCTCTTCTGGGTCGTCCGCATCAAACTGATCGGAACCAAATGCTTGTAAACAGGGTTTGAAGCCTCGTTGCCCCACAACAACCAAATAGATTGAGACAAGGAAAATTCCACCTTACTTCAGACTCATCAAAGAGGCGGACAAAGTGACCAAAATAAATCCCTGTAACAATCCATCTCATGTATTGTTTATTGGTAGGATTCCATGCACGCGATTAAAGTAGAAAAGGAACCATCATTTTCAAACCCTATTGTCCTTTTAAACATGGGTTCAATTTACCCAAATATATAGCAAAATCTTCATGTGTCCATCGAAATTTTCATGAATCCACTCGAAAACAATTATAAAGATACTAAATTATCCATTGTTTAATGCTGGAACACCAAAGAAAATATAAACCAATGGGATGTCATCAAGCCATAAAATCGTGCTCAAGTTGGTAAAATCCTGAATCCTGATCAACCCTAGTGGTTACAAAGGGCTTGTACTTCAAGGTAGATTTTTTGAAGGTAAGCTCCTCCTTGCCTTTAATGCGCTGGTCCTGACCTAAATCAGTCCTGAAGCAATCAAGTAAGGTTCTGTGCCAGCAATCTGAGGTGTAAAAATTACTGACTGTTTAACTATCCAAGATTGTCCCATTCTTGTGTGGTCTGCCCTCACCGAGATTGTATCCAAGATTGTCCCATTCTTGTGTAGTCTGCACTTGCCGAGATTGTCCCATTCTTGTGTGGTCTGCCCTCACTATATGGCATGAGTTTCAAAGGGATAACGTTCGGTGCAAATCCTCAAAGGTTTTCATGTAATAGTGATTTCTCAAACGAAGTTCACTTGTTGCAGACTAATTTCTTGGGGTATGCGGCCCCCAACCAATGAAAAAATGGGGCAAATCACTTCAACCCCTCTCTCCTGCCCATTAAATCCAGGCAAATGCTGCTCCAAACAAAGAAAATCTGGAGCGAATTCCATTTTTCCAGTTTTATGCGCATTTATTTTGGTCGGCTAATATTTAATAAATAATTATTTTTAAAATAATTATAGGGCTAACTTTATAAAACTAGATAAAATGGGTTTTATATAAAAAATGCGCCCGATCAAAATTTAAAACCCCTTAAAATTCACCTTTGGGCTAAAATTTGCCCCTAAAATTTTCCCTGGCATTTAGAAGCCACCCAACGC
Source organism: Pinus albicaulis (assembly GCA_034641835.2). Classification (NCBI taxonomy): domain Eukaryota; kingdom Viridiplantae; phylum Streptophyta; class Pinopsida; order Pinales; family Pinaceae; genus Pinus; species Pinus albicaulis. Next base: position 177,676 of record JAXQQM020089002.1, read on the forward strand.
TCCACTACGCTACGCACAGGGCCGTTCAAGCCTGACCTGACACATGCGTGCAGAGGCCGCTCAACGCTCCACTGTGCTACGTGCCTGGACGTGCAGAGGTTGCCCAACACCTCGTGTAGAGCCTGCCCTGCGCTACGCTCTTGTGCTGCGCATTCATCCAGGAGGTTCTTTTGAAGTCGGTGCAAGCCTCAAAATTTCTCAAACTCCACACACGTTATGTCCAACACCTCCTAAGGGTTTCATGAGAGGTATTTAGGTCCTTTCCTCCCTTTAATACTATTTTGAAAGGTAAAACTTAAATAAAATGTGAAAAAACCCTAAGGAAGGAGAAAAACACCTAATCTAATGCTAACAACTCTCTTTTTCAAAGAACACCTATCCATCTGCATACTGAAAGCACACTAAGGCCCAAATAGGTTTTCTTCACTCATCATTCCCTTTCATTAGCAGTCACTACCTCTCTCATTATCATCTCACTTGCCCTCTCCATATCATTTCCAAACAGATCAGGGTCTTGATTTCAAAACAAGACAAAAGATAAAATGCTTAGAGAAGGTAGTGCTGACAGTGGCGAAGGAGGCCAAAGGCCTATAGAATAGCAGAGAAAGGGTGGGAGAGCAAACAGGTTTGAGCCTATAAACACTAAATAATTGACAACCTCCCCTACCACGGTTACATATTTCCAAGAGGTAGGATGCTATGACTTCTGTGAAAAGGTACAAAGAGTCAAAAGTCACCTTTAGTTGACCATAAATTTCATCCTAAACCTCCATAACCACGAAGTACACCTAGCTGGAGTGAAGTTTGAGCTGTCCACCAATGCAATTGCCATGGCCACGCAGATACCTTGCATGGGAGGAAAATGGTTCAAACAGGTGAGTTTGGACTTAAGCCATTATCATCCCTTCTTGAAACCAATATACCAAGTTGATTGCAAAACCATTTTTCCATTTTCACATCTATTAGAAAGGTATGCCCCTTTAATTAAAGTCATCATGAAGTACTTCACCTATGAGGGTAGGTTCTCTCGACTCTATTCCTACCATATAAGACTACTCATGCACTTCACTAAGGCCAAGATGCTACATTTTCCATACTATCTTTATAGAAGTATTGATAAGATGTCAAACATTGTGCAAAAGAGACCTCCTTCCCAGCAAATCTAAAGTATTTTCCACCATTCTCTTATCAAAATGATTGTGTTGCATGAATTAGAGCAACAGGGTATCCCATGGGAAGTTTTCATTGCCCATGATGTTTTCACAAATCCACAACCTCTTCCCCTGCAAACTTTACCCTCATCATCTCATCCACCTTCCTCCACTCCTCCATCAGCCCCCACTGACCATGATTCATCCTATCCAAATGAATTCTCTCCCCAAACAAACCTCCCCATTTCACCTTCTCCTAAAGCCTTAGAACAAGAAGGAAGTGTTGAAGAACATGAAGAAAACAGTGACAAAGAGGAACATGATAGTCAAGAGACAAAAGACAGTGGGGAAGAAGAAACAAGTGATGAGGGAGAGGAAAATGAAAATAAAGAAAGTAATGATGATGAAGTAGAGACAAAAGACACTGGGAATAAGAAACAAATGATGAAGTAGAGAAAAAAGACAGTGGGGAAGAGGAAACAAGTGATGAGGCAGAAAATGACAGTCAAGAATAAATAGACCATGACAGTCATGATGAAGAAGATGACATGGCATAAAATGAAGAATATCATGACATTGATCAAAATGCAAGCAATCATGAAGAGGAAAATTATGAAAACAAAGGCACTGAGCTAGATAAAGAGGAAGAAACAAATGAAAGCCAAGGAACAGAGGCAGATTTTGATGGGAAAAATAGTGAAGGTGAAGAAGAAAACAGTGAGCCAAATGAGGATGAAGAAGACAATGAGCAAAGCAGTGATAATGAAGAAACAAATTCTGAAGGAAAATACAGTAAGCATAGCAATTATGAAGAAAATAAGGAAGATACAGAGATAGAGGCAGAGTTTGAAAGTGAAGACAGTGGGCAAAACAGTGTGGAAGAGGAAACCAATGATAGGGAGGATAATGACGAAAATGAAGAGATAAGTGAAGAGGAGGATGATGAAGACACTATGATGACTGATAGCCTTAAAAATAATAACAGCAGTGACACTATGAACCCAAAAAGCAGTCAAGAGATGGATGATAGTGGTAAAAGTCAGGACAGTGATGCTAGCATGGATGGAAATGAAAATACCTCCCAAGAAGACAGTCAAGAACAAGATGAAGAGGATCCAAATGCAGATATCATTGATAAGAAGAAAAGTAGTCTTAAGGTCACCAATGATGAAATGAAACATGTTAAACCTTGTCCTCTCACTTATCAAAGAGGATCAAGGTAAGTGTTTGCTTCCTCCAAAAGGGAAGGGGTCTTGTCATCTACATCAGTTCAAAGGCTTGAAAAAGGAAAAGAGAAAATGAAAAAGGATAAGAAAAATAAGGGAGGCAAGAAAACTACTCAGAAGCCTCAGTTCATTGATCAAGATAGCGATGATGAAGATGAGGAGATGGCCACTAGACTACTACTCCAAAGAAAGGATGCCCAAATCAGGGAGTGGGAGAGGGATTTTGAGATGGCACAACGTATCATTCAGTACTACAAGAATGAACACAAACACTTCAAGAATATAAAGATAGGCCTTGCTCTACAGAAAAAAATGACCAAACATTATGCCATGAAAAACAAGCTTGCTAGTGCCAAAATGAAGGAAGCCCTCATGGAAATAAAAGCACTAAAAGAAGAAAAAGGCCAAGATATGCTTGGAATCTTGGCACAAACATCTCTACAGGTCTCCCAAAACCCATGAGGCACTAATCCCCCAAATTTGGGAGAATTTGGACAAGTTTTTGTTTTTTGCAAATTTTGAGGCCAAGGGGGTAGCACACTTGGTGCTACACTCTTTTCAGAGCATATTAAGGAGGAAAGGCTTTCATTTTTGGGTTCCTCATCACCCATATAGCATGCTCACAATGTTTCAGATCATTTGGAGCTATTTTGGTCCTCCGAAAGGGTCAAAAACACTCATTTTTTCACCATTCTGCCTGCTTTTTAGGACATGTGCTGCGCCTTTACCAGCCTTGGAATTTTTGGTTTTTAAATAGGTTGTGGAGGTAATATCAGAGAACTAAGGGTATATTGGAAATTAGACTTCAAGGGCTTTCCAAAAAGCCATCATGGAGCCTTTTTCAACATCAGGAAGGCCTTCAAAACACTGCTGCAAGAAGACCCATTTTTCCTGCTCCTGTGCTACGCCCTTGGCATGGAATTTCCTCGTAAACACAATGTTGCGCCCTTGGCAAAGGGAAAGTCAAAAATTTATTCTTAGAAAGTTTTAGGAGGCTTGTTAGACCTCAAACATCAATTTCTTTTCTAAAAATGCCCGAAAATATATTTTGTGTTAGATATTTTGTGCCTTGGGCTTTGCAAGCTGTCAAGGACAATAGTGACATTTCTAATTAGCCAATAGGCTTCTAGATACTTTATTAGGTTTTTCTCCTCCTTTATTTTTATATATAGCATGAGGATTTCATTTTAAATGTTGGCTTTTGATGAGTTTTGAAAGCAATACATGGTTCTTTGAGGTTAAAGAGCATTTTGGTGTTGTGGAGCTTGTGGATGATTTGCCTTGATTGATGATGATGAAGGCTTGCCTGCAGGATCCCTAAGTTTGGTTAATGGTGATGTTTCTCTTATTTTTTCATGTTTTCTATTTTATCATATGTCCACCTTTCTATGTTGCAATAGCTCATAAAAGTATAGGTTGAGAAATGTTGTTTGAGGCACCTCAATCCTCTTGTTTGCTATTGTCTTTATGTTTTCCTCTGTCGGGTTAGTTTAAGGAATTCTTAAGTGCTCCTTAGGACCACCTAAGCTTGTTTTTTTCATTAATGGATTAATATGCTAGTTTCTAAATATGTTTTATGGTAAGCCTGCTTATTTGATGCTATCTAAACTCTATCTTGGAACCTCTCTTTGATGTATTGATTGTTAGGTTAAGTCAAAGAGGTCTTGTTTTGATCTTGCCCTTCGTCCATGCCTATCATTTTTCCTCAAAGTTCTTTATAGTTTGATAGATGATTTTTAGGAGTTCCCTCTTCATTTATTAAAGCTATTTGTCTTCTTATATGTTTTCAAATCTTGAAAGTAGAATCATTGAAGTTAGATAAGTTTTCTTGCCCACTGGATTGTTCATCTTGAATGTTTAATTGTTAAAGTATTGTCATTGAGTAAATGGTGTTCCCTATCTCATGATTAGTATCTTTTCTTATCAATATTTAAGACCTTATTTTTCATAGGTATTTGACAAAGGATTATTAACTGCCCTTTTCCCTACCTTGTTTCCCCAACTTAAAGTCCATCTCACCTCACCCATAAACTTTAAAGATCCATTGACTACACTATATTTGCCCTGTGATGTACCCCGATTCATTATTGAGATATCAATAACTTTCATAGACTCCATAACCCAATGGTTTGATGACCTCTCATTGCACCTATCCTACTTGATCATCTTACTCAACCAACCAAACAAACAAACCCTACACTTAACAACTAGCCTAAAATCAACCACCTAAAGCAAACAAGTTCATATCCTTTGCATATTTTAAAGAGAGCCGTCTCTAAGTCCAAGAAGGCTAGGTCCTAGGACTCCAAAGACTGGTTTGATGTTACCCTATGCATTTGGTCTACCAATCTGCTAAATCACAGGACACTAACATAATGGCGATCACGGTGGATTCTTAGTAAGTAACAAGCTTAGACATCCTTAAGCAATTCAGAAGCCCTTGTCAAAACAATATCCTATGATTTCTAGCCACCTCATCACCATCACTAACATAATGGCAATCACGGTGGGACTCTGAGTACATAATAACCTGAATATCTCTTATAGACTCGTAGACCCTTAGTTAAACATAGAAAACCCAACTGTTAGCCAAGAGTAGAATCTGACTGTTTCACCATCCTAGAAAAATGATGACTCAACTGGAGGACACTCATAGAAACCTTAGGGCTACATAAGGGAACTTAGAAAACCAAAAAACATCCCTAGATTTGTTTTTGTAAATTTTTGGTGGTGGACCATAAGTACATATCCTCAAAACAACAAAAAAAACATCCACCTGGTGACTCCACTAGCCTCCAGTAGGCCTACTAACCCCACTAGTTCTCGAAGACTCCCCTAGGAATACATTAATCAATCATAGTATTGATGATGGTGGACAACAAAGTTGAAATATTCCACTTGGAGACTCCACAACTCTAAATAGACCTAAAGACTCCACTGGTAGAGAACTCTAGACCAGTTGAAAAGATACATTGACCCTTTCTAATTTACAAACAAGGATCCAAGGATATAAAGGAGATATGCCCAAATGAGTAGAGATCATATCCCTGGATTCCCATACAAAATGCCTCAAATAAATTGGATAAAAAACCTACCTATATTTCAAGATGAAAAAGTTGATGACCCTCGTTACATCTCATCAAATTTCATATACATGTATGGAGGTTAAAATTTGAATGGCACGAGGACTACCTCATGAAAATGTTTATGGCAACATTAGAGGGAAAGGCAAGAGAATGGTATGAATGGCTGGAGCCTAGTAGTTTGTTTTCTTTAAAGGACTTCCACAAGGTATTTTATGAGCATTATCAAGAAAATTGTTCATCTTTATCATTAGCTGAAAATTGTTGTGATCAATCTGAAGATCTCATACAATACCTTGTAAACATTGATGAAGATTTAGGAAATTGGCATCCTGAGGATCTATTAGAAGCCATTCATCAATTTAATTCTCAAGGTAGCTTTCATGATAGCCTAGATGAGTTAGTTGAGGAAGAACCCAATCAAGAAATAGAAGAAAACCCACAGGATCTTTCTGGAGGCACAAGTGATGATTCACCATCTCTTCTAGGTGAGGCTCAAGAAAACATTCAGCCCCAAAATCAGCCTTCACGAGAGAAAGGGAATTGTTGTACTTCTATCCAAAAAAGAGAAAAATGCCTCCTATTTTTACTGAAGAGGAAATAAATATGATGTTAAACATACAACCATCCACTAAACCTTCATATGAACCAAACATTTATGGTTTTTCTCCTACTAATCCCATCTACCATAAATCAGAATGTGAACTTGTATATCAATTCAAAGAAAAATGATCTGATAATCCAATTTGCTTGATTGATAACGCTACTTATTTTGATGATTTTCCAAATTTTGATCAGTATGATGACATTCATGTGCTCCAAACAGAAGCTAACCTTGCAGAGATATCAACAGTTGATTTGTGGATGAATTTCACTATCATCAACGTGAAAAAAGTAAGCAGACAACACAGGTCACCTATGACATTGATGAGGAAAGCTTTGAAAATTTAGAAGCAAGTGAGGAGTCTATGACTCTTTTATCTTCTTCACTTCAGTCCATTAGAGATAACTTTCATGTAACTGGAAATCAACAATATTTCAGTTTTGATGTTGAGGTTGAGGAGGATGATGAACTTCTTGAGCAATTTGTCAATGAGAAGCCTTGTCCTGAAATGGTTGAGGAAATCATTTGGGACATGGAATCCTCCTTAACTCTAGATTTGCAGCTACCAAGTTCCATTGAATTACAAATTGCAAATGAAGGCATAGAAGTTGATAATCACATGAGAGTTTTTGCACTTCCTTCTCAACAAGATTTATTCCCAAAGAGTGCTCTTGCTCATCAAAATGATGGCCTTCATGCAGAATTCAACTCACTCTATCAAAGCACATCAGGTTTGTTAGAGGAAAACATTGCAATATATGATGAGTCTGATAGTGCAGATGATCATGAGGAAGAGGTGGAGTGTCTTTCCCAAAAGAGTCCCAAGTTCAGCAAGTGGAGGAAGAAGCAGTCCTGGATCAAGCTCATTTTCTAAATCCTCACATTTAGGTATTGTTTCAAGATCGCTTTGCTAATTTGTTAGAGACATTTGAAGAGGGAGTAAAACATGTCAAGAACAGTTTGATGCAGAATTCCAAGAACATTTTAGGCACTGTTGTTCAAACACAAATGAAGTGGGAGTGGCCTTTTGATTTTTTCAAAACACTCAAAAAGCTAAACCAAGATCCCTCATGGAATCATCTGCTTGATTGGCTGTATTGGAAAAGAGAGTTCACCAGCTGAATGTATATCATGTATAGTTTAGATTAGGATATATAGGAAAGAAAAAAAGCTCAGCACTATGAGCATATTTCTACCTTTAGTTTTAGATTGTTTTGACCAAAAAGAGAGAAAGAAAATAAAAAACATAGAAAGAAGGAAAAGGAGGGCAGATTTTAAAAAGAGGTACAGCCCCATACCCAAAAAATAGTGATACTAAAAGTGTGCAAACCTAAATGGCACTACTTGTTCAAAAAGAAGGTCTTGTTCAATCATATAGCCTAATCATGGCTGAGCATGTTTTCAATTTATTGTTGATAGGTTAGTGAAAGAATGTTGGTCAAATAATTTAAGCTTGACCCGTCAAAAGAAAATAGATTAGGAATGAAAGATACTAGTTCTACATGCTTAAATCTGAACCAAAGAGAAGGATAGGGATGATTAACTAATGATGAAACCTAGCCCTCAATGCCTTCTAGTTTTTTTTTTTTCTTATGAAAATAATGTCTGTGTGTAGCTTGTCTCAATTCCATGACTCATGATGAATCAGATTGTCTAATCCTCATTCAAATCATGTTTTCAATTTCATGTCAATAGCTTAGAGAATTAAGTTTTTCATATAGTTCAAACTTGACAATCAGTTAGTCTAGGTAGAGAATAAAAAGAGTTAATTAGCATAATCTGAACTCTTGGAAGAAATAAGATAGAAAGTAGATAGTTTGTTTTTTTTTTTGAAAGAAAGGAATGTCAGGGGTTTGCCAATTCAAGTGCACCCAAGGAAGAAAAAATGTTAGGACAGTAGATGGAGTAGGTACATATGAAGTTGAGCTAATCATGTTTTCAGATTATTGAGATCACAACTTCAACTAAGCAGCAGCAAAATGAAAGAAGAAAAGTCTGCCTAATGGATAAGGCACTAGTCTTCATAAACCAAGAGATCTGAAGTTCTGGACACCTCCTGTAAGGGAGTTGTCCTCCCCAAGTGGAGCCATTGTTATTCATCAGTAATTTTTTCCTTTGTAGATGACTAAATGATTATCCTATATTTCTGGAAACAAAATTCATGAATCTTGTGAGTTCTAGAAATATCACTACCTTCATTATCCTTAGAATAAATATATCACTGTTCTACTACTCTATGAAGGCATGGCCAGCCTATCACTCCTAGAAGACCAATCATAAAGCCTATGCCACTCATTTTCACTGTGTTTTCCACCTCTAACCTCACCACTCTATTTTGACTTGCCTAATTTTCTACTCACACCTTGGAATTGCCAAGTAGCCTAACTTTTTCCGTTCACCAAATGCCTCAAGCAGTGGTGGTTTTAAGCTACCTTTTCTAGACTCTTCAGATAAATCAAAATCGTCAGTTTTCAGGTCCATAGTGCATAAGGGTTGGTCAAAACTCTGTTTTACACCTAAAAAGCCTAAGTCATGTTTTCAGCCAAAAGACCAAGTCAAAAGGGTCTCTCAATAGGTCATATAGGGTCTCATAGGTTTTTCATTGTTTTGGTTCTCTAACTCACTATTTGACATGTGCCCAAAAATGAAATCAAGTGAAAAGGAGGGTGAGCTCATGATTGTCCAAAGGGTATCAAAAGACTTCAAGAAAGGACCTCCTAGATCAAAGCATAAAGTCTACAAAAAATACAGTTGCCTATCTTAAAACATTTCTGCAGGAATGATTTATGATGGTTATCAGTAGAAGAAAGGCAAGGTGAGAAGCCAAAATCATCACAAAGGACATTCACAACAAAGGAGAGGAAGTAGGCTTATGAACAAATAAAATTAGGGTTTTATGATTGATTGGCTTTAAGGTATTGCCCAACAAAGTGTCCATGCAAAGGATCATGAAGACAGAGGTACATCAGTGCCACTGAGCATAAAATTGAAGATTTGTTGAAATAAGGAATGAAGACAAAAGATCTCCATGATGACACAAAGCATAGCTTTGAAAAATGATATCAGAAGGTGACTTACATGGTCTGTCTAGGCACATTGTTTCACTACACCAAAAAGAGAGATTGAAAAGAGTATCAGTATGAAGAAGTCTAAAACTTTCAAGTACAGTCCAATATCATCAAAATAGTCAGAATAAGGAAAGCAAGAGGCCAAGTGTCAAATGAGAAATCAAATTAAGCCTAAGTTCTACTATTGAGTGATTAAGGTGCCAAACTCCAAAAAAAGTTTAAGAAGATCAAAACACTGTGTTATGACACCTACAACAGATCAGAACTGGTCAATGAAAAACACAGTAGGCATGATGTAAAACCTTTAGCAAAATAGATATATCATTGTTAAAAAACACTGAAAGGAAAAAAGGGTATGTTTTCAAAACCAACCGCCAAAGAATCATTTTTTCATCTCTTGCACAAAGAAAAAGAAATATCAGTGAAAGGATGAAAAGTCCAAAAAATAGACATTAGCAAAGTGGGTTTTGATTTTCAATTTATTAAAATACAAGGGTATAAAAGCATTTTCATTGTCACTCCCGCTCATTATCATTTCACAAAGAGTGAGAGAGCCATCAAAGAAAGTCAGGGTTTTCTGGAAAATTTTCAGGCAGAAGACATGGTGTTGTGTTTCTGGATCATGGCGCTACGTGCCTGTGCATAACCCTTGTGCATTTTTCCACAGAGCATTGTGCTCCTATAGCAGTACGCTACGTGTTTACCGCATGCATGACTTCCCGAACCGACAACGTGCAGGAGCCGCCCGATGCTGTGCTCTTATCAATGCAGGAGCCGCTCGATGCTACACTCTTATCTGTGCAGGAGATGCTCGACACTGTGCTCTTATCCATGCAGGTTCTGCCCAGAAGGCCCGACACTCCATCCGCCTAACACCTACATGCAAAAGTCGCCTGACGCTCCACTATGCTATGCATAGGGTCGTTCAAGACCGATCCGACACCTACGTGTAGAGGCCGCCCAAATATCCACTGCGCTATGAGCTTGGATGTGCAGAGGCTACCTGACATCTCATGAAAAGGCCACCTTGCGCTATGCTCCTGTGCTATGTGTTCAACTAGGATGTTCTTTTGAAGCTGGTGCAAGCCTCAAAGTTGCTCAAACTCCTCACACCTTATGATCGATGCCTCCTAATGGTTTCATGAGAGGTTTTTAGGTCCTTGCCTCCCTCTCATAATATTTTGAAAGGTAAAACTTAAAGAAAATGTGAAAAAACCCTAAGGAAGGAGAAAAACACCTAATCTCATGCAAACAACTCTCTTGTTCAAAGAACACCTATCCATCTGCATACTGAAAGCACACTAAGGCCCAAATTAGTTTTCTTCACCCATCCTTCCCCTTGATTAGTAGTCACTACCTATCTCATTATCATCTAACTTTCCCTCTCCATATCATTTCCAAACAGATCAAGGTCTTGATTTCAAAACAAGAGAAAAGATAAAATTCCTAGATAAGGAAGTCCTGATAGTGGCGAAGGAGGCCAAAGGCCTAGAGAACAGTAGAGAAAGGGTGGGAGAGAAAATAGGTTTGAGCCTATCAAAACTAAAGAATTGGCAGCCTCCCCTACCATAGTTACATATTTCCAAGAGGTAGGATGCTATGAATTTTGTGAAAAGGTACAAAGAGTCAAAATTCACCCTGAGTTGACCAAACTTTTCATCCTAAACCTCCATTACCACTAAGTACACCTAAATGGAGTGAAGTTTTAGCTGTCCACCAATGCAATTGCCATGGCCATTGGGATACCTTGCATGGGAGAAAAATGGTTCAAAAAGGTGAGTTTGGACTTAAGCCATTGTCATCCCTTCTTGAAACCAATATACCAAGCCGATTGCAAAACCATTTTTCCATTTTCACATCTATTAGAAAGGTATGCCCCTTTAATGAAAGTCATCATGAAGTACTTTACCTATGAGGGTAGGTTCTCTAGGCTCTATTCCTACCATATAAGACTACTCATGCACTTCACTAAGGCCAAGCTGCTACATTTTCCCTACTATATTTATAGAAGTATTGATAATATGTCATACATTGTGCAAAAGAGACCTCCTTCCCAGCAAATGCAAAGTATTTTCCACCATTCTCTTATCAAAATGTTTGTGTTGCATTAATTAGAGCAACAAGGTATCCCATGGGAAGTTTTCATCGCCCATGATGTTTTCACAAATCCACAGCCTCTTCCCCTGTAAAGTTTACCCTCATCATCTCATCCACCTTCCTCCACTCCTCCATCATGCCCCACTGACCATGATTCATCCTCTCCAAATGAATCCTCTCCCTAAACAAACCTCCCTCTTTCACCTTCTCCTAAAGCCTTAGAACAAGAAGAAAGTCTTGAAGAACATGAAGAAAACAGTGACAAATAGGAACATGACAGTCAAGAGACAAAAGATAGTGGGGAAGAAGAAACAAGTGATGAGGGAGAGGAAAATGAAAATAAAGAAAGTAATGATGATGAAGCAAAGACAAAAGACAATGGGGAAGAAGAAACAGATGATGAAGTAGAGACAAAAGACAGTGGGGAATAAGAAAAAAATGATGAGACAAAAAATGACGGTCAAGAATAAATAGACCATGACAGTCATGATGAAGAAAATGACATGGCAGAAAATGAGGAAGATCATGACAGTGATCAAAATGCAAGCAATGATGAAGAGGAAAATTCCGAAAACAAAGCCAGTGAGCTAGATAAAGAGGAAGAAACAAATGACAGCCAAGGAACAGAGGCAGATTTTTATGGGAAAAACAATGAAGGTTAAGAAGAAAACAATGAGCCAAATGAGGATGAAGAAGGCAATGAGTAAAGTAGTGATAATGAAGAAACAATTTCTGAAGGAAAAGGCAGTAAGCATAGAAATGATGAAGAAAATGTAGAAATTATATAACTTATGTGTTATATATCCAAGATTCTCCTAATCACACACTATTTGACTTCATGCACAATACAGAATCCATTCCACTATTGATCATCACATGCGGAAATTAAATCAATTGCAATGCACACATGAAACCATAAAAAATCACACACATTAACACAGCTGTTTAACGAGAAAGCCAAAAGCTAAAAACCCCAACTATCTGTATATAATATATGTCATAGAGATCATGTAACAATCCTCATACAAAGCTGAACATGTCAAGCTCTCAGTTCAATACAATCGCTACACACTAATTAGGTCTGATCTAGCAAATCCATGCACCGATCTCTGTCACCTGCTAGCCTGCCTCTATTATGCAATCCCTGTTGAAGAATGGATTTGAATGAACTCAATCCACCTGGCTTGCATTTTGCAATCCTAATTGGCATCTCCACTGAGTGTTGGATGCAAACCATGCATCACTATAGTCACAACTGATAGTCACACTTGCTCTTTCACCTACCTCTCCAGTGGTCTCCATTGAAACTGCCATGCACTGTATTTAACTAATGTATTCTTCAGTTGATTAATGAGTTATTATTTAGTGAATTAATTAACTAATTAATTCACACCACTCTCACTAGTGTATCAATCAGTTATACTAGATACAACTAGCTCATTTGAATCGTAAGGTTAAGCGAAGACAACTCTTACAAATACCTCTGTAACTCCATAAACTCTATCACATGAGTTCTAGCGAAGTCCTCATGCATTGGCTCTAGTGACCTTGGGAATACCGTTCCTTGCAACCATTCTTTTGTGCCACACCTGTGCACTGAACTGAAGTGCTCCAAGAGAATAAGTTGTTGTTTAGAGTCCAAATATTATTAAGAGCTAATAATATCCGACATATCTATTTTTAGACTAGCAGTCTAAAAATAGACTCTGCCCAATATGTCTAAACATAGAATTCCATCTATTTTTCCATCTAAAAATAGCATCCTGCAACTCATAGAATATGATCGACGTGTCTAAAAATAGACTTTGCGCCAAAAATAGTCTGCAGGCCCACTTAGTGAAGGTGACTCTTTTCACTAAGCTCATCATCTTGTTGAATCTCAACACTCCCTCTCAACAAGATAGGGATTATTTGCCCTGTGATCTCTCTATGGTGTTTAAATTTGCTCACAGTGAGCACCTTCGTCGAATATCGACGTCATGAACCTCCATGAATGTAAGATATTAACATGAGTCTTCCCACCCACACAATCTTGAGTATGATGGTGCCGGTCCGTGAGAAGCCATGCAGCCTCGGCTCATCCCCTCCTTTGTGTACCAAGATCCCATACAATGTGCCCACAGAGGACCCTCGGAACCGCCTTCCACCTGCCTTCCGGAGAGAAGAGCTTGGTAGGCTTAACCATAGCTTGTGAGCGTGGTTAACAACATAGCATATCGGTCATGTGGAGACCAAATACATGGGGAAAACCAACCAGGCGTAAGACAAACAATAAACGTCCACTACCTGTCGATGCGACATCCTCTTTCCTCAACCACCAAGAGGAGTGTCAACAGGCTTGCAGCCTTGCATGTTGAACCTCTCCAGAATCTCCCGGGCATACTTGCCCTGAGAAACAAACAGTCCTCCGCTGCGCTGCCAAATCTCCAATCCCAGGAAATAATGAAGGACGCCCAAGTCCTTCATCTCAAACTCTCGTGCAAGATCCTCCTTGCATGAAAGTATCAACTGCTCATCGCCAGTCAAAATCAGATCATCTACATACAGTACGATGATCAACAGCTTCCCCTCCACCACAATCTGGTACAGGTTTGGATCCGCCTCACTCTTGGAGAATCCAAGCCCGGTGAAGTAGCTGTCTATCCGAGTGTACCAAGCACGAGATGCTTGCTTCAGCCCATATAGCCGCTCTTTTTCGGGCACATGTGTTTAACAACAAAGATTTTGAATCCTTCGAGGCTGCTCTGTCTTCCCCTACTCTCAATGGTTGTTGAGGAATGCAATGTTCACATCTCCATACGTTGAATATTTCCAACCCGTGCACTGAGAGAGCAGGATGCTTCATATGGAAGAATAGCACGACGAAGGTCAGTTTCTTCATAGTCGATCTCGATCATGAGAAGCCTAGGGAAACAAATCTTGCCTTGTACTTCTTGACGCTCCCGTCAGCTGCTTGCTTCACTTTGTAGATCCATCTCAAACCTACCACTGATTTCCCTTCCGGCCTTGGGACAATCTCCCATGCATTGTTTCTGACAATCGAATCATACTCTTCCACCATGGCATCTACCCATGCAGGGTCCTCCACAGCTTCCTCGAAAGAGGATGGCTCTATCACGATACACTTGCTCATCAGAGCCATGTATCCAGTATATCATTCAAGTGACTATCTCTGTCTGCTCTATGATGTAGGTGCTCCTACATTTTGCGCTGCATCAAGATTCAATCGCTCAGCTTCTGTAGTGCGCTTCTACCCTCTGATGTTTGGCGCTGCATGAGTGGTTTCTTCCACTCCATGAACCTCCTATTGTGGCTGATCCACATCCTAAGGCTCATATTTAGGAACTAGTAGCTCCTCATATGCATGCAAGTGTAGCTCCCTCTCAACCGACAACTTCATGGCTTTCTCCTCATGAAATTTGATATCCCGTCACACAAAAGTCTTTCGACTATTTGGAAAATACACACGATAGTTGTGGGGTGTTTCTATCTACCCCACAAATATTCCAACCTCTGCGGTCAGCTCCAGCTTCTTCCTGGCATCCTTTGTCACATGAATGTAAACAGGTGAGCCAAAAATCTTCAAATGAGAAATATCAGGCTTCTTACTAGAAAACACCTCTTTGGGTGTACTCATGCCAAGTACTCTATGAGGACAATAGTTTTTCACATAAACCGCAGTGTTGCATGCCTCAACCCACAAGTGTATGGGAAGGCCCTGATCATGCAACATCGCCTGTGCAACACCCACGATCGTTCTGTTCTTTCTCTCCGCGACCCCATTCTGCTATGGGTTATGAGGCACTATGAGCTCTCTTTAAATTCCTTCTACACTGCAAAAGTCTTTGAATTCGCCAGAGATGAATTCACCACCATTATCACTCCTTAGAGCCTTCACCTGCTTCCCTGACTCTTTCTCAACCACCACCTTGAACTCACAAAACTTTGAGTATGTCTCACTCTTCTTCTACATGAAGAAGATCCAACACTTACGAGAAAAGTCATCAACAAATATGACATAATACCTATGATTTGCTATCGAAGCTACTGAGAAAGGTCCACACACATCTGTGTGAATTCTCTCAAGGATCATCGTGGCACGAATATCCTTCTCATGAAAGGTGGCTTTCACAAATTTTCCCAAAGTACATCCCTTGCACTGATCTAGCGCATAAGAGTGTGCCCTTCAGGCAGGTAGAAATTTCTTTATAAAATTTCGGAAGAACACCATGGTGAAAGATGGCCCGGTCTGTGCCACAATTATTATCATCAAACTCACCACTCCTTCTGCTTTGCCTGCCATTGCTATGAAGCCATGTACCTGGAATTGATAAAGTTTCTTAACTTGAACCCCTATCCTTCGGGTTTCACCAGTTTCCGTACTACACAGGAAAGCCTTTCCCTTGCTAAAGACAACATCATATCCCTTGTCTTCCAACATCGCCACAGAGATCAGATTCTTCTTCAATCCTGGAACATGCATGAAATCCTTCAATATGAAAGGTTTACCAAACTCCCTCTCAAAGGAAATGGTCCTGATACCAGTCGCACTGTATCTACCATCATCGCCCATCTCGATGTGCACTCCAAGATCCTTCTCATCCATATCACTGAGCAAATCTTTGTCTCCGGTCATATGGAAAGACACACCACTGTCAAGAAACCACACTGATCCCATCACACTTGAAACCAAGCATGCGATCAGCAAAAAAACCAGCTCAAACTGTAAGGCTAAGGCCTCTCCAGCTGCAGATCCAGTAGCCTGCTTATTTTTCTTCTTCTGTGGACAATTAGTGGCGTAATTTCTGTGTTGGTGACAGTGAAAGCACTTCACCTTGGACAAGTCTTACTTCTTTCCTTTCTCACTGGATTGAGAAGGATTTTTCTATCCCTTCCCTTTCTTTGCTTTGGAAACCAAAGCACAATTTTCTTCATCTTCATTCTTCGATGAAGATCCATCACTGGTACCCCACCTTATCTCCTCCTGCACAAGATCTGACCAAAGTCGCTCCCATCCTGGTAGTTTCTCCTGACCATTAATAGAGTCCTTGTAGCTATGCCAACTCTTTGGAAGCCCAAGGAGAGCCAAGCTCACCAAGTCCTCTTCATATATAGTAACCCCCACACTTCCCAGCTCATCCTTGCACTGGACAAACTTCGTAAGGTACTTCGGTATACTTTCGCCTTTCTCCATTTTTATTTTTTTGAGCTTGTCTTTAAGCGCCAACTTCCTCTGGTCACTTCTACTTTGGAACAAGTCTATCAAAGCTTTCCACATCAATAATGGACTAGATTTACCATGAAGGCTGGACACTATGTGATCCTTCACACCTTCCAACAGAATTCTTTGACATTTTGCTATCTTCTTTTGCAATGCGTAAAGTGCGGCTGCATCACTAGAAGCAGGTTTTGGAATCTCTACATCTATGAAATCCTTCAACCCATTATCATCCAGCACTGCCTCCATCCTATCCTTTCATGCAATATAATTCGAGCTGCCCTCAAGGGCATACTCCAATCGCAATCCGTTGAAATACATTTCAATGAATGCTCAACTTCGACACCAAGAAAACATTTCAGCAAATTCGAATTCCACCAACACAAAACTCAGCCGCTTCAATAATTGCAATCTGCTTGGATCAATATCACTCTAATACCATGAAGAAATTATATAACTTATGTGTTATATATCCAAAATTCTCCTGATCACACACTATTTGACTTCATGCACAATACAATCTATTCCACTATTGATCATCACATGTAGAAATTAAATCAATTGCAATGCACACATGAAACAATAAAAATTCACACACATTAATACAGCTGTTTAACGGGAAAGCCTGAAGCTAAAAACCCCAAATATCTGTATATAATACATGTCATATAGATCATGTAACAATCCTCATACAAAGCTGAACATGTCAAGCTTTCAGTACAATACAATCTCTACTCACTAATCAGGTCTGATCTAGCAAATCCATGCATCGATCTCTGCCACCTACTAGCCTGCCTCTACTGCGCAATCCCTACTGAAGAATGGCTCTGAATGAACTTGAATCCACCTAGCTTACACTGCACAATCCTCGTTGGCATCTCCACTGAGTGTTGGATGCAAACCATGCATCATTATAGTCACAACTAATAGTCACACTTGCTCTTTCACCTACCTCTCCACTAAAACTGCCATGCACTGTAGTTAATTGATGTATTATTCAGTTTATTAATGAGTTATTATTTAGTGAATTAATTAAATAATTAATTCACACCACTCTCACTAGTGTATCAATCAGTTAGACTAGATACAACTAGCTCAACTGAGTCTAACTGAGTTAAACTAAATACAACTCCACCAACTACCTCTAGAAAGTCTGCAAATTTTTGTCACATGAGTTCCTAGCCCCAAGTCCTAATGCATTAGCTCCAGTAAATCCTCAGGAATAGCGTAATTCCTTTTGTTAGTTGCTGTGCCACATCTGTGCACTTAACTTAAGTGCTCTAAGAGAATAAGATAATGTTTAGAGTCCAAATATTATTAAGAGCTAATAATATTTGACATATCTATTTTTGGACTGGCAATCTAAAAATAGATTCCGCCCAATATTTCTAAAAATAGAAGTCCATCTATTTTTCCAACTTGACCAACCATCCACAAATATCATCTTGCAACTCATAGAATATGATTGACATGTCTAAAAATAGACTTTTCTCCAAAAATAGCCTGCAGGCCCACTTAGTGAAGGCAGATCTTTTCACTAAGCTCATCATCTTGTTGAATCTCAACAAAAAAAATGAAGATATCACTAGTACATTTGGCAGAAATTCTGACACTTTAGTTCCGACACTTTTGTCGTATTGTCGGAAATTTCCCCAAATTTTATCAATTTTTCAAATCCCGCCACCAACCGTCGCTATACCAAAGTTTAGGGACGTCGTCGCTTTTGTGACGTTTATGAATGTCGTCGGAAATGCAACGTTCTAAACTATTCGTCGGAAGAGCGACATTTGTGGGACATAACGTTGGAAATGCGACGCTTCTAAAATATGCGTCGGTATTGCGATGATTTGGAGAAAACGTCGCAAGACCAATGTTTTGCTCCAAACCGTTGCAATACCGACACATATTTTAGAAGTGTCACATTTCTGACGTGTATAAAATATGCATCGGTAGCCAAACCTTACCATATGTTTTGACATATGCCATGTGTTATCACTCAGGTTTTCCTTGAAGTTGTGGAAAAGGAAAGTATACCCGAGGTAACCACAAACCAACCTTCAGATGCAGAATCTAGCCAATCTGCATCCAGAGAGGGCTCTCTCTTTATGATTTATCTTTGTTCTTAGAAAGTTTTAGGCTAGTTATAAATCCAAGAGTTTGTTTGAAAATGGTGGAATTCGCCAACTAAGGGCAAGGTTGAATATTTTCAGGCCATTGGACTATGGAGTCAAAGGATGGCTTTACTGGATTTCTATTCTACACACAAGATGGCTTTGCAGGGCAAGATAGCCAAAACAGAGAACAATCCTTAAAATTTAAAGTGGATGGAATGGGTTTGAAGGGATGAAAGGAAGTTAAGAATCTTTCACCATGTTCAAAAGAAAGAAATGAAATGATTACAAATAAAGAG
The DNA here is from genome assembly GCA_034641835.2 of Pinus albicaulis. NCBI lineage: Eukaryota > Viridiplantae > Streptophyta > Pinopsida > Pinales > Pinaceae > Pinus > Pinus albicaulis. The sequence goes on from JAXQQM020089002.1 coordinate 196,533, forward strand.
CAGTGAAGAATTCTTTACTATAGTAATCAAAATGTTTAAATTAGCGAAGCAAGAGCAATTAAGAATTTGTTGCTTATAACTAATTTAGAAGAAAACATTAAGAATAATTACAACTGAAATCAGAGTACAAGTAAGTAAATTCTTATTTATTCTTTTATGTCAATTATTCAGAAATGGACACAATGATATTATAAACAGATATAAAACTTAAAACATAGGATAGAAAGACTTATTGAACTGCAGTCTGACACATGAATCACAAAGTCTTTGAGCTTCACTGTATCATCTGACAAGCCACATGCCATACTTTCCAAAACACTTTTATTCCAAAATCATCAATGTCCATGACAGAAGATGAGGAATCCACCCTCAATACTTTCTTGAGGTTTATTTATACAAAAAATGATTTAAAACTCTCCACTAACCCTGGCAAAATAATCTGGGGTAGCTAATGAATAAGTTACAATAAAAGAAAAGGGGAGGCAAGGATAGATGCAATGGGCTAAGTCAAAAATAGCTATTTGATTGTCTTCTTCCTCCCTTTGTGGATGTGCTGGAGTCAGGTCCTATAATAGGGCTCGATGTTGTCTTTTTGAGTAATTCTTTTTTACTGCCTTGCTTGTCTGATACTCTTCGTTTCTACTGATACTCTTTAACTGCTAAACGGATACTCTTTAACCTGTGCTCATCTATTTATCCTTTACACGATAGTAAAAGGAAAAATTCTCTACCTGAAGATAGATTTCACAAAATTTCCAATAGGTCTTCCCACCATTGATCTTCTGCTATTATGGTTCTTTTAAGTTTTCTTAATGTTTCATCAGCCTCTGTGTACCTGAAGAAAGTAGGCCTGTTTGGGAATAAATACCTTATTTTTTACTCAAGATGAAACAAATCCTTTAACCTGTCGTAGAGATTCTTTCTTGTTGGAAATGTGGCTTCTGACGAACTCATAGAATGAGCAGTTGTGTTATGAGCATGTATATTTATTTTATTAACATTGGTTTCCAGGTCCATTATTTTGTCCTCTGAGAGCATAGGACTGGGTAACCCATTGTCCAATAAAACCTGAAACTTTTCTTTGAAAGCATTAATTTCTTCCAGAATATTTGAGCATTTCCTTTCCAAATTTTGCATAAGAGTTCTTTTGGTAAAAACTCTTTTTATTTCTAAAATAGTGCCTGTCCTGTCTTCAATTCCAACCTCTGCAAGTTGTTGCTTAGTCTGGGTGTTCAAAAACTGTATAAGTTGATTGGCTTGCTCAGGTCTACCCCTTAATTCATCTCTTGTTTTGTCTATTTCTTCCATGGCTACTTTGACCAAGTCATTTTGTTCAAAGATTATTTGAACAAAGGACCAAACACTCTTTATTGACTCAACTATATTATCCCAAAGAATCTCATTTATTTCTCTCAAAGGCTTTTCTAATGAAAGATCTCTTTCTAAAGCCTTAACCAATTTTTCCAGTCTTTTGATTTCCCTAGTATTATCAGCAACAGTCTTTTTAGACATATCATATTTTTGCTCCAGATTTACTAGCTGCAATTTTCTGGTTTGAAGTTCTGTGACTCTGAGTTTTAAACTTTCCATTTGTTTTACCAATTCATCAGAACTTAAACTGGAAGTGTTTACCTGTGCTGACTCTGTTTGTTGATCTGCTACTGTGGTACTTGTAGTGATCTCTGTTGTGGATGTTTGCATGATATCCTGTTTTTCTTTTAATGCCTGTTCCAATTCTTTCTCTGTTTCACTTAGTTGCTCAGTCATTTTCAAGACTAAATCCATCATTTCTTCCTGTGAATTTTCCTTCAAAACTTCTTGAGTCTGGGGATGCCTTGAGGCTGGCAATTTCAGCCGCTTTCTCAGTGCAGCAATATCATCATCTTTCTTTTTAATTAGTGCCTCAATGCTTTTGATATCTTTGGGATTGTGACCCAAACTGATGATTATTTCTTCCAAAGACTTTATTCTTTTATCTTTTGCCTGAGAAGAAGCCTTCTCAATTTACAACTGGGTGTTTGTATTATTTAAAGAATCTTGCAACCTAAGGGCTGCCATGGCCTTATCGGTAAGGGTGGAATATATCATTTCCCCAGTTTGTTTATGCAACTCTATTTGGTCCAAGGGATGAATGTCTTTTGCGAGGACCTCAAAATTGGTCCTAATATAATCAGATGCTGTCTTGGGTTTTGGCACCTTGGATTTGAAATGGCTCATCATCATTTTGCCTTGTTGAATATCAAATGCTGACATTAATCTTTCCTGATTGTGTGGAGCCATTCTCAGATATTGATCATATACCTGCATTCTCAATGGATCATTCTTTGATTTTATATTAATGAAAGTTCTTTTTATATCACCTGCATCTGTTTTTGGTGGCTTAAAGGAAGATACTTCAGTACTCAACTATCTTTGCAATTCTTTTCCTTTGTGGCCTGTGTGTTTTTCACTAACTGTGCCAGTTAGTTGACTATTTTCTCTTTCATCATCAATTATTTCATCTATAGTTTCCACTTCTGGAAGTGGATTAAGTTTCTGCCTTTTAGCTTGATGTAGCTCTGAGGATTCTTTGGGAGGAGTAGTATCTGGAACCTATCTTTTCTTGCCTATTTCCATATTAGATGGAGCTTGCAATTCTGAAACTTCAGGATGATTTAATTCAGTGGGAGAAACCTGTGTTTGATCTAGTGCCCTGGAGGTTTGAGGTTTCTCTGCCATGATGAAAGTTTCAATGACCTGTACTTCAGGTTCTTTTCCTTTTCCTTTATACTCAACTGCAATTGATGGACTATCTTCCTGTAATCCCTGTTGAAGATTTCTTGCTGAAGAAGTGCCAATGTGAGGTACCTGCACTTGACCAAAAGATTCTAGGTCAAACTTTTTCTCAAGATATTTCATAATTTTATTTATATTGTCTTCTTCACTATCTTGCTCAACTAGTGTTCCTTCCACCCACTCATCTTGATTAGCATATTGTTCTATTTCAAGAATCCTGTGGTGAAATTATGGTGATGATTTGTTCTTCATTCTCTTATCACAGATAAAACTGAATGGATCATAAGGAATCCAACGAAAACTCCTTTGTAACTTGTAACGGTTTTGTAGTATATCTTCTGCTTCTCACTCAGCATCCCTAGAATTGCATATAAAGGGATCTAATTGACTTTTGATCCTAAGTTGGGCTTTCTTTTTTACACTACAAAAATGAATCATATCAGTATTACTCATTTGCCTGAAATATTCTAAGGCAAAAAGTCTCATAGGCACATATTTTGGCAACCTGAATGGACACAATTCACATCCATATATTCTGATGACTGAATGATTTTGGTATAAATACCAATCCCCAAATTTGTATGTTCTTGACAGCTGCAAAGTCTTCTTAATCTCATTACTGAGTCTTGGAGGAGGAATTCCTGTCAACAAGGTAGTTGCAGGATATACAAAAAGATCGATGAACTCAGCATAAGAATAGGGAGAATTATAGGAAGAATGAGTTATGGCAGACCAAAATATAACAGATCTAGGGTTTCCCTTGGCATCAAGCTTTTGAACAGGAAAAGGGAATTTCTCTGATTGGTAAAAGATGATGAGATGGTAAATGACTGAGGAATATTTAAACACTTTCTCATTATCTAACTTCATGAACTGGTCATGGATTTTATTGGCAATTAAAGATGCAAATTCATATTTCATAGCAGGAGGTTGCCTAGGGGTAAAGATAGACAGCAACACTAGGGTTATTTCATCAACATACTCACTTGTATTGAAACCCATGACAAAGGATATCATATTCAGGATGAGCTTGCCTAATTCAGTAAAATAAGAAAAACCATAGGGAGGAGGGCCCCTAGGTTGATGCTCAGGTAACATAAAAGTCTGGCAAATGCATTTCAATTTTTCTAGGGATAGTTGAGTTGATTTTTCAAGCAGTTCTTCCATAGACAAGGGAGTGAGTTCTTGATCAAGTTCAAAATGGAGCATTGTATTTATAGCTTGAGGAGTGATGGGGAAAAGGATACTGTGGTCAGGAGACATCACTGCTCTTTGAGTTGGATCATAATTGGAGTGACAGTAGTGGATAATTTCTGGGAATATACGAACTGAGGGAATGAGATATCTTGGGAAATTGGATTCCCATAACCCAATGACATCCAAACCTTTCGAATAATCGTCTCTGCAATGACAATAACTTCGAAGGGGACTTTCATCGAAAACTAAATCTTTAATTTGAAAGTCTTTATTCACTAATGGTAAGTATTCTAACTCTCTGTGAGGGGCATTCAATGGGGTTACATTCAGGGCTGCCGGAGCTTCCATTTTGGTTCTTGTGTATTCAAAATGGAAATTTCAGGGTTTTTCACAGACCGGGCGCAATTTTGGTTTAGGGAGTTTGAATTTAGTTACAGGATCTACAATAGACTGAATTGACCTTTTTTCCTGACTTTGGCGTGAATTTTAACACAGGAAAGTGGATTTTTCAAAGAGTTCCAGCAAGAAATCGAATAAATACTTGTTTGATTGAGAAGTTTGAAATTTACAGGTACTGGCCAATGGCGGATGGATATCAGGCACTGGTAAAACAATGGCGTTCCGTGATTTTGGTTAACGACGGCTTAAACAACGGAATTTATGAATTATTCAGTGGAGGACGCAGTCGCTTTCAGTAGTGAAAATGACATAAAATACACGTTTTTTTGTTTTATTTACAAAGTCAATGGGGATTTTTATTTTCTCGAGGATGACGTCATTTGGTACGGGAGTATACGTCACCAGGACTGGGCGGTAAGCGGTAATTTCCACACTGCTTTCGGGAGATGGCGGTATTTAGCGGGGAAGCAACGATTCCATTCGAAGATCGACACGTGGCTAGTGCACAATTCTAAAACCACTGCCATCCCGCGAGTTCACTTTCAGACGTGAGACGGCCAGCGGAATGATCGTGGGCCATTGATCTTCGGGGGGGGGGGGAGGGGGGATCTAATGGTGGACGAGACGTGGAGTTGGCGGGGGTTTTAATGTGCGGGCCCAACGGGTCTTTGAAATAATTATCATTTAATTAATTATCCCGAGAGGCATTTGATTGGCGGAAAACTGGTTATTAATTAATCCTGGTGATTAATTAATCCCATTGTTTAATCACGGTTGCGGCGGGGTTAAAGAATTTTAACTATGGTTAGGGTGTCGGGCGGAATTGAAATACCAAGGGGATGGGTCACGGAGGCTCGGGGGATTTTCGAAGTTTTAGTTTAAAATAAAACTTTGGGTTTATTTATTTTTCCATTTTAAACATATAAAACTATATGTTAAAAACCTTTTTCGATATTTTATTATATGGTAATAAATAAATGTCATTTATCAACCATAGGGGTAGGGAATAATTTATATGGGTATATTTTAGCCAAAGGGTTTTTTATTGTGGGTTATTTATTTATCAAAGGGGATTAAATAAAATTTGGCCAAAACTTATAATAAGAGGGGTTTTTGGGATATTTATGTAAAAGGAGTTATATACTATAGGATAAGGTCTTTTCACTAGGGATTTAATAGATAAGTCAAAGTTAATATGACAAAGGACAAGGTAAACTCAAAATACTTAATTATAACTAAGAAAGTGAAGATTTCTGAAGTAAATTACATCATCTCAATTTCAACACTTAAACATAGAATAGCAAGTGATTTTGAGGGATTATTATGGAAATTTACATGATTCTCCTAAGTAAAATAGGATTTTACTTAGGAAAAGGTTAAAAGTGAATGATTATAATGATAAATAACTTCAGTACTTAGGTCTTTTTGATCATTAGGCCGAGGGTCCAGTCCCTCCAAAAGTCAAGGAAATGCCTTGAGCCCCTTTGATCTCCAAATACCTTAGCACTTTGGGGAAATTAGTAAAAATATTAGGGAAAAAGTGATGTGGGAAGTTAATGATTCTGACTTTGCTTTCTGTGAATTTTCCAGTGCATTTCCTGCTTCAGTATTTGTGATGAAAGTAAAATATTAAACACATTTAGCACCATCATTCATCACATGAAACTTGGCAACACCATCTACCTACCCTATCTACTTTACACTACCATTTTCTCTTCTTTATTAGGGTGCATTTGGACTTGCAAACCCTTATCAATCTTCTTTTCTTTTGCATGGTAAATCTATCTATTTCTACCCTTATTACATCCAAGGGCTCAGATTAAACTGTTGAGCACCTTTATTAACTCTACCTATCTACTTATCTGCCAAGTTTAAACTGTTTGGCCAAATATTTATTCTCTATTCTACAACATGAAATTGAAAAATGAATGAGCCAAGTTTATACAGTTTGACTCTTCATGAATTGTGGCAAATTTTAACAATCTACACACAATTTTGTTTATTACAAAAATGAAATAGTAGTGGCATTTGGATTTGCACACTTTCCTTGGTATATTTTTTGTTTGGGGTTCATTTCTTTCACTTTTTTGACCAATTTATTTTTCTTACCCTTTGATTTTTCTTTTAGGGTATACCCTCTTTACATTTTTTAAATTTTTTGATTTTTTGGTTTTTCAAGAATATGGAACACCTTTTCTCAAGAAAAAGGTTAGAACATATTCCATAGCTCAATCAAGACAATCATGAAAAATGACACCTATTGGTATAGGAGTCTAACACTGGCTCCACTTGGGAATGGCTTTTCCTTGTGAAAATTCAAGAACAGCAGGTCAGATGCCTCAAAATGTTCTCAAACTGAACCATGTAATCTCCTTCTTCTGGTAGCTTATTGTATATATGATAGTGCAACTTTTGAAGCTTAGGGCCTTCACTTCGGGCTTCAAATCCAAAAAGTCACCATCCAATCAAAACTGATGCATTAGAAAAGGATATATTATGTACAAGTTAAAAAATCAGAACATCCTAGTAAATAGGATCAAAATAGTGCTTCAGCATTCGACCATTGACTGGTCCTTCCTCAGCTTCTGAATTGTCCAAATTCTTCAAAAAGTATGTGTTGTTTCCCTGTAAGGCATGAATGATGTAAGGCCCTTTCCATAAGAAATCAAATTTCCCATGTTTCCCTTTTTCTTCCCTCCTGGAATCCCATCTTAGGACTTTGTCTCCTAGTGGAAAATCTTCTGCTTCAGTTCTTCTGTCAAACATTTTCTTTAACTTTTCCTGCAAGACTTGGGATCGTTGATACACTTCTTCTCTGGTTTGCTGCAAGTGAATTGTTTGGTTAATTCTTCTCTGAATATCATTTGGTTCTACTTGAGCCTCCTGAAGTAACTTCATAACAGGAATTCCTAAAGATGATGGGAATCTTGCCTCAATACCATAAACTAATTCATATGGACTGGTCCCAATTAATTTCTTAGTTGTAAGTCTGTCTGCCCACAATGCATTGGTAAGTTTCTTATGCCAATTCTTTTTATTTTCTTCCAATAATTTTTTAATGATATTAATAAGACTTTTATTGGAAGATTCTGCCAGTCCATTACCCTGAGGGTAATAGGTTGTTGAATGTCCTAAAGTTATGTGATATTTATTGCATAAACTAATCATTTTCTTAGACTTAAATGCAGCAGCATTATCTGTTATAATTTTCTCTGGAGAGCCAAATCTTGAAAGTATATTGGTTTCTAAAAACCCTATAATCACAGAATCATTGGCTTGCTTGCATGGGATAGCTTCAATCCATTTAGTGAAGTAATCTGTGGCAGTATGAATCCATCTGTGTTGCCCTGAAGAAGGGGGATGGATTTCTCCAATAAAATCTAATCCCCATTGTTGAAAGGGTCTTTCTGTGGAAATTGGTTTTAATGGTAAAGGTAACAACTTTCTTTTACCCTCAAATATCTGACATTTATGACAAGCTGTTACAAATTTCTTAACATCTGAAAATAAAGTTGGCCAGTAAAAACCAGCCCTTAAGATTTTATCTGCAGTTGATTTCCAGTAGAGATGTCCACCACAATCCCCTGCATGAAATTCATTAAGAACTTTATTAGCTTCATCTTTCAATAGACAATTCAATAAGATTCCTTCATGATTTTTCCAAAATAGAGTGCCATCTAAAATACAATATTTTAAAGATGTCATTTTCAAAAATCTTCATTTTGTTCTGGACAACCCTGGAGGAGCTTGCAGGTTTAATAAAACATAAATGATATCAGTGTACCAGGGTGAATCTAAGAAGGTTTGACTGATCTGTGGAGTCGCCATCTCATGTTCGTCATCCAGTTCATTAATGTCTAAAGCTTGGCAATTAGTTCCAGTCATGAGTTGAGCTAAACCTTGACCTTTGATGAGTTTAGTTGGTTTAATTTCGATATAATATTCTAAAATGGTAGCTATCCACTTACCTCGTTTGTCTTCAATAGCATCTTGAGTCAAGATGTCTTTAACTACAGCATTAGGCACATAAGCTATCACATGAGAATATAATATATAAACTCTGAAATCTTCAATTGCCTTTACCAGTGCAAAAGCCTATTTCTCCATGATATTGTATTTCAAAGATGCATCCCTAAGTGTTTACTAAAAAATTCTATTGGTTTTTCATACCCTTGATCATCTTTTTGTAGTAAAACAACTGCAACTGTATGTTCAGAAGAAAATGAAAAAATAATGAAATCTCTGTCAAATTTGGGACTGGTAAGAACTGGTGTTCTTGTTAAAGCCATTTTGATTTCCTCGAATGATTGCTTGGATTATACAGTCCAGTCAATGTTTGAATCTTTTCTCAACATGTTAGTAAGCAGTCTAAGTAATTCAGCTAAACTAGAAATAAATCTTCTCAAGAAATTAATCTTCCATATGAAGGCTTGAAGCTCTTTTATGTTTCTGGGATGAGGTATCTACAAAATTGCTTGTATTCTTTCGGGGTCAATTCTAATGCCATCTTTAGAAATAATATGGCCTAGGAGCTTTCCTTCTTCCAAACCAAACAATGACTTTTTAGGGTTTAAAGAAATACCATACTTTCTGCACTTTATAAATACTTGCCTTAAATGATCTAAATGTTGTTGATCTGTTTTAGAAAAAACAGTCAAATCATCTAGATAAATAACCAGAAAATCATGTATTTCTTTAGCAAAAGCAATGTCCATTGCTCTTTGAAATGTAGCTCCTGCATTCTTAAGTCCAAATGGCATCTTGATATATTTAAACGTACCCCATGGTGTTGTAAATGTTGTTTTATCTTGATCATCAGGATGAACCAGAATCTGGTTATACCCTGAAAATCCATCCAGAAGAGATATCCTAGAAGATTCTACTACCCTTTGTAGGATATGGTCCATTTTGGGCAAAGGATAGTTATATTTTAAAGAAACTTTATTCAAATTTTTTAAATCGACACACAGTCTAATTTCTCTAGTTTTTTTCCGTGTTGGTACTAGATTAGAAACCCATTCTGAGAACCTAATAGGAGCTATAATTCCTGCTTCATACATTCTTTTAATTTCCTTTTCAATTGAAGGTAATAAAACAGGATTTATTCTTCTAAGTTTTTGTTTGAAAGGTTTCTGATCTGGTTTTAAAGGTATAGTGTGTTGAATTATGGATGTATCATATGATTTAAGATCTTCATAACTCCAGGCAAAAATGTCCTGGAATTCTTTTAAAAGTTCAACATATTTAACCTTTTGATCTTCTGGCAGAGATTTGGATAACTTAACCATTTTGGGATTTTCTGGGGTTCCTAAATTACATTCTTCCATATCAGTCTTAACAGGTTCCATTTTGGGTCTAAATGGAATATCATTTGAGTCAAAAAGATCTTCCAAAGGAGTTAATCCTTTGGGCAAATAATTATCTTTTAGATTAATGATTTCTGCCTCATCTTCTATGATCTCATCAGATTCCATTTGTTTCAAATCCTGCATATCTTTTTCTGTGAATGTGGTTGGGTGAAGCATGTGAATTGCATTCTCTCTTGAAATATCTGTTTTTTGTTCTTTTTCTTGATCAAATTCATCAATAGTTATGTCTTCATCTATATTACTGTTAGAAAACTCATTTTGAAGTGTCAAAAAACTATTGATTTGATTATTATTTACAAACACTTGCCAATTCAAAAGATTGTCCGGTATAGCAGGCCTATGTCTAATCTCAGCTGAAAACTGATGATTAGGGTCAAAAGATAACTTACATGTGCTAGCGAACATTGCAAGACTGTGAGCATGCAGATTTTGTTTTCTAGGAATTTTGGCAAGTTGAGCTTGCAGAAATGTATTGAGAATTTCCACAACTGTTTCTCTGTACTGTTTCAATCTAAGATCTTTTGTTGAACATTCACCTTTAATTTGTTGAATAATTAGCTCGGAGTCTCCTATGATTGATACTCTAATAGCTCCCAACTTCTGGACATGTTTAAGCCCTAACAAAAGAGCTTTGTCCTCTGCCATGTTGTTAGTGCATTTAAAATTCAACCTATAAGCATGACCTTCGGCATGATTATTTTCAACATTATGTAACCAAATCCCAGCTCCTGCTCCTAATTTGTTTATTGAGCCATCAAATTCTAAATGCCATAGAATTTCATGTTCATAATCTTCATCAATTGTTTTAAAATGTTTCTTAACATAAGCTAGTTGTTTAGCTTTTTCTGATATTTCTTGATTATCTGGTGTTTCTTTGTTTTCAGAAATATCTTCAATTTGAACAGTAGTTTTATTTACAGTTTCCATTTCTGGTGCTTCTAATTCAGTATGAAGATCCAATTCAGCATTGTACAAAATGAAAGAGTCCATATCAGAATGTATAGAATAGACAGGGAATTTTTCAGGCTTCTCATGGCTACTGACTAAATATTTCATCAAGGTCTCTCTGTAAAGTCTTTTAGGCTGACCAAATACCGAAATAGTAGCATATGACATATCTAATTGAATAGACCCTCCAAGTTTAGCACCCCAGGATCTAGACAACAACATACCATATTTAGGGGGAATATCAGCAACTACTATATCCATGAAAACAAATTTAGCAGGATATTGCACCAAAGTAAGACACAAATCTTTAATCAGACCTAAACATTTTACCTGACTAGAATCAAAAGAAAAAAAATCTTTATACAGTCTAGTAATGTCTAGATTTAATCTTTCCATCACAGTGTTTGGCATCAAGTTATGGGAAGCTCCAGAATCAAGCATTGCATTATGGAGTATTTTGTCATGAACATTCAGACTTACATAAAATGGAGGAGTTCCTCCACTTTCTGGTTTGCCTTTCACCTCAGGACCAAAAAGGAGTTTGGGTTGATCATCAAGAATATTCACTGAATCACCCATTCTAGTAATGTTAATGTTAAGAGTTTTGCTGATTTGGCTTCTATAGACATCATGTTTAGCCAATTCTGATAAAGGAACAACTATCTTTAGTTTGCCTATTTCAGCTTCTAAATTGAAAGGTTTTTCTGTTTGAGCTTTAGTGTTTTGCACAGTTGGGTTTTCTCTATTTTTTGGGTCTTCAACGTTTTTCTCTTTTTCATGAATGAACCTATGTTTTGAAGGTGTTTCTGAACTAACTTCTACTGGTTCTTCTACATTTCCTACAGGAGGAAAAATATTAGATTGTTGTTTATTGTTTGGATGGTTGTCAGACACATCTTCAATTATTGGATTTGAGGGGTTAGGAGTTGTCCTAGACAAAATTTGTACAGGGGGAATGTTTTGTACAGGAGGAATGTTACCTTTGACATTTTGTTTTATAGCTTTCTTTTTGCTATTCTCTAGCACATCAATCCATCTGCTTCTCAAATTGTACTGTTTATGAACCTCATAAATCGCTGTGTCATAGCCTTCTTTGAAATCAAAAGTTTCTCCTGAATGAGTTTGAAATGTTTCAAGGATGTGATTCTCTTGATCATCCTGAGATAGGAAAACTTCTGGTTCATTTTCATCCTCAGTTACATTGTTTATTTCAACATCCTCAATAGGTTCTTCAGAAGTTGAACCTTCCACAAAATTTTCTTGGAAAGGTGGCCTGATGTTTTGGTCAGGGACAATCTTTCCAATATTTTGGTTCTGATTTCTTCTAAAGTTTGGGTTTCTCACTACATTTTGATTATCACCAGATGAATTTCTTTCGATTGTCTCCACTCTGTCTCCTATTCTTTCCATACCTTTGATGATTGCATCCAGATTTATTTCAAAAGCTGAAGGTTCTTCAGTCATAGGCATTCTTCTTTCGGCCCTTGCTCTAGCTCGTTTTTCTATAAGGTTTGCTTCCACACTAACCACTATGCTTTTCATTTCCTCTAATGTTTGAGGGGCTCTTTCCCTGAGTGAATAGGCTATATCAGAGTCAAAACCATCCGGGAATTTAACCAATACTGAGTCAAGAGGGGGTCTAAGGTTTTGAGGAACAGCATTGTAGGCTTCATTAAATCTTATGATGTAATCTTGCACGGTTTCATTAGGTCTTGTTCTCAATTTTTCAAATTCTGATAGGATCTGAAGAGGGTCTTTCTTCTTTTCCCATCTATTCAAAAATTCCCTATACAAAGCTGCTAAATCAACAATACTATTTGGAGCAAGAGCTCTAAACCATGTCCTAACTTCTTCAGTAAGACTCTGAACAAAAATTCTCATGCGAAAATCATCAGTATCAATTTCATAAAACTCAAAGTAATCAGTCATCCTTTTGGTGTGTTGTTGTGCTGTGTAAGTACCTGATCCATCAAAAGGTGTGATCTTACTCTGATAATCTTGGGGCAAAGTAGCAGGGTTGGCTGGTAACTGTAATGGAGCATATCTATTGGCCATTGGAAGGTGTAATGGAATAATAGGTGAGGGTGGTCTGGGTGGAGGAGTAGGAAGTGGAGGAGTAGGTGGGGTTTGAAAAGCTTGAGGAAAAGTAACTGAACTTGGGGAAGCTTCAGTAATTACAGAAATGTTTGAACTTTCTTCAAAGGTTTGTTCAGATTGAACGGAGTCTTGTAAATGTCTGTCAAGATGATATGAAACAAATATTAATTGCAAATCTTCAAGAAATAGTGGGTCCGAAACAAGCTTAGACAATTCATATTCAGAAAAATTCATGAACAAAGAAGTTTCAAACCGCTCATCAAAGGGTATTTCGTCAAAATATATAATCTTCACAGGACAGGAATGTGATCTAGAAAGAGGTCTGGAACTTCCAGAACTCTCTTGACTTCCTTTTTTAGAACTAACTTGACTTCCTTGTCTTCTAAGAATCCTAGGAATCAGATTCAGATTTTCAAATATTGGTGGTGGATTAGGGTCAGGATTTGACCTAGTATGACGAACCCTTTCTGAAGCCAGTTTTCCTAGATGATATATGTTTTTGGATTTTTGGTTTTAATTGAAATAAAAGTACAACTTCTACAAATTCTTCAAGAAATAATGATTTTTTATTAAAATTTTCTCAACGAATTATTGAACAAAAGAGTCTGATTAAATGTTTGAAACTAAGGTTCAATGTATAAGCTAAATCAGAGATAGACTGAAGCAACATTTATTTACTATGCAGTTGCAGAGCAAAAGCATTTCAAAGGCTACCTGGCTTATCTTCAGACTCTGTCTATAGCTTATAAATCAAACAATAGTACAAATAATATGATTCAGATCCCCAGTATGGTCGCCACTATGTTATCACTCAGGTTTTCCTTGAAGTTGTGGAAAAGGAAAGTATACCTGAAGTAACCACAAACCAACCTTCAGATGCAGAATCTAGCCAATCTGCATCCAGAGAGGGCTCTCTCTTTATGATTTATCTTTGTTCTTAGAAAGTTTTAGGCTAGTTATAAATCCAAGAGTTTGTTTGAAAATGGTGGAATTCGCCAACTAAGGGCAAGGTTGAATATTTTCAGGCCATTGGGCTATGGAGTCAAAGGATGGCTTTACTGGTTTACTAGTCTACACACAAGATGGCTTTGCAGGGCAAGATATTCAAACAGAGAACAATTTTTAGAATTTAAAGTGGATGGAATGGGTTTGAAGGGATGAAAGGCAGCTAAGAATCTTTCAACATGTTCAAAAGAAAGAAATGAAATGATTACAAATAAAGAGCAGTGAAGAATTCTTTACTATAGTAATCAAAATGTTTAAATTAGCGAAGCAAGAGCAATTAAGATTTCGTTGCTTATGACCAATTTAGAAGAAAACATTAAGAATAATTACAACTGAAATCAGAGTACAATTAAGTAATTTCTGATTTATTCTTTTATGTCAATTATTCAGAAATGGACACAATGATAATATAAACAGATATAAAACTTAAGACATAGGATAGAAAGACTTATTGAACTAGAGTCCGACACATGAATCCTGCAAAAAGTCCTGAGCTTCAAAGTATCATCCAGCAAGCCACAAATAAATTTCTCCAAACACTTTTATTCCAAAAACATCAATGTCATAGCAAAGTGGTAGAATCCACCCTCAATACTTTCTTTGAGGGTTTATTTATACAAAAAATGATTTAAAATATCTCACACTAACCTAGCAAATAATATAGGGTGACTAATGAATAAGTTACAATAAAAAGGAGACAGATCGTCTCGTAGATAGGATAAAAATTAACTGCTGGTGTGCTGTTTCCTCCCTTTGTGGATGTGCTGGAGTCAGGTCCTATAATAGGGCTCGATGTTGTCTTTTTGATTAATTCTTTTTTACTGCCTTGCTTGTCTGATACTCTTCGTTTCTACTGATACTCTTTAACTGCTAAACGGATACTCTTTAACCTGTGCTCATCTATTTATCCTTTACATGATAGTAAAAGGAAAAATTCTCTACCTGAAGATAGATTTTACAAAATTTCCAATAGGTCTTCCCACCATTGATCTTCTGCTATTATGGTTCTTTTAAGTTTTCTTAATGTTTCAACGGCCTCTGTGTACCTGAAGAAAGTAGGCCTGTTTGGGAATAAATACCTTATTTCATACTCAAGATGAAACAAATCCTTTAACCTGTCGTAGAGATTCTTTCTTGTTGGCAATGTGGCTTCTGACGAACTGATAGAATGAGCAGTTGTGTTATGAGCATGTATATTTATTTTATTAACATAGGTTTCCAGGTCCATTATTTTGTCCTCTGAGAGCATAGGACTGGGTAACCCATTGTCCAATAAAACCTGAAACTTTTCTTTGAAAGCATTGATTTCTTCCAGAATATCTGAGCATTTCCTTTCCAAATTTTGCATAAGAGTTCTTTTAGTAAAAACTCTTTTTATTTCTAAAATAGTGCCTGTCCTGTCTTCAATTCCAACCTCTGCAAGCTGTTGCTTAGTCTGGGTGTTCAAAAACTGTATAAGTTGATTGTCTTGCTCAGGTCTGCCCCTTAATTCATCTCTTGTTTTGTATATTTCTTCCATGGCTACTTTGACCAAGTCATTTTGTTCAAAGATTATTTGAACAAATGACCAAACACTCTTTATTGACTCAACTATATTATCCCAAAGAATCTCATTTATTTCTCTCAAAGGCTTTTCTAATGAAAGATCTCTCTCTAAAGCCTTAACCAATTTTTCCAGTCTTTTGATTTCCCTAGTATTATCAGCAATAGTCTTTTTAGACATATCATATTTTTGCTCCAGATTTACTAGCTGCAATTTTCTGGTTTGAAGTTCTGTGACTCTGAGTTTTAAACTTTCCATTTGTTTTACCAATCATGAGAACTTAAACTGGAAGTGTTTACCTGTGCTGACTCTATTTATTGATTTGCTGCTATGGTACTTGTAGTGATCTCTGTTGTGGATGTTTGCATGATATCCTGTTTTTCTCTTAATGCCTGTTCCACTTCTTTCTCTGTTTCACTTAGTTGCTCAGTCATTTTCAAGAGAAACTCCATCATTTCTTCCTGCGAATTTTCCTTCAAAACTTCTTGAGTCTGGGGATGCCTTGAGGCTGTCAATTTTAGCTGCTTTCTCAGTGCAGCAATATCATCATCTTTCTTTTTAATTAGTGCCTCAATGCTTTTGATATCTTTGGGATTGTGACCCAAACTGATGATTATTTCTTCCAGAGAATTTATTCTGTTATCTTTTGCCTGAGAAGAAGCCTTCTCAATTTGCAACTGGGTGTTTGTATTATTTAAAGAATCTTGCAACCTAAGGGCTACCATGGCCTTATCAGTAAGGGTGGAATATATCATTTCCCCAGTTTGTTTATGCAACTCTATTTGGTCCAAGGGATGAATGTCTTTTGCCAGGACCTCAAAATTGGTCCTAATATAATCAGATGCTGTCTTGGGTTTTGGCACCTTGGCTTTGAAATGGCTCATCATCATTTTGCCTTGTTGAATATCAAATGCTGACATTAATCTTTCCTGATTGTGTGGAGCCATTCTCAGATATTGATCATATACCTGCATTCTCAATGGATCATTCTTTGATTTTATATTAATGAAAGTTCTTTTTATATCACCTGCATCTGTTTTTGGTGGCTTAAAGGAAGATACTTCAGTACTCAACTGTCTTTGCAATTATTTTCCTTTGTGGCCTGTGTGTGTTTCACTAACTGTGCCAGTTAGTTGACTATTTTCTCTTTCATCATCAATTATTTCATCTATAGTTTCCACTTCTGGAAGTGGATTGAGTTTCTGCCTTTTAGCTTGATGTAGCTCTGAGGATTATTTGGGAGGAGTAGTATCTGGAACCTGTCTTTTCTTGCCTATTTCCATATTAGATGGAGTTTTCAATTCTGAAACTTCAGGATGATTTACTTGAGTGGGAGAAACCTGTGTTTGATCTGGTGCCCTGGAGGTTTAAGGTTTCTCTGCCATGATGAAAGTTTCAATAACTTGTACTTCAGGATCTTTTCCTTTGCCTTTAGACTCAACTGCAATTGATGGACTATCTTCCTGTAATCCCTGTTGAAGATTTCCTGCTGAAGAAGTGCCAATGTGAGGTACCTGCACTTGACCAAAAGATTCTAGGTCAAACTTTTTCTCAATATCTTTCATAATTTTATTTATATTGTCTTCTTCACTATCTTGCTCAACTAGTGTTCCTTCCACCCACTCATCTTGATTAGCATATTGTTCTATTTCAGGAATCCTGTGGTGAAAGTATGGTGATGATTTGTTCTTCATTCTCTTATCACAGATAAAACTGAATGGATCATAAGGAATCCAATGGAAACTCCTTTGTAACTTGTAACGGTTTTGTAGTATATCTTCTGCTTCTCGCTCAGCATCCCTAGAATTGCATATAAATGGACCTAATTGACTTTTGATCCTGAGTTGGGCTTTCTTTTTTACACTACAAAAATGAATCATATCAGAATTATTCATTTGCCTGAAATATTCTAGGGCAAAAAGTCTCATAGCCACATATTTTGACAACCTGAATGGACACAATTCACATCCATATATTCTGATGACTGAATGATTTTGGTATAAATACCAATCCCCAACTTTGTATGTCCTTGAAAGATGCAAAGTCTTCTTAATCTCATTACTGAGTCTTGGAGGAGGAATTCCTATCAACAAGGTAGTTGCTGGATATACAAAAAGATCGATGAACTCAGCATAAGAATAGGGAGAATTATAGGAAGAATGAGTTATGGCAGACCAAAATATAACCGATCTAGGATTTCCCTTGGCATCAAGCTTTTGAACAGGAAAAGGGAATTTCTCTGATTGGTAAAATATGATGAGATGGTAAATGACTGAGGAATATTTAAACACTTTCTCATTATCTAACTTCATGAACTGGTCATGGATTTTATTGGCAATGAAAGATGCAAAGTCATATTTCATAGCAGGAGGTTGCCTAGGGGTAAAGATAGACAGCAACACTAGGGTTATTTCATCAACATACTCACTTGTATTGAAACCCATGACAAAGGATATCATATTCAGGATGAGCTTGCCTAATTCAGTAAAATAAGAAAAACCATAGGGAGGAGGGCCCCTAGGTTGATGCTCAGGTAACATAAAAGTCTGGCAAATGCATTTCAATTTTTCTGGGGATAGTTGAGTTGATTTTTCAAGTAGTTCTTCCATAGACAAGGGAGCGAGCTCTTGATCAGGTTCAAAATGGAGCATTGTATTGATATCTTGAGGAGTGATAGGGAAAAGGATACTTTGGTCAGGAGACATCACTGCTCTTTGAGTTGGATCATAATTGGAGTGACAGTAGTGGATAATTTCTGGAAATATACGGACTGAGGGAATGAGATATCTTGGGAAATTGGATTCCCATAACCCAATGACATCCAAACCTTTCGAATAATTGTCTCTGTAGCGACAATAACTTCGAAGGGGACTTTCATCGAAAACTAAATCTTTAATTTGAAAGTCTTTATCCACTAATGGTAAGTATTCTAACTCTCTGTGAGGGGCATTCAATGGGGTTACATTTAGGGCTGCCGGAGCTTCCATTTTGGTTCCTGTGTATTCAAAATGGAAATTTCAGGGTTTTTCACAGACCGGGCGCAATTTTGGTTCAGGGAGTTTGAATTTAGTTACAGGATATACAATAGACTGAATTGACCTTTTTTCCTAACTCTAGCATGAATTTTAACACAAGAAAGCGGATTTTTCAAAGAGTTCCAGCAAGAAATCGAATAAATACATGTTTCATTGAGAAGTTTGAAATTTACAGGTACTGGTCAATGGCGGATGGATGTTAGGCACTGGTAAAACAATGGCGTTCCATGATTTTGGTTGACGACGGCTTAAACAGCGAAATTTACGAATTCTTCAGTGGAGGACGCAGTCGCTTTCAGCAGTGAAAATGACATAAAATACACGGTTTTTTGTTTTATTTACAAAGTCAATGGGGATTTTTATTTTCTCGAGGATGACGTCATTTGGTACGGGAGTATACGTCACCAGGACTGGGCGGTAAGTTGTAATTTCCGCACCGCTTTCGGGAGATGGCGGTATTTAGCGGGGAAGCAACGATTCCATTAGGAGATCGACACGTGGCTGGTGCACTATTCCAAAACCACTGCCATCCCGCGTGTTAACTTTCGGATGTGAGACGGCCAGCGGAATGATCGTGGGCCGTTGATCTTCGGGGGGCCGATCTAACGGTGGACGGGACGTGGAGTTGGCGGGGGTTTTAATGTGCGGGCCCGACGGGTCTTTGAAATGATTATCGTTTAATTAATCATCCCGGGAGGCTTTTGATAGGCGGAAAAGATGGTTATTAATTAATCCTGGTGATTTAATTAATCCCACTGTTTAATCGGGGTGGCGGCGGGGTTGAGGAATTTTAACTAAGGTTAGGGTGTCGGGCGGAAATAAAATACCACGGGGATGGGTCACGAAGGCTTCGGGGGATTTTCGAAGTTTTGTTTTAAATTAAAACTTCGGGTTTATTTATTTTTCCTTTTAAACATATTAAACTATATGTTAAAAAGCTTTTTCAATATTTTATTATATGGTAATAAATAAATGTGATTTATTAACCATAGGGGTAGGGAATATTTTCTATGGGTATATTTTTAGCCAAAGGGTTTTTATTGGGGGTTTTTATTTAACAAAGGGGATTTAATAAACTTTGGCCAAAACTTATAATAAGAGGGGTTTTTGGGATATTTATGTAAAAGGAGTTATGTACTATAGGATAAGGTCTTCTTACTAGGGATTTAATAGATAAGTCAAAGTTAATATGACAAAGGACGAGGTAAACTCAAAACACTTAAACTATAACTAAAAAAAAGTGAAGATTTCTGAAGTAAATTACATCATCTCGATTTCAACACTTCAAAATAGCAAGTAAATTTTGAGGGATTGTTATGGAAATTTACATGAATTTTCTAAGTAAAATAAGATTTTACTTAGGAAAAGGTTAAAAGTGAATTATTATAATGATGAATAACTTCAAGTACTTAGGTCTTTTTTGATCATTAGGCCGAGGGTCCGGTCCCTCCAAAAGTCAAGGATATGCCTTGAGCCCCTTTAATCTTTAAATTCCTTAGCATTTTGGGGGAAATTAGTAAAATTGTTAGGGAAAAAGTGAGAGGGGAAGTTAATGATTTTGACTTTGCTTTGTATGAATTTTCCAGTGCATTTTCTGCATCAGTATTTGTGATGAAAGTAAAAGATTAAACACATTTGGCACCATCATTCATCACATGAAACTTTGCAACACCATCTACCTACCCTATCTACTTTACACTACCATTTTCTCTTCTTTATTAGGGTGCATTTAGACTTGCAAACCCTTATCAATCTTCTTTTATTTTACGTGGTAAATCTATCTAATTCTACCCTTATTACATCCAAGGGCTCAGATTAAACTGTTGAGCACCTTTTATTAACTCTACCTATCTACTTATCTGCCAAGATTAAACTGTTTGGTCAGATATTTATTCTCTATTCTACAACATGAAATTGAAAAATGAATGAGTCAAGTTTATACAGTTTGACTCTTCATAAATTGTGGCAAAAGTTTGACAAACTGCACACAATTTTGTTTATTACAAAAAATGAAATAGTAGTGGCATTTGGACTTGCACACTTTCCTGGTTTATTTTTGTTTGGGGTTCATTTCTTTCACTTTTTTGACCATTTTATTCTTTTTACCCTTTGATTTTTCTTTTAGGGTATACCCTCTTTACATTTTTTAATTTTTTTGATTTTTTGGTTTTTCAAGAATATGGAACACCTTTTCTCAAGAAAAAGGTTAGAACATATTCCATAGCTCAATCAAGACAATCATGAAAAATGACACCTATTGGTATAGGAGTCTAACACCATGGAATATGATTTGTCATTAATTTAAACCTTGGAACTTTGGGTTAATATATATAATGTGTTAATATATATAATATAACTTTGGAATTATGTTTTTTTAAACCTTAGAGCTTTGGGTTAATAATATATAATATAATGTGTGGAATTATATAATAATTAGGTTTGGATTAAATACGAATATATATATATATATATATATATATATATATATATATATATATATATATATATATAATTTTTAAAATATTATTTTGTTAAATATTATATACATTTTATTATATAAATAATTTAAAAATTAATTTTATTTAATACATTAACTCTAACCTTTCACTTAATTTTCATCGGAAGAGTGCCTTTGATCTTTGTCGAATGCATCTACCACCTTCTGTGCATCTGGCCAGGACAATTCGGACACCTAGCATTCTTGCCTCTCACTTTGGAAAAAACGAACACCTGCTTTCCCTTGCGGCCAAGAGTTTATCGTTGATAAGGTTTTCCACATGGTGTCTCGCTACGACGGACTATAACTACTTTGCGGGCCCTTCCTCCATCAAGTGGAAAAATGGTAATATCTCAACTTTGTCGTGAATTTTCCTTCAGTCCAGTGAGGTTAATAGAAGAAGCAGGGTTTGGTAGCAATGGTTTAGTAACATATTCACTGAATCAAGTGGTAGAAAACTTTAGGTTCGATTCCCTAACAAAGATATGAATTGCTATTTCAAATTAGGTCGTATGAACAAAATTTAGGTTCGATGCCCTAACAAGTCTCCAAACATAGTCTAAGGATGTTCAAAAGGAGCATAACTAAGTCCTCAATTTCTTTGTTGATATGAGAAAGGGATCATCATGAATTTATTGATTTTTTTAGTGGATTCTTTGAAGAGGACAAAATAATAGTACAATTAAAAACAAAGGGATTGGTATAGCTTCAAGATGAGATTTATCTAAACGGATCCCAAACCATAAAGAATAAAACAAAAGGCCAAACCCTGTAATAAATGATCCAAACAAATTCCTAAAATGAAACCCTAAAAGACAAAAAATTGCAAAACATATACCCAAACAAAATCCTTTAGCGCGCCATTGATGGGAGAAACATTCTGTCCGAGCTCCTTGCTTAAAAAAATATGCTTGAATAATTTCCTAAGATGGGCCGAGGTCACAGCACCATCGTGCCTGCAGTCAACACTAAACCTTACAAGGGTCAAAGTTTAGAGTAATGGTCACAATAGATTGTTTGTTGAAGTGCTTTTAGGAGAATTAATTAATAGTATTTATATAGTTCTTCAAGGCTTGATAGAGGGATTCATAAGGTTATTCGTTGGAGGATTTCTTACTAATTAAATTTTTAAATTTTAATTCCTTAGGACCTAAGCATTATCCCTTGTAGAGAATACTGACATTTGACAAAGATTAAAGCCCCTTGTAATACTTCAGATCTTTTATAAAATATCTTTACCACACCTAAGATGGAATAACACTTCTTCCTTGAGTTAAATAAGTGTTGGGCTATGGCAAGGTGCCACATCACCATGCATTGGGTTTTAGCCCATGATCTATGGTTTTCAACTTCAAATGAGGATATCTCACAATCCATGAAGAACCACTTAGCATGCCACATGGAACTAGAAACATATCGACAAGGAGAATCTAATGGCAAGGATTTTCATGACAAATTCTAAATAATTTTTTTTAAACCACCTTGAGTTTCTACTCTCTCATCAAAACCACATTGAAACTATGGGAGGTTTCTCAATACTCGTGTTCACACATCGTCAACTATCATAGGCCCCACTCACCCTCCTTGTTGCTATCCCATGAACAAATTGTTCAATAAACACGGACATCCAAAGATCAAATTTTATCTTTCTCATCATCGTGATCTTGTCCTAGATACTCAAATGGATTACGATTGTTTTCAACAAGAAATAAATTAAGATTCTTGCTTGTTAAAAGGAAATAGACTCTGTTCATCCTTCACGCCTTCTCCAACGCCTCCTCATCCTTCTAATTCAATTGGAGCCTCCCTACGTATCCAATCCATAAGTCTAGTTGAAAGCAATAGTAATCCAATTGATTCATGACTATTCTGGTACTAAAGATAAACACACAAGCCACAAAATGAGTGAGTAGCATGGCATTTCTCATTTCAATTTCGTGCATAGAGTAATGGATAAGTAGTTGGGCAGAAGACACCATTTAGAGTTGCTAGGCATTAATGGGAAATGTGAGATAGGTAGCGATTTATGACTGAAAAAAATCAAATGTGGGCCTGTGGCTTGGGGGTGAAGCCTAATGAACTAGGTGAGAAAATTTTTCAAGGATAAAGAAAGATTTAAGGAGATAATAAGTGTGATTTTACGGGATTTTGTTGGTAGGGAGGCATTACCAAGTCATACAATAAAGAAATTTTCTGGTGAGGAGGCATTACTTAGTGACAAAATTCATGTTGATTAAATTCTCACAAGGAGGCAACCACAATACTAGAAGATTTTAATATTATCATTAGAGGTAAGAGGTACACTCCAAGAGAAAGCCATAGTATTCTGTTGCAGTTAGTATTCACTAAAAGGTGATCCACTAGTGGGAGAGAATATTAGATTTTGAGTCCCTAACAATCACAAAGTCCAACACCAAATAGATATGAGTTTTAAACCTTATCTTTGACGAGGTGTTGTCATGATCCACTGATGAATTGTTAGTGAGATCCAGATCTAGAATGTTTCAATTGATGTACTATAAATTCATATCATGAGATCAATACAAGAGTAAGAATATGGCATAAAGTCTTCTCCACCATTTTCTTGTTGTGTCTTGCTTGTGCTTAATTATTAGCACGGTACCAGAGCCATGGCTAGCTAATTATGAGAAAAAATATGTTTCCCCACCAATAAAATTGCAGATCTACATCCATGAATGTAACAGAGAGGGAACCAATGAGATGATCAGTGAATTGTTGTTGGGGCTTTCCACAGCATAAGATCAAGTCCAACAGTGTGTACCTAGATCAAGATCAAGGCTTCTCGGAGGCATACTATAACGTCGCTCTTTCGATGAAAGCCAAGCAAGATTTGAGGTTTTCTACTAGATCCTTTCAGCATTTCGAGCTCTTTTTCTGTTTCTTGGTCAAGTTAAATTCAATCCAAGACTTTTCTGTTTCTGATTCTGAGCATCTTGAACGAAATTATGTTTTCAGCTCTTTTTCTATTTCCAATCCTTTGTTTCAATGTTTTATCTCTATCATTCATCCTTCGAATCAAATAAAAGAGCTTTCTTACAATCTGGATCTAGTTTTTGAAGTTATAGGTACTTAATTCAATGAAAGTTGATCCGATTTGTGCTGTTGGGTTTTTCAAATTTGTGAAGCCTAATCAATATGCAGTGAGGCTGATCATCAAGATATACATTTTACAAAATGCCTAAAACCTATCACAAGCTTACCATAACACTTAATATGGCCTACGAAGGAAAACTGTTATCTTACCCGATCAATGGTTCTTATATCAAGAACTACTTAGATATTGTTGAGGGATCTGTTCATATATGAAACTGTTCTGGTCATTTTTCTTCTTTTTTTGTTTTGCTTTATTTTATGTTTACTCTCTTTTTATGTTTTATATTGTTACCCTTTTTCCTACATTTGATATGTCAATCCTTCATTGATACATAAAAATGTCAGATATGTGTTTTTGATAAACTTAACATAAGAACACCATTTTTTTTTACTCGCTACAACCTACCCAAAGGTGAAACAAGCTCAAAGGTATAACTATCACAGTTTTAACATTACTTGATTTTAAGCTTGAGTAATCTTGTCATAGTTCTAGTATAATCCTTTCATGAACTTGTCACTATAATGCGACGTTTCATTTTTTTTAAAATATTTGTAAACTTTCGTCGGAAGAGCGACTTTTCATAATCTGATATCTCCTAATTTATGCAAGCTCCAAAACATAAAAGTGGACAACAACAAAGAAGATGCTGCAATTTGCAAATGGAACATTGGACTTTGGCATTATACATGGGAACAACAAGGACTTCAGTTGTATGGTTGTTTATACTTAGAGGTAACTAGTGCACAACATGATCTAACTTACCACCACTAGATCCAATTCAAGCTACGCAGCCAGCAATATCTCCCAATTTATGCAAGCTCCAAAAACATAACACTAGACAACAACAAATATGGTACTACCATATATAAATGGGACATTGGACTTTGGATTTTATATGGGGAAAGCAACAAGTCTCAGTTGTGGTTTGTTCAAAGTTAGATTGGACAGGATCCATGGATGAAAGGAAGTCTACAACAGGTTATGTGTTCAGTCTTACTTTTACTTATACTCAACCACTCCAGGGCCTCTTTAATGCACAAAGTTTATGTATTAGAAAGGTAGATTTAGAAATTATTTCAATTTTCATTTTGTGGATTCAAGTTAGATATTGTTTTCAAGTTTTCACATTTCTAATTTTATTGCAATGTGGCAGAATAATCAGGGCAGTACAGGAACAACCCCAAGACAGGATGATCGCGGAAAGGGGCCAGCAGAAGAGCATGTAAAGTGCCAACATTGCTCTATCTTCAGGTATTTTAGTTATTTACATAATTGAAATAATATTAATTTTGTTCAAATATGCAGACACCTGGCCATGGTACGCCTGATGATTCTTTGTATGAGGAATATCTTTCTTCATCCCCATGTCCATTGCTGTTGCTGCGAAAAAAGGCACGAAAAAAAAAGTTGGAATTTGAGTGTTTGCTAGACATGCCTCAAACACCTGAAATAGAAGCGAGGATAACATAACTTATGACCCAGCTAGAAACGTATAAGATAATAATAAAAAATCAAAAGAATATTTTTTTTGTTCTGCATGAGATGAATTGTGATAGTTTGATTTTTATTTTTTACATTAACTAAACTAACAAAAAAATTCTTTTGTATGTAGCGTTATTTGACACCTGCTGCACCCGGTGTTGGTGGTAGTGGGACACAAGGGCAAGATATTGTTGAGCGAACCTCTCATACACCTTCTACGTCTTTAGGTGGCAGCCAAGAAACACACCTTGCCCAAGAAGACACCCAGTCAACTGCTGAACGTGTTGGCAGTGATGAGGCTGAAATGGCCAACTATATTATTGTGTTTCTTGGAGCTACACGTGTCAGCTCCATGGGGACCATTGATGACACGTTGTTGGTGAACGATGAAGGTGTCCCTATAAATCATGTACAACTCCCAGGTAAGTTTTAATATTTTAACTATTTCATGTACTCTATCTAAACTATATTTTATCATGATTTTTATTTTTAAATTAATGACAATATCTTTTTTCTGTGTAGGAAACAATAAGTTCTAAAAGTTTTTTGAGAGAAAGGCGTTGATAATTTTTGGCCCAACTATACACACGAGGTGGAATTCCCAGAATTCCAACCTGAAAAATGAACTTCTAGATTATCTAGAAGCCCTTTTTGGGGTGGGCACATTTGACAGAACAACGGTGGCTCGGGTACTTGGCAAATATTTGAAATATACCAGGGACACCTATAGGACACAATTGAAATTTAACCATAGATACGAGCATCCTCTCATAGTTCCAGAGAGTGATTGGAGAGCACTCATCCATGGCGAAAAAGAGACAAGGGCAAAGAAAGAAGGAAAAATGCTAACTGGACCCGCAAGGTAAATTAAAAATTTAATTCAATAGCTTTAATTTTCTTATGTCTAAAATAAAAGTGTGTTATGTCATATCTGACTTCAATCTTTTGATGATAGGTTTCCTAACACCTCGAAGGAAACCAAAGCTAGGATTGAAAAAAAGGACCATTACAAGCTAGGCCAGGGCGGCTACTTGAAATTAGTCGCAAGAATTGTAAGTAGTTAAACATCTTATAATTAATTGTATCACCTTCCAAATTTTTTGTAATCCGATCAAATAACATTAGAAATACACAATCATATGTAATGTAGGGTGATTAGTTTGGAGCGAAAACTACATAGGAAGATAAAAAGATTGCTTTCCATTCTGGCTATCAAGTTGTAGTTGAACATCGTAGAAGCTTGGGACAGGTCCCAAGATCCTTATCAACATTTCAATATGTTTGTTTTCGTCCATAAATTTAATGTATAACAACTTTGTTTAAATCAGGGGAGCATCACTTCCGACGAGCCAAATAACCCAGTTGTAGAGCAGTGCGTTGAGAATGAAATATTTCCAGATGTACATGTTCCTCGTGTGAAACCTGATCATTGTAGTGGGGACCAGGCTGACAATGCTACTATCAGTGAGGGTCGTGACGGTAATTAATTTACACTTAGAATTTTTTCTAATTATACCTTGATGGTTGTCCTTATAATGTTTTTTGTTTAAATGACAGAGAATTTTGTACTTGATGATCTTACCACCAGAGAGGAAGACAGGGCAACGGTCCCAACGGCGACAACTTGTGCACTAGGTAAATAATCTCATTGCAATTTTTTTTTATTAATATTACCGAACTAGTTCAATGATATTTAAAATCTGACAATTAAAATTTAATATTATCTGTTTTTGTAGGTGATGCCCCATCACTGCATGAGACCAGATGTCGTGACTATGCAACTAGGTCAGCTATGCGGGAAAGGCACGAAACAAGAGTAGAGCACGATGATGTTGATGATGTAGTTATGAGCTTTAGAAATAGGAAGAAGAAAAAGAAAATTTGATGATGTAAAATATTGTATTATTATAAGACAAATGTTACCATACTTGGAACGTTTTTTGCATTATATTAAAACTCACTTATCATACTATTTTTATGTCAAACACTTTCAATGTTTTCTTGCATAATTTTTGTTGCATTGTTTTTTATTAGTTATTGAATATTTTTTTTATGCTCGTGAAAGTAAAAAATGAAATATAGATTGGGTATTGGGGAATTCAGAGTGATGTGAGGGGATGGGGAGGGGCCATAAGAGCTTCCACCTTCATGTGGTTGACCCTGTTTAGTAGAGAATAATTTATTGGAGCGATTTAACCTTGGAGAAAACCTCCCTCGATCCAACGTAGCAACAAAAAAGTCACTGTTGACTTAGTTGCTACTCTTTCATATTGTGGGAGGCTTGTTCCAAGTTCATGCGACTCCAATAAATTCTTCTTGAAACGAAGAGGAGCTTATTCAGGTATGTTTGACATTTTCAACATATGTTCTAACATTATCATAAGAATGCATCTTAGAGTAAAACATACTACATTGATTAATTGTATTTATTGTATAGATAATTATGGATTTTGATTGACTTGGCAGCGCAGGTACAAATCCTCTTGCATCATGAGCAATACAACTTGTCAACCAGGGTCATGTCCAGGTTCATAATGTCACATTTTGTAAGTTCCTTTACAGTTCATAATTCAATATTAATCTTGTTCATGATTATTATCTAGGTTTTTTGTATGTGCTTTTTCATCTATTTGATTGTAAGCAACTCTGCATGTTTCTTGTTGTTCACTATGATTTCTCCATTTACCACTCCCAGGATGAATCTAACTTTATTTTCCAATTTTAGCAAATCAAGCTGAAGGTTGTCCAATTGGACTTTAAGCAGTTCCTTGGCCTTTGCATTTAGCTAGGGAATCAATAGGGAAGGAAATTGTGCCCTATCCCCTAGCGGAAGTGGCTTGAGAAGGGTCGGCAAAGTCTTTTCCCATCTCTGTAGCATAATGCCTCCAAGATACCAAAATTACCTTCTTTCTATGAGAAAGACAAGTTAATATGCACAAAAAATCCAACAAAATGGTTTGCAGTTTGTTTAAGAAAATAATATTGAAAGAAAGATAGGATATTAGTGCCTTTTCACTCAGCATATGGGTAATGACTAAGGTTTCCCACTTCTAACTCTAGAAGATCCACCTAGTACTTTTTACATTATTAATGAATTACATAGGTAAAGTTAAGAATTATAGTATGATTTAATAAATCCAAAAAATAAAAATTCGTATGGAACTTCTATTGTGTTTTTCAATATACGGTGGTGGTGGTGGTGAGGGGGTGTGGGGAGGGTGGTACGGGTTATTGGACATGTTGTTTCCAAGGCATTCATAACTTCTATAAGCAATGAAATCAAATTTTGTCGAAGACCCATTGAGGTAGCAAAGAGATATTTCTATTGGTATATCTAAATTGTTCTTTCATAGCTCGTGGAATGGGGAAATGTCCACTGGAACTCAAGGTATGTGCAAGCTTGTTGTGTTATATACCTTTAGAGCTTCAATTGATGATATGTTGCAATTCGGGGAGTGAAATGGAATCTTGTGAAAAATCAATTTGGAACAATACCCCTTTTCCCTCTATGATTTCTTTTCTGATATTTTCTCCCAATGATTGCTTTCGAATATTTTATATATATCTTGGTAGTAACTTGTAATTCAGGCTATGCAAGATCCCACATTTCTTTATAGTATTCACAACCAATTCCATTAAGGTTATTGTCAGGACATCTATGGTTGATTCTTGATCACATTATATTTTAGGATTTGGGGAAATTCAAGGTGGATCGATATGAAGGTATCTATGCATGACCACCTTGCTTTCCTCAATAATTCTCTAGGATTGGAAAAGAAGCTTAAGTGCTTTGGGGATTCTTTCTTCAAAATATTTTTTCTTGGTGGTACGATCCTCAGCTGCTGTCAAGGAAACTATCTTATTCTTTGCATATTTAGGTATTAGGGATTTTAAAAAGGATTTGGTGTGCCTATCCCCTGACATTAATCCATCTATTTTAGTTTGCAATTGGGCTTTTTGAACCTTCTACATTTTATCCACTTGTCAATCATGTTTGAGATTGGGTCCTGACACTGAATTTTTTTGTCATAGGGTGTGAGCTGAAGCCTCTGAGGAAGTAGTTATAGCTCATCTTTAACAACTTTGTGATGCTTTCACTGATGGTGGCGATCTATCTCACATAGTCATGCAGGAAGGTTGATAAAATTTCCCTATCAGGTAATACATCCTTTAACCTCCCCTTTCTCTTGGCAATAAATTCCAGATTATTTTGATAAACTCAACACAATAGGGATGTGAGTGTGAGACGTAAGTAGTAACCACAATTCTGAATGCACATTTTTTCAGTACCCCATGAGATGGAAAAAACAAGAGGTTGATGGTTGGATTGGAGATTTTTCCCATTAGTACTTTAACAATATGGCTACCTGCATGATCTAAGAAAAAATATTTTTCTCGAATAGTAGGGTCCTGTCAAGTTTGTACAACACTCTAGTTGATTTTTTTGCAAGTTGACATGTGAACAATAACTCAGAGGAGACAGGGATTCGAAATTTATTGGGTTTGCGGAGGCCCAGTCTAACGTTGAGGGCTTTTCAGACAACGCATTCCCACTAGGGGATTTGAATGACTAGTAGCTCCTTGTTGTCATGGGTCTCAATCATGTTAAAGTCACTACATTACTAGCTAGTGGGCATCTGGAACTCATCATCCATTCAGTGTCCAAAGTTTGTGCATTATGCAACATCATTTCAAATATAAATGTTAGCTGGACAAAGAATCCAGTTTTCAAGATTCACCAACATCCAGATTTCCATATTCATCAACATATAGCAATCTAGATTCAGCAACATCCAAAGTTTTCCCAAACCAGTAGTTGAGGGTTTTGTTTGGGGCATTAATTCCTTTGACCAACCTGAAAATTCCCTAATTGAGTGTCGCCCCTGCTGCATGCCTGTAACAACCACTACAATACCTTCCTTCCTTGTATACGATTTTCAATAACTTCTGCCATTTGTTATCTCTATCCCCCAATTCTGATGGTAGCCCCACAGCTGCACAGAAAAATCTGTAATCCAATGTATGTTTTGATCATAAACACATATTCCCATTGATCTCAATATCTTTGGTTTTTTGGGTGGCTCTGTTTATATATCATAAGCAGGAGCAGGACACAAAAGTGAAGATAGTGGGAAGCAGCAGATGCATACGAATCATCTGCTTGTGGGTGTTTTTCCTCTCCCATTTTCATTCTTCAGCATGTGTGGCGGTTAGCCAAGAGGAACATTACCCTTGGGGGGATCTCTTTGGCCTCATAAGGACAAATCAAATTTGAATAGTCGTGGAACCTAGGCATAACTTTTAACAACCATGCTAAAATGTATTATCTTTTCCAAGAATCGTCCTCGCTTGATTTTAATAGGTGACTTTAATAACTCCTTCCGTTATCTTGCTATGGAAACTTTTTCTTTGGACTCATGCTTTGCCATCTTTACAAAATAGTTTTGAGTTCACTTGCTTGGATTCCTCACACTCAAGTCAAACATGTCTTAAGAGACCTGAACAGGGCAACATACAAGTTGGCAAATCTATCCTTATCACTCCCTTCTGGAACTGAGGGTAAACAAAACCCTACAGGAAGCAATGCTACCTTAAAAACATGACAATGAATTTCAATTCAAATTTTTTTATTATAAGACTATTTGCATGCCATGAAAATTTCATTACAAAGGCATAAAGGATGCATGTGGATGCCGTTATAATAAACATTCTCTCTACACAGCGATTGCAAATTTAAAATACAATTATTAACATGCAACATCTTTAGTCGCAAGTGCAGTAGCTACAGGCAGTGCGACAGGGAGGCACTCAAGGTAGTAAGCACAAAATCTCTTTTGTATTCTCGGCCCAATCTACCCTAGCTGAACTTCCTGATCTTAGTCAGGTAGCTGTTGATGAAAATTTGATCATTATAGATGACTGGAAGTCAATTCTTGTTATATTTTGATGCCATCTAAATGTTACAGTGCTAATGGCATTTTTTATGGATTGTATCCATATGGTTTTTTCAGAACTTGGTATTAGGGTTGATGCACAGCTTATCTAGCCATACTAGTGTACTCTTAAAACCATTTGCAATATTCTCCATGGAAATTATGGATGTATCTTATCTGCACTTTGACACATTTTTTGCTAATATAATCTTCCTTGTTATTGTTAAAAAAAAATTGATATTAGAGGTTACATGCAATATTTTTGTGGTTCTAGGTAGATTTGTCTTCTTGTTTTCAGTATTTTTCCTCAGTGGTCCTCTTTAGTTTAAATTTGCAAATATTCAAACAAGTGAGAAGAATCATCTTATTGTTGAGAGATTTTTCATTACCTTCATCTGAATTCTTGTAAATTATTCTCTTAGATGATGATAATTGCTTTGTTTTCATTTTAGTTCTTGAAATTCGTCTCTTAGCATGCAGTTTTAATAGTTCAATGCTTATTTTATTTTCCTTTGTTTATACAATGTAATTATACAAGGGACAGGAATTGATGGTTGTTTATGCACGTGGCAACAGGAGAAGCACAATATGAAGTTAAGGTCCAAAATTGCTAGAATTGATTAAGTTTTTTATTATGAAAGCTAAGCAAAGGCGATGAAGCTACTCTGCCTTGAACAATAGCCATGTTAGTATGTTCTTTTGTAGAGTCATATCGAGATACCTTCTTCAGTTTTACATAGGTTATTTAGTTTTATATGTGGGAGTTTTTTTTTGAGATCATTAATTATCTAAGGCATTGGTCTCACAGCTGAATCTCCCAATTGTAAAGATTTTGTCTCAATGGTATTTTGTGAAAGATGTTGAACTCATTGAAACCTACTAAAGCAAAGGAAAATACTCATTTTTTCTCAATCTTTTACTCTCATTTTGGTCTCAATTTAAAATATATGTCTGTGTCTATGCATTTGTATGTCAGAGGGAGGGGGTGTTTGTATTGGTTTACACAAGTGAATCTTGAACAAACATATCATTAACGCTTGATTAATATGATTAAATAGAGAGTTGTCTGTGAACAAACATGTGCCCTTCATCTATCAAAAGAACATCAGCCGAGAGTTTTACGAAAGTTGTAGCTATTGGTATTGTGATTCCTGTGCAATCTTGAGTGGCAGCCATGTAACTTCTAATGAATAAAGATGTATCTTTTCAATGTCATCAAATTTTATCCTCCTTGAAAGCTTACCCAGGTTGTCTTGTGGTCAGCCTCTTGGTTGGTACAATATTTCATAGACCTTTGAGTACCATGAAGTAGAAACTCTAGTATTTATCATGACAATTTTCCTTGGGCCTCTCTTGTGCTTGGTGTATTGTTTGAAGGGTATTCCGAAAGAGCAGTGGCTCACAGATTCAGGAGTATCCTGATGGACTAGAAGGATTGCCTAGGGACTATCTTAATGATATTTTTTTTTATAGCTTTCATGAAAGGGAAATGTCTCATAGACAAGTATCCCCATTTTTTGCTTTTGCTCCTTAGTAGAAGGCAGTAATAAAACGAGCTTCAGGTATCTTCTATTTATCCCTACACAATTTTTATTTTGGGTCTAGATAGCTCCTAATGCCCAAATCAAGTGCATTAGTTTCTCATATAAGAATAATGCGGAGAATAGAATGTCGCAACATATTTAGAACATCCATCAAGCTAAAATAATAAGTTATGACTATGAAACGTGAATATTACAGGAGCTCATATAGTCAAAAAGCATTGGAAGTTTCCAAAGAGCTCATATCACTTTTGAAGTGGTGAGAGTAGTTGGATTTTATTGATGCTTTATTTAGATTTTAGTTCTTTGACATAAAACAATAGAAATGCTTTTCTAAGACCTGCACTCCCACTCCCATTATGTACTGTTTCAATTGTATATTTTTTCGTGCGAAAAGAAACCCATATTTTCATTCATAAAAAAAGAAAATACATTTGTATATACACATTTTTCATGTCTATTCTTCAAGGATGAGCCCCGACCTTTGTGTGGCAAAAAATATCAAAAACTTTAACAGTTATCTGTATACCTGAAACGTAAAATCAGTGCTAACATATCAAAAAGCATACATTAATACAAGTTCATGTTTGTATAGTATCTGAATCATGTGGGTTTATACAAAGTCTGTTAATGAAACATACAAAAAGGGATGCCCGCATGTGATAACCACCTAAAGCACCAACTGGGAGATTTTTCTCCAGCTTAGCCAATAACCGCTGCTAGTCGACTTTGTCATAAAAAATTGGTTTTTCTGAATAATATCACCTTCAGAATTTTCATTCTTTAGCAGTAGTGGCGATTAGCCAAGAAGCTAGACCACACAAATTTCTCAGGAAGCTAGACCACCATGCCATCATTGTCTCTTCAGAATGCACAATGGGATAAATTTTCCAAAACCTTTTAATCAAACTGAAAAGGAAAAGTCGTCCTTAAATGTTAAATACTTTGAACATTGCCTTGAATTTGGTTATTCAATTTGCATTGAATTGTGAAAGGCATTGAAAATGAAGGATGAAACCAAATTTTCTGTGTAGGATGAAACCAAATATGGACGAAGACGATCCCCAATCAACTTTCCGAAACCTCCCTACATAGAAAAACTCTGATAGCAATAAATAATAGTTTCCATTCAAGTGTACAGGCCTTAATTGATAGCAAACGTTGTGCACATTAAATACAATATCAAGCTAGAACATTTGATATGGCATGACTCCAAAACGTACATTAATGGATACTTATTTAAGTGCTTGTTGTGGAGGGCTTGACTGGTGTTTTTCCTTCATTGTATTGATCCTCTAGCTTCGATGTCCTTTTCCATTATAAATTATTGACATGATGCTCAACGTTGACCTATCTAGATCCTTGCTTGCAGTAATGAGTGAGGTTGGTGTTGGACTGTCCATTCACTTAATTTGTTTTCCGTTTCTTATGTTGCAGCCATATTAAAGAAATCATTTCGTTGGTTAAAGCTTATAATAGTAGCATAGCCACACAGGTTACATAACAATACTTGTAAAATAATGCAAATGAATTTGATAAACTAGAGAAGCCATGGATGGCTTACATGATCTCAAATAATTTAAAGGGCTAGGCATATTGGATTGCTTTGCATTGGCATGCTTGTTGATTGTTGCATACAAACTAGGTGAGTTTTGAGATTGATAACACATAATTGTAATCTTAATCTCAATACTTTCATTTTCAATAGGGCAATAGATATACCTCTGTTGTTGGGTTGGCAATTTTGAAAACCTTACTACTTTGGACTTTTCCACTATCACGGTTATTAGGTCATGAGGAAAAATGTGATGGGATTATCTTGGTTAATTTCAAGTTACCTAAGTTTTAAAACCAATTTCAAAGAACTCTGTTTCACCAGACTGTAAGACAATGCGAAAGTAGGTTAATTGACCAACTATGAAAGTCTAAGAATTATCTCAGGCTTTTTATCATCTTGTGCTATTGTCAATCTAAAATTGTCTGGTCTAAGTTGAAGTCTGAAGTTCAAGGGTAAAT
This sequence comes from Pinus albicaulis, assembly GCA_034641835.2. Lineage (NCBI taxonomy): Eukaryota > Viridiplantae > Streptophyta > Pinopsida > Pinales > Pinaceae > Pinus > Pinus albicaulis. Next base: position 231,485 of record JAXQQM020089002.1, read on the forward strand.
GAGCCTTAGTCCGAAAGGATCCTCATCTGAGGTATGAAATGTCATCACAAGATCTGAGGTAAGGAGATCTTGTCAAAACCTTGTTGAAGTTCTCCTTTTTGTGTGACATTCAATACGATGATCGATATACAAATATTTGAATATGACACCTTTTTTTGAGCCTTATCTTTCCTATGTATATCTCTGCATCTTTGAAAACATCCGTGTTATTTCTATGGATGGTAGAGTCAATGTGGCTTATATATATAAAGTTAAGCACCGATAGAAAGTCAACTTTGGGAATCTGAACTTATCGGGGTCAAAATCAAAGTGTTTTGTGGACTAGTTTCATCATTCGAGCTGCAGTGAGGTATGGTCACTTGGTTATGTTACAAAGATAAAGGAAGCCTGTCACTTTGAATCATAGATTGTGTATATGCTTTTAAGTTTTGGATTGAAGTAGCCTAGGAAATATGCTGTATGGCTGTAAGCTCAACGTTAGACATTTTTAAGGTCTTTGTTGTTGTCCCATAGTGCACTTGCATCTCTTGTAGTAAGTAAGGTTTCTTGCATAAACTAGTTGTTAATGCGTCAAAATTTCAAAGTTTTTGTGGCAAGAGATATTTGACCATTTTTTTCTCTTGCGGGAAAGTCTTGGCTCCTTGTGATTTATGAGGAAGTTCATTACCAAGAATATTGATCCTATGGCAAGTAAAATATAAGTCCATGAGAAGCATCTGATCCCAAGTTGCTCGGTCCAAGCATAAGATGTTTCTATAGGTCCCTTGGGGCGAAAAATACCCACACCCTGCACCTCTTTGCACTTGCCAACCCTAGATTATTCTTTGAGGCACCATAAAAACAAAGAATAAGATGGGACTAAAAATATAGCCATTGATCAAACTCCTTCTAGGGGAGGGGTAGCTACTAATGTTCTTTGCAATCCAAAGTCTTGAAAGAAGAAGAGGATGGGATTGAAGCTTGAAGGCAGAATTATGATAGCAAAGTCTCTTCCCTAGGATCCATTATTTGAGATGGAATGTTAACAATGGATTTTTCAAGCTAATATTCTAAAAGAATAGAGATAATAATTGTAGCAATGGAGTGGGGTTGGGATCAGCCTTCATGAAAATTTCTTGATTTTTTGCTAACCATACTTTCCAAATGGATTTTGACTCTAGATCAACCATAATTGTTTGTGATAAGTCTTTCTTTAAAGTTTCTAGCATAATGTTTATTCCAAGAATAAAAGATTATAAACAGAATTCGGCCATACCACTCTCTCTACCAAGGGTTGCAAGACGAGGTCCCATACAAACATTGTGAAATTGCATTCAGGGAATAGGTGTTGAATGAGGTGCATGTATTGCAGGATATAAAGACAAAAGGGATTGAATTTAATCGGGTTGGGAGATTTTTGTTATCGTACTTAAATTATAGTTGGATGACTAAGTGATCTGATCCTGCATATGATTCTGTTATTGATTTGCACTTGCCCACTAAGGAGGGTAAGTTATCCTTCACTAAGAATCCATCTGGGCATTTTCCCATCCATTCTTGCTTTATCCTATTGTTTGTGTAGGTAGTATTAGGCATGTTGGGTTCCACATCCGATAAGGCAGAGTCTTTGCAAAAGGATCAAAAAAATTTGAAATTGGATCATTCCTTTCCTTAAGTCCCATTTCTTGAGTATCAAATTCAGATCTCCCCTAATTACGAGGGAGGGGGAGTCTAGTAGTCCTCTAAGCTTAAGCCCCTTAAAAAGATGTTGCGGGTACACTTGAGGCCCATAAGAATTTAATAGGTTCAAGGGTTGGTTCAGTTCCCCAGAGAAAGTGGTTATCAACATCGTGTTGTCTGATTTTAGATTACTAACTAAGTCGAACTCTGGTTTTCATCCTACCACCAATCTGCTAGAAAGGCCTTGTGCATTGGAACAATCAAATTTCCAGTCCTTTTTATGAATCATGGTCTCTTGAATGAAAATGATCGAAATTTTGTGAACAAAATGAATATTTGTAATGTACCCAGTAGTAGATTTCACTGCTTGAGCTTTGTTAGCAGTGGGTCACCCCTAAGCGGGGTCTATGACTTCACAAGGGAAAAGGCTTAACTGAAGCTGGCTATGGTTACCTAATCAGTACCAAAAATGGTTAGGGCCTAGGTACGAAACCCCAACAGTACTCCAACCTACAGTCCCTTGTTCCCCATCAGCCTGCACAACAATTTTAGATTGCCGTCTATGTTCGCTGACAAACTTTTTGGTTCTGGTGATTATTTGATATGTCTTTTCTGTATGTGGTTGCAAGAAAACATATGGAAGAAAAATATTTTTGTCAAAAATATCTATTTTGTAAAACCCAGGTCATATGAGTTTACACATTTGTGGATATCCTTATAGATTGGTTCATGAGTCTCAATATAGAGCCTTTAAAGTCATTCCCATTTATTCATCCAAAAATAGATGTAATGGATGCCTAAAAACAAGAAAGAACACTTTTCAAACCATGCATGTGCCATCTATTTGATAAGACATTGGCTGCTTCTGATGATGTATTTGCCACAAAGAAACAACACTACTATCCTAAGCTCACCTGCATAATAATTAGTCACGACTCATTAGTAGGAAGCAAGATCCCAACAAGGGAAACCTTGCATCCAAGGATTTTAGACCTGCTCCATCTGAAACTTAGATAGGGTATGCGAAGGATATTACAGGCACATTGTGAGCCATATCATCAAGATAGAATGTCTGTAGGCTGTGACTATCAAATATCCAGGCACATGACACATATCCTAAAAACTTATGTTTTAAAGAATATAATCACAAACATGCCATTCTGGATAAGAATTGGTTAGTTCCACACACAAGATCATTTGTCATTAGTTGAAGTCTCATGACCAAAAGTTTGTATTAAGAGATAGAATAGGCCAATTTTAGTTTTATCAGAGTTGGATACCATATAAAAAGCACCGCACAGAGCAAACCATATAGAGGAGGGTGAAAAAAACTAAAGGGAATAGAATTATCACAGGCCAGGGGTAGCTCATTGTATACATATGTATACAAGTATATTATTGGCTCTTTATTACATATATGAGCCTCAATGACTGATTTACTCTTCATAAAGCCATAAAGTTTATTAGAGTTTTTCACTGGCAAACTTGGAATCAAATATGCATGGTTATTATAACTTTCAACTGCTTGAAGTCATTGTATAACAGTGTGTAGATAAAACTGCATGATAGCCACAAAGAAAATATGATGCAAGAACTAGACCTCTTAATTGGTTTGGAAAAATGGATCTATAGGCATTGAAGTAAAAATTGATCATTTAACACCATGCTACCTAATGAAATATTAATTATCTTCCACAATGGATAATTTCGGAACAACAAGCTCCCTACAGTTTATGTCACCAATGCCAAATGTAATCATGCATTGATTCGATCATTGTGCCTTCTTGTGGCATTAGAAACAACTGCATGACCAAGCTTGTCCACTTCCTTTGAAACTTCCATCTTGTTCACAGGGGTATAGTGCTCTGCTTGTCACCCTCCTGAAACTTCCTTCTTTTTCACAGGGGTATAGTGCTGAAGCCACACCCTAGTGTACAAATATTTTTGTGGCCTCATGAGTTTTGTATTTGGATCATAAACTGAATCCTTCCAATGAGCAAGATAACCAACCATTAGTGGAATGGAAAAGGATGCCACAGAGTAGCTAAAGGATACCACAGAGTAGCTAAAGGATGCACAGGAGGAGCGACGTTTCATTTTTTTATTTTAAATATTTTTGAACTTTCGTCAGAAGAGCGACGCTCCATTTTGCGTCGGAAGACTGAGGCTTAATTTTTTTAAATTTTTTTAAACGTTCATCGGAAGAGCAACGTTACATTTTTGGTCGAAATACTGATGCTTTAAACTTTTGTCAGAAGAGTGACATTCCATTTTTCGTCGGACGACCGACGCTTTAAATGTCAAAAGAGATAACGTCGAAATTTCGACAGTGGTTTGAAAAATTGATAAATGTCGAAAGACCGATGCTTTAAACGTTGGAAGAGATAACGTTAGAATTGTGACAGTTGTTTGAAAACCTAATAAACATCGGAAGAGCGATGCTTATGGATCGTCGAAAGACCGATGGTTTAGCTGACATTTGATTAGTGACGACTTTGATAACGTCAGTCTTCCGACGATTTGGCTAACGTCGGAAGAGAGATAGTTGTTTGGAAACGTTGGAAAAAGTGTCGCTCTTCTGACACTTGTTTGAAGTGTCATAATTGTGACGTAATGGCTAACCACATTTTTCCTGGCCTCAAACTGTCACTCTTGCGATGCCTATGTGTCAAAATAGCGACGAAGTGGCCGTCGGAAATTGGGCCAAATATACTAATGTATAGAGACAGAGGCAGAGTTTGAAAGTGAAGACAATGGGAAAAATAGTGTGGAAGAGGAAACTAATGATAAGGAGGATAATGATGAAAATCAAGAGATAAGTGAAGAGGAGGATGCTGAAGACACCATGATGACTGATATCCTTGAAAATAATAACAGTAGTGACACTATGAACCCAAAAAGCAGTCAAGAGATGGATGATAGTGGTAAAATTCAAGACAATGATGCTAGCATGGATGGAAATGAAAATTCCTCCCAAGAAGATAATCAATAACTAGATGAAGAGGATCCAAATGTAGATATCATTGATGAGAAGAAAAGCAGTCTTAAGGTCACCAATGATGAAATGAAACATGTTAAAACTTGTCCTCTCACTTATCAAAGAGGATCAAGGCAAGTGTTTGCTGCCTCCAAAAGGCAAGGGGCCTTGCCATCTACATCAGTTCAAAGGCTTGAAAAATGAAAAGAGAAAATGAAAAAGGATAAGGAAAATAAGGGAGGAAAGAAAACTACTCAGAAGCCTCAACTCATGGATCTAGATAGTGATAATAAAGATGAGATGGCCACTAGACTACTACTCCAAAGCAAGGATGCCCAAATCAGGGAGTGGGAGAGGGATTTTGAGATGGCACAACGTATCATTCAGTACTACAAGAATGAACACAAGCACTTCAAGAAGATAAAGAGAGGCCTTTCTCTCCAGAAAAATAATGACCAATCATTATTCCATGAAAAACAAGCTTGATAGTGCCAAAGTGAAGGAAGCCTTCATGGAAATTCAAGCAATAAAATAAGAAAAAGGCAAAGCTAAGATTGGAATATTGGGACACGAATCTCTACAGGTCTCCCAAAACCCATGAGGCACTAATCCCCCAAATTTGGGAGAATTTGGACAAGTTTTTGTTTTTTGCAAATTTTGAGGCCAAGGGGGTAGCACACCTAGTGCTACGCTCTTTTTCATAGCATCTTCAGGAGGAAAGGCTTGAATTTTTGGGTCCCTCATCACTCATATATCATTCTCACAAAGTCTTAGATCAGTTTGAGCTATTTTGGCCCTCCAAAAGGGTTAAAAACACTCATTTTTTCACCATTCTTCCTGCTTTTCAGGACATGTGTTGCGCCTTCACCAGCCTTGGAATTTTTGGTTTTTAAACAGGTTTTGGAGGTCATATTGGAGAAATAATGGTAGATCTGGAAATTATACTTCAAGGTATTTCCAACGAGCCATCATAGAGCCTTTTTCGACATCGGGAAGGCCTTCAAAACACTGCTGCAAGAAGACTCATTTTTCCTACTCCTGTGCTATGCCCTTGGCATGGAATTTCCTCCTAAACACAGTGCTACACCCTTGGAAGAGGGAAATTAAACAATGTATGCTTAGCAAGTTTTAGGAGGCTTTTTAGACCTCAAGCATCAATTTATTTGCTAAAAATGCCCGAAAATATATTTTGTGTTAGATATTTTGTGCCTTGGGCCTTGCAAGGTCTCAAGGACAATAGTGACATTTCTAATTAGCCAATAGGCTTCTAAATACTTTATTAGGTTTTTATCCCCCTTTATTGTTATATAGATCATGAGGATTTCATTTTAAATGTTGGTTTTTCATGAGTTTTGAGAGCAATACATGGTTCTTTGAGGTTAAAGAGCAATTTGGTGTTGTGGAGCTTGTTGATGATTTGCCTTGATTGATGATGATGAAAGCTTTCTTGCAGGATCCCTGAATTTGGTTAATGGTGATGTGTCTCTTATTTTTTCATGTTTTCTTGTTTATCATATTTCCATATTTCTATGTTGCAATAGCTCATAAAACTATAGGTTGAGAAATGTTGTTTGAGGCACCTTAGTCCTCCTGTTTTCTATTATCTTTATGTTTTCCTCTGCTGGGCTAGTTTAAGGAATTCTTAATTGCTCCTTAGCCCCACCTAAGCTTGTTTGTTTCATTAATGGATTAATATGCTTGTTTCAAAATATGTTTTATGGCAAGCCATGCTTATTTGATGTTATCTAAAATTTGTCTTGGAACCTCTCTTTTATGTATTGATTGTTAGGTTAAGTCAAAGAGGTCTTGTTTCAATCTTGCCCTTTGTCCATGCCTATCAGTTTGCCTCAAAGTTCTTTATAGTTTGATCGATGATGTTTAGGAGTTCCCTCTTCATTTATTAAAGCTATTTGTCTTCTTATATGTTTTCAAATCTTGAAAGTAGAATCATTGAAGTTATATAAGTTTTCTTGCTTTCTTTGTTCCACTGGATTGTTCATCTTGAATGTTTATTTGTTTAAGTATTGTCATTGAGTAATTGGTGTGCCCTATCTCATGATTAGTATCTTTTCTTATCAGTATTTAATACCTTCTTGTTCATAGGTATTTGACAAAGGATTCTTAACTGCCCTTTGCCCTACCTTGTTTCCCCAACTTAATGTCCATCTCACCTCACCCATAAATTTTTAGAGATCCATTGACTACACTAGATTTTCCCTGTGATGTGCCCCGATTCATTATTGAGATATTAATAACTTTCATAGACTCCATAGCCCAATGGTTTGATGACCTCTCATTCCACCTATCCTACTCGATCATCTTACCCAACCAAACAAACAAACAAACCCTACACTTAACAACTAGCCTAAAATCAACCACCTAAAGAAAACAAGTTCACATCCTTTGCATACAATAGAGAGAGCCCTCTCTGAGACCAGGAAGGCTAGGTCCTAGGACTCCAAAGACTGGTCTGATGTTACCCTGTGCATTTGTTCTAACAATATTCTAAATCATGGGACACTAACATATTCTACAAATTAACTTTGAAGAAAGAATTGTTATAACAATCTGTTGCAAAAGGAATGGGATTACAAATTTGGAGCATGAATTTTGACTAGTTGTGGGTTAAAATCAAATTTGCAGTACTTCCATGTTGTTCTTGAGAAATAATATTTTGGATTAAAATTCTCAATTTTTTGTTGGATAATAATTATTACAGGTGTTGTAGCCAGAAATTTTGGGGTAGCAAAAACATAAATTGTGGATTAATTTGTTGGGCCAAATTCCAGGGGTTTGAAGGGTCGAAATTAGTGATATTTATAGGAAAAAAATATTTTATTGGGCTAAATTTATTTTTTTAGGCTGAATTTATCTTCTTGGACCGAAATTATTCAGGGGCTAAATTTATCTTGTGCTGAATTTCTATTGTTGGGTTTGTTGTTGTGCCATTTTTTTCAATGAAAAAATTGCGATATATCGACTGTCTTATTTTTGCTAGAATATATTAAAAATTTTGAAAAATTACTTTTTCATATTTCCTGAATAAAAATTATTTATTGAGACCGTATTATTTCTCTAATTATTGTAATTATTTTATGGATCCAAATTTATCTATTTTAGCCAAGTTTATTTTCCAAAGCCGAGTTTATTTGCTGGAGCTGAATTCATTTGCAGAAACTTGAATTTATCTACTGGGGTGAGATTATTTGTTGGAGCCGAGTTCATCTGCAGGAGCTAATTTTTTATGGGGTCGAGTTTAATCATCAATACTTGAAGGTTAAATTAATTATTTCTAGAAGGAGGTTGAGATTAAATTTCAATAGGTTGAATTAGAGCTGATTTATTTGCCAAGGATTCACTAGTTGTTGGGTAATATTTAGGAGAATATAAATGTTCTTGATTTGATATATTGTTTGCATTAATTTTTTCATTTTTCCCCTAAGCTTTATAATCTTTGATCCATAAAATTTCGGGGATATTCCACTAGACAGTTCTTCAGAACATATCTAATAATAATATGTTAAAATCCTGAATTTTTACACTATTACAGTTTTATTAAACTTCTAGATATGTAAATTTAATTGTAATTAGTGAAAGAAGAAAAGTATACAAAAGAAAAATAAGATCACACACACATAAGACATAATATTTTCTCTCTGGGAAACCATTTCGTGAGAAAAAAACAGCTGGAAGGTTAGGTCGCTTCACTCTCTTTCTCTGTCTGGAATATGGCTGCAAGTACAAAGAAGTAATGTGTGTGGCTTGTGGGTTGCTATAGTACACATATCTTCTTTGTGTTCTCTACCTCCTATCTCTCATGGCTATATTTTCTCATCTATGGAAAAAAATTCTCTCGAAAGAATGGAATGTCTCTTTCTCCGAGTGGTTCAGCTACAACACAACCCGATAACCTACTAGTGGTTAATTTTGACTACATCAACTCTTAATTAAAGTTACAATATAGACTCTTCTAGATTATTTTACATCAAAAACATGTGGCTAGCCCATTTTCCATGAATAATGGGGGCTGATGTGGCATCCTTCTGAACTATAGGTTTGAAAACAAGAAGGTCAACTTTTGATAGGCATAATTTTTTCATACGGAATCCAATTGACATTCTTCTTCCACCATTGGAAATATGTTTATGGGATGAATAACATGGAATGGTGCAGTCCTTAAGTGACAAAGTTTTACCCCTAAAAAACATCATTTGGTGCCTCAAAATGCTCGCAAAAGGTTTTAGTCCCTATTTTACGAAACTAGGTCCCACCGGTAAAAATGGTCTTGTGAGTTGATTCCTCCACTTTTTCCACTCCAAATGCATTGAGATGGATGAAAAAAAATATAATGATCCAATAAGGATCAATATTTCTCTCAAATTGTTCGAAGAAATTTTTTCTCATACATTGTTTGACAAAATGCATCAAAGAAATGTTTAGATTTTGTTGGGATATTTTAGCAAGAAACGAAACTCATTTGGGAGAATGAGTTTCTGATACTGAAGGTCGAGCTATATTTTTTATATGAATTATCATTGGTATAATGTCAAGTTTATTATTTCTAAAAATGATTTTTTCAAGCTAATATCCTTGGGAATCAATCTGAAGGTGTCTGTGCATATGACTAAAAGATGTATGATGAGCAGAGTTTGGATGTACATTGCTTACAGCGAGATGTGTTGAGAGCATGATTGTAGTATGCGAGTCATAGTATTGAGTTAAGAACTATTTAGTTGTCATATGGTAGATAATCCATGGCTATTATCATCATTGTATAGACTTACAAGTGTTGTTGTTAGTATAAACCAACTTAATATACATGTCATCCTTCAACTAGAACATGGATTAAACCTTTCAGAAATTCCCTTAATAAAATTTTAGTAGAAACAAAAAGATCCTTTTCCAAGGGATACTTGCTTTGCTACATCAAAAGAATGAGTTGAGATACAAAATATATGCACTTGTGACATATTTGAGATTTATAGGGTTTTCAGTAAAAGCCCTTCTCAAACGAGAATAACTTGCTTCATTCCTCCAAGGCAGATGAGTCAGATGGGAAGAACTTGAATTGGATTCTAAACCAACCATGCTTGCCTTAGTACAACACAAGTATTTGGATCACCCTTGAATAGGATTCAAAATTCCAGTTGCCTCTTGTCTCAATAGTATCATGATGTTGATCTCACCTATACACCCTTATAGTGATGACATTATGAGGTGAGTCCTATGACTGATAGTGGATACCTTTTAGGATTTAGATAATAGTGAGGGTCGTGCCTTTGGGAAGAGGCTAGAGATTCTAGAATTCATGGCCTTGATTAGATCTTCTGACTTCATGTTTGACATAAAATGTGATGACTTGATTCTCAAAATGTTCCAATGCTTCTTCAACATTGGGAAACACCATCCTGACACAGTCATAACACACATGCAATCTATTTTTTCACCATGTATGGGAGGCCATGATTCCAATTGAAATAGGTTGTGGTATAAATTGTTAGCCATTTGGAGGGAGGAATAGTTGGTTTCACCTGCTGCTTATGAAATAACCAAAAGGTTGGTTGGGCATAACATTGGGTTGTGGAGGAGATGACTCACTCAAGAGGAGTTGTAGTGGACTGTTTCTGACTAATCATGTAGCAATAATAAGCTGATGAGGAGGGGTCTTTGCTTCATTTACAAAGAATATTGGGGACCTAACCACTCATGCTTGAGTGACACAAAAGAGATGACAGGGGTATATTAGGAGGAGATTTGTTCTGATCTTTAGGATGAGGATTCTTCTACTGTAAATGAGTCCATGGGTTTTTATGAGGATATCTCAGAGGAATGTGAGAAATCATGGGGAGTTTTCAACAACATAGATTTGTGACCATGTTTGGTAGAGGATATTGATGAGTAGAAAATTGTTCCCAATTAGCATGAGAAGCACATAGTGGATCAAGTGTGCATGATGTGCCATCTTTGGAGAGTCATCTAGTGGCTCATGTTGAGCCCATGATGTAGGAGGATGAGAATACATCCTTGGGTATAGTCATTGATGAAGAGCATACGTATGTACAGAATGATGAGCTTCATCATTAGGTATAATTGAAGGGGTTAATTGTCACCTTTTTAGCCTTAGTAGTCTCTCTTTCTCACATTTAATTATATTATGGTCTTATGTTGCTAGTGTAGATGGTTATTAAGGCTTGTCATACTTCGAATGCCTAATATGGATTAAATGCACGATAATCACGAAGATATTTCACTTTTGATGAATATTTTGCAATTAAAGCTCAGAGTAGACAAAAAGGAGATATTCTAGGAGGATTTTCCACCTCCTTAACTCCCAAAGGCAGCCAAGAGATCCTTGATATTCCCTCCAACAGCTCAAAATCAAAGGCAACCAAGCAAGTAGGATATCAAGTGCACCAAAGCTCCACTTTCCTTGTAGTCAAAGGGAACACACCACCTAATTTTTAGGGAGATGTTTGTATCTACCCTTTAGGTTAAATAGGGTTGAGCAAGAGCTCACTAGGATTCAAACGTTGAAGGAAGCTAATAGACTCTTAGCTCTTGTAATAGATTTTTGAGACTTTTATGATTATGTGATGAGACTATTCTCTGCAATAAGATGAGTATTTATATTATCCTTCACTAATTTAGTTTCAGAGGGCTAGGCTTGTGGGTTAGGGCCCGATCCATTGGCCCTAGTCTCTCTTATGTATTCATGCTTATTTTTATGTCATTGTAGCTAGTTTTCTTTATGAGTTTTAGCTAGTTTGCTTATATTTCAATTCAATGTTTTTAGTTTGCTTCCATTTTGTCTTTCATTAGGGGAATTTTGAGGTCTAAAATTGGCCTCCTAAGAAAAATTTACAACCAAAATAAAATTTATAAGAACCAATAGGATTCAAGATGATGATGTCAACCATGGGGGATGAATCACCATTTTTGGAGTAAAAAAATAAAAATATTAAAAAAAATTGAAACAATACAACTACTTTTGCAACTCGTATTTTCAACTTATCTCACTATGGTTGTACTAACATTTTGAGAGGAAGTACTCATTGGATGAAAAATTCAATTCCTCATCCAAGGAGTACCTATGTTGCATACTTTTGATCAACCTTGTTATATGGAAAATGAGAAATACATGAAACAACGTGATTGCAATCATGTTTTCTCATTTTTCATGTAGCAGGGTCCATCGAAAGTATGAAACATGGGTAATCCTTCAACAAGGAATCAAATTTTTCATTCAACAAGTGTTTCCGCTCAAAATTGGAGTAAGGCCATAGGGAGATAAGTTGAAAATACGAGTTGAAAAAATAGTTTTTTCTTTTTTCCCTCTAAAATTTGATGATGTAATCTAATTTTATTTTAGTATTTCCACTATTATTTTATAATTTACTTAGGAGGCCTATTTTAGACCTCAAAACTCCCCTAATGTTTTTGGTTAAGCATGCATAAATGTTGGTAGAATAGCATATAAACTCAGAAAGTTGTGTGTCAAGCATCCCTCTCTCATCTCTTCCATTAAAGCTTGAGGAGGGAAAATGTTCACCACAAGCCCAAATTTTCTCTTTAGTTTATGATTTATTGGAAAGAATAGTTAGGTTGTTTTAGTGTCATGAACATGTCTAGAATATTGAGTTAGATTTATGTTTGAATTCTTAGGTAGGTTTTCTTTTCAAATTCAACTCATCTTTTCCATTTCCTTCATCATAGATTTGCTAATATTTGTTGCATGAACAGGTAGTTTTCTTGTAGGTTCAAGTACCACAGTAGAGGGGGACTTCACCAACACCCTTAGCTTCATTTATGACCTTTCATTAGCCTTCTTTCCATCAAATCACCTTCAACCTTGTTTTTGAGATTTTCACCATCACACTGTGAGCAACCCTAGAAGTGAAAGACGAGCTTCTCAAGGGGTTTTGAGCTTAGAAAAGGGGTTGGAAACATTCCATTCATCCAATTACACCTTCATTCCACCTCCCCTACACTTTTCTTCATCATTTTTGGCCTCAAATTTCCCTCAGACTATTTCATGTAGCAATTCAGGACTTTCTTGTAGCACTACAAGAAACCTGTAGTAGACCCTGTAGCAGCACCAGTGGGCCTCTCCTTAAGCCCAGAAACCATCATAAACTTCATATATAGCCTCCATAACCATCAAGACACCTTCAAACCTTCATCCATGAGTTCAAAACCCTCCTAAGCCACCTTAGCACCTTCTCCTCCTTGCTGCAAAATAGTGCATTTACAAGCATAATTAGGTCATGATTAGATGCATGATTAAAATCGTGATAGTTAAAGCATGAAGTAGACAGAGTGTGTTTAGCCATTTGGCCCAACAATGTGTGAGTAGATTGGTCTTCTTTATGTAATTTAAATTCAACCATTTACTTCATGAAGATGCCTAGTTTGCTTCTATTTCTTGCCATAGTTTAAATTTCAATTTTCTTTCTTTGTAGAATAGCTAGATGTATTTTATTGCTTAAGAGTAGCCCTTTGATGGTTAATAGAGTAATGGCTTAGAATCACTTGTATTTATAGGTATAAATCAAAAGTGTGACATATTTCACTCAGAAACCTTAGAAATAGCACCCTTTCATAGGACTCGGAAGAGGATGACAAGAGTGGAATGCATCTGTTGTGTATATAGCACTGTCACCTCCAAGTTTGTATGAAATTTGGGTTGATAAAGTAGAGTAGAGTAGCCTCTGGGAGTTGCAGCACTCTTTGTGCAATGCCAAGGCTCACCACAGTTTGGCACCATTGTCAGGGAGGTGTCTAGTAGATGCTTTGATTCTATTTTAGAATTCTTTTTTGCTTTAATTTTACATGTTGTTTCAAGAATACTGTAAAAATACAAAAAAAAATGATTTTCATGCCTCATAGGAGTAGGGATACTCAAGGAAATTTTCTACTAAAAACCCCCACATAGTCACCCTTCACTCTTCTTTTGTGACTACTAGTTGAACACACCATAGGTAAGCCTTTTGAAAAATTTGAAGAACCTATTGGAGAAGAAGAAGAACTTGTTTCACCAAGGGGACATGCTTCACTTATTCAAGCCATCGCTGAGACTGAAGCCCAAGGAGTATTTCTCATCAGAGAGACAGATGGGGAAACTAATATGAATAACATCAGCCCTTCCACATTTCCGTGGACTTACCTCTGAGGACCCTAACACATTCATGTTTGTATTTTTTGTTATTTTTAGGACCTATGACTATGCCTCGGATGATCAAAAGATAAAGCTATTCCCACATACCCTTAAGGATGAAACTTTGTGTTGGTTCATGGGTCTACCTGGGAACATCATCACTACCTGAGCACAGATGCTAGAGGCCTTCAATAATAAGTACAAGGACTATTGTAGTTCCAAGGATACTAAAGATGAAATATTCATGATGACTCTAGGGCATGATGAATCCCTAGAGGATGATGAAGAGATATTACAGTTAAATTACAAAAGAGCCAACTACACCCTTGATCCCGGATCACTTAAACTTCTAATTCTTTGAGGGATCAAGGAGGAGGTGATAGAAACCCTCAATATGTTATCAGGTGTAGATATCTACCATCTGCCTTATGATAACATCAAAATTGTCTTCAAGAACCATTATAGGGAATCTAGGAAGAAAGGAAGAGCTAGCCAAAGTATGACCAATGCCTCTTCCTCTTCCACCTACATCAAGCATGAGATTGGAAATATGTTGGAGGAAATCAAGAGTGAGATGTTGCACACATTTTCTTTGAAAATGGACATAACATAGATCAAGAGGAAGCAAGGGGAAGCAGAAAGAGCCTTTGCTATATTATGCCCTAGATGTACTAAAAGAAACCCTCACAATGAATTTCCATCAATGTCATAGAGTTTTTCTTAGTCTGTGAAGATAATCATGCTATAGAAAAGTGTCCCTCCTTACGTGGGCTCAAAGTTGTATATCAAGGTGGGGAAGTAGGAATATATCAACTCCATTTCATCAACCAGATAAGGCTTCAAGGTCCTCGGTCATCTCAACAGGGTATGCAAGGTGCACCTTATTCCTATTATCACAACAATCAAAATGCACCTATGCAATATTGGTACACCCCCACTCCTCCATCATGGAATACACCTCCTACTTGGCCTTACAACTCTCCATATCACCCTTAGCTAGTGAACCAACCATTTTAGCAGTATGTTCCTCAACCACCTCAGTGGAACAACTCGTCACAAGGGTGGAGGCCTCAACATAATCAAACACCTGCTCTAATTTCTCCACCCCAAACTCAACCTTAGCTTACTCATTCTTCTCCACCCAAGCTACCTCAGATGCCTACACATCCCAATCTGAACATGAACAACAAATAGGCACAACAGGTTTAAAGTGGAGAGACATCCTATCTAGCTTAGGTTGTGGAGAGATTAATATTAGGTCAGGAAGAGCACTCCTAGACAACCATCCTCCATCTTCGTCTGTAGAGGTTGAGGAGGAAAAGGAAGAAAGTGACACTCAGATCCAACAACCTCCTTTTCCTGAGCGATTGATCCACTCTAGTCAGCACACCCTAGAGGAGATCGAAATTCTGGGAGAATTGAAACATTTGTGTGTAAAAATAACCCTTCTCTAGGGAATTAAGGATGTCCCTATTTACAATAGGCTCATTAAGCAAAAGTGCTTCAAGAAACATTGGAGAAAGAAGAAATATACCCCCACCATCAATGTCATAGGAAAATTGTCTTACTTAATGCTAGGAAGGGTGATCTTTTGAAAGTATCTGGACCCTCGTAGTCTAGTTGTAGATGTGCATATAGATGGTTTCATAGTCCAAAAAATTTCGATTGATATCAGGGATGCCATTAATGTAATGACTAGGGAAACTATGCTTAAACACAACCTCCAAGGGACTTTGAGGAAAACCACAACCGTTCTGCAACTTGCAGATCAGTCCACAGTAGCTCCGAAAGGAATTGTTGAGTGTAATATTCCTAAATTAGCTGCAGCTAATAGGAATATTAAATTTTCCTTATTATTTTTGCATTTCATGATTGATGAATAAATTGTAAAGGAGGACATGTAAAACTTCTGAAAACCAAGAATAAATAAATGCCTATGTGAAAAGAGACATATCTGGGCTATGTAAATAAACTCTTGCAGGTGTGAATGGGTCTAAATCACAAGAATGGGTCACCTTTGACCAAGTCAACAACATTTAATTCTCAAAGAGTGGATCCTAAATAAAGACATCCTAATGTGAATGGAAATCAAGCTAACTAGAAAAAATGAAGACACCTTGAGTGTGAAAGTGGTTGAACACTTGACCCAGTCAACCATGACTATGTCTACAGTGTTGTCTAGATGCATTGAACCTCTTGGAGGGACAACGCAGTTCTAGAAGGGGATTATACATGTGAAAGAGGCTAAACTAATGAAGTGATTTAGGGTTTTGCCAAGACTCCAATCTTATAAAAGGAGGAGGGTAAGAAGAGAGGGTTGTTGAAGATTATCATTCCTAAAGGTATTTTCTACTCAGACATCCCTTGTTGGGTCTTCCTGTTCAAGAACCTCACCTCCTTCCTTGAGAAGCTCTTGGGGGAGATTTGTGCCATATTTTCCACATTAGGCTTTTATTCCAAGCTTCACCTTACACCTATAGCACTGCTCCTGTGAGGGTTGAGCTGTCCTTGTGAGTTGCAGTAGTGGAAGGAACTAGATCTGCTCAGATCTAGATTATACTAGTGGCTCTTCTCAGTGAGTGTGTCTTTTAACCTCCTGGAAGAGTTCATTAGCTGATTGTGCTTCAGATATACATCTTGGCATCAGGAAAATCATTCTCAGAGGCTACAACTTTTTTCCTCTCCCTGGATAGCGTTATTTGTAGATCTACAGCTGCAGGGTGTTTTGTTCACATTTTGGAGGAGAGATCTTTGGTGTTGGGATTCTTCCTCTCACTATGGTGATCCATGGATTGGCCATCCAATCCATGTTAGTTTCAGATCTGATCTACTGAAACATTGTATTATTAAGAAATTTCTGAATCATTCTATAGATTTTCAAGCTTATATCTTAGATCTACTTTTTGTGCTTCATGTTTTGCACAAAACCCCAAGGGGAATGTATAGATCAGCATTTCTTGTACACAGATCTGTATTAGATCTAAATTTTTATTTACAAATCTGCTCTATATTTGAAGAATTAATAAACTACTTCTTCAGCCCTAAAAATAATGCTATCATGGCTATGCATTCTTTTCTTATGGTTGTAGCACCTCTTTTCTGAGGATTTTTGCTATATAAACTCATTCCTTCTCTTGTATACTGTATGGGTTGTAAAGAACATCTGATTTTCTGTTATATATCTGATTTCTGAACCTTCATATCATCCTCCTACTATGATTTAGTGGATCTACGTTATTTCTGAAGCAATACTTTGCATATAGCTGCAGCCCCTCTCTTTGGGTGATTTTCAGCTAGACTAGTTTGTGGGAGATCTGTTTAACCCACCTAGTCTGATTTGTTTTTTCTCTCCTTTTGGATTTAGATATTATATGAGCTGATATAATGGATACAAGAGCTTCAAACTCATTTCTATGCACATAATTCTCAGAAGTGCGTTATTTCAGCAGGCTTGCTGAGCTGTCCCGATTTTGGGATATTATAGCGGTATCAGAGCAAGACCTTTGGCTCAGCCTGTGGCTTCAAGCCAAAGTGTTGTAAAGCAAGGAGAAAGGTTAGAATGATGAAGAATATGAGTTTTCTCTCATCACTTTTCAGATCCAGTAAGAACCTCTCCAAGGAGGTTGTACAAGAAGAAGAGAGAAGAAGCAATGAAACTCCTAGAAAGTTTCAAGAGCAGGAAGAGCTTTCGATCAGATCTACAAGATCTATACATGAGGAACATTCTGAATCCTCATCTCATGGATATGTGAACTTAGCCATATCACCAAAGCTTCAGCATTCTGTATATGATTTCTTCATGAAGAGGAAGAAAGGAGGTGTACCCAAGAAGGAGACTATTAGAGATTATTTGCAAGAGTATGAATCTCAATCCAAGGAGTTCAAAGATAACTTGAACTTCCAAGGGTTCTGAAAGATCAAGGAGAGAAAATGCACAAAGGAGGAGCAACATGGTAAGGGTATATTCTATCTATCTATCTTTGATGGATCCCCTAAATGTCCAGTTAGGGTTTGGGTGGAGGAGCTAGATAACTTTTTGCAACAACATCAAGTTTCAGAGATTGAAGCCATCAAAGCAGCAGTGCTGTATTTTTAAGGTAAAGCATATGCTTGCTGGTTGTTTGAGTATTTTTCCTTTAAAAATGCAAATATACCTACTTATGCAAGGTTTATTGCAAGATTGATAGAGAGGTTTGATGAAGCTCCATGTGTAACATCTTCTATTGACACTATCAAACCACATCAAACAAATATTTTGCATGAGCTGGAAGGGTCTATGAATCCAACTCCATTTTTGAATACCATGGAAGGAGGAGTAAGTTTTTTTGATGCATTTCCAAGGGCAAGATCTCATTTGGATGAAGGATTCTCTTCTCAAAAGGGAAGCATGGAGATTCCTCCTTCACTAGATGACCAAGATCTAAGGTCTCTTGTTGATGATGAGGCAATTTCAGTTATTGAAGAGGAGGAGGGGAAGGAAGGAGATGATAACGCAGTCATGACAATGGCACCTCAAGAACCTCATGAAGATGAATATGGAGCACTTGCTCCAAGGGAAAAAACTCTTGCACACTTGCAAGGAGTTCCACAAGATCTCACACATAAGGCTCTTGGCCTAACACATGAGCAGCATGTACCATCATTGTCCAATGATGAGATCTAGGAGATAGAAGAAGGAAAAGAGGAGGAAGGGCATCATAAGATGAAGAACATGAACCTTTCTATGTTTCAAATATTGGAAGCACAAATAAGGCAAGAGGACCTATGCATTAAAGGAAGGGGCAAATCTATCTACCTACATCCACATTCTACTCTATGCCTTGACACCTCTTTGCAAGGAGGTATTTTACCAAGAGCACCTCTTGATAGAAAGAAGTCTAAAGTGTTCTCTCAACTTTGGGAAGAATATACATACTTGGCTAAGGAGGGAGCATGGGGAGAATCCAGCATAGCGTAGAGAATCTCTCATGAATTCAGGAGAGAGATGAGCAATTTCTTGAAAGGGGCATTGCTAACTCCCACTCAGATATCTGCGCTGAGAGAGGGGAAATCAGAGATCTATGATGGCATGAGCATGAGGACACATGGAAACTCCATATATTTTGGGAAACCCATGATCTCTTCATTCACAAAGAAGGTTTCTGAAGATGGCAAGGGGATCCTAACCCTCTTGTATATATGGGCCAAAATGAGGAAGTTTTGGAAGACAAGGACTTTCCAAGGGGAAGTTGATTTCCATATGCTTCAATCTTGTCTTGAGCAAGATCAGCTACAAATGGGGCAGCAAGAGAGAGATTATGAAGCTCCAACATGTGATTTTGACATCAAGAATCTCAAATGAGGGAGCCATGATATGACAGGGGCAGCATTTCAAACCTCTACAACGTTGTCATTCTTGGAGAGCTTGGATCCTTATTGGGATTCCCAACTCATGATGGAATACTCCAAGGACCTTTTCACATGTGGGGTTCTTGATGGGGAAGTAAAGGATGAAAGGTTCAAGGTGGTTGATGGAGTCATCTATTTCTATAATCTCATTCTATTGGTTAGTGACTCCAAGCTCAAGGAGGAACTACTAGATGCCACCTATGAAATCCTGCTTTCCAAACCCACTGGTTTCATTAGAGCATATCATACTCTTCTGGGTGGTTTCATATGGGAAGGTTTCAAGGAAGAGGTGCACTCTCATATGAAGATGTGCATGGATTACTTGGTAGAGGAGGAGGAACATATCTCTTGGGAAGAGCCATCATTCACATCTCCTTACTCATTGAGTGTGAGAGGGAACTCATCCATGAGTTACCCCACTGATGTAAAACAATTATATAGAGAGACTTGTCTTTCTAAGCATTATAATGTATCTCCTATATGATTATATTTTTCTAGAACTCACTTGAAGAACATTGCTCCAAAGCGGGGGCACTATTTATGATGGGATTCATGGGCTACTCAAGGCCATGAACTATGTTGATGCAAGACATTCCTTGGAGAATCTTGGGAAGCTATTGTATTCTTCATGGTGTGACTCTTTTACACCAACTATGATACACATTTTCCAAGGAAAACAAGTGTTGGGGAAGGCACTTGTCATATCCTATTCTATGGCAGTTAAGGATAAAACTGCTTTGGTTGCACATGAGGGAACATCTTCCTTCTCACTTATCATACATGGCAACTAGCATGATTCTAATCGTGATTCCATATGTTGAAAGTGTTCTTAATCTTGGCAACATGGTTGAAGGGGGGGTACACTTGCTAGGTATGTCCTTGGGGAAAGGAGTTCCCCACTCTTTTTGCATTGCATGCTTCAATGGGAGCATGAGATTTTGTATGGCCACTATGATAGATCACTTGTCTCTTTGTAGAGTGAGCCATATGTTTGTTGTGAACATGCCTCTCATATGTGTTGGGGAGGAGTTATTTTATGGATTGCCAAGCTAGGAGGTGATCCACTTCATTTGGATGATAGCATGGATATGGGAGACTTTAATGAATCATGAAAATCCCCATGATTGTCATCACTTCTATCTTGACGAGGCCATGGATCTGCAAGAAGGTTTCCATAACAACCTTCCATTTTTTTATGATGAGAGCCATTGTGTTTACTCACCAAGGGCCAACTTGCACATTGAGGAGGGACCATTGGAAGACAGAATTATTGCAGAAATTTCAGAGCAATGGTGGAGACTATTGAATGAAGAGGCCACAAGATAAGGAGGGGAAATTTTAGTAGCACCCTTGTAGTTTCTTGAGGACAAGAAACATTTGGGAGGGGAAGACTGTAATATTCCTAAATTAGTTGCAGCTAAACGGAATATTAATTTTGCCTTATTATTTTTGAATTTCATGATTGATGAATAAATTGTAAAGGAGGACATGTAAAACTCTTGAAAACCAAGAATAAATCAATGCCTACATGAACAGAGACATATATGGGCTATGTAAATAAAATCTTACAGGTGTGAATGGGTCTAAATCACAAGAATGGGTCACCTTTGTTGTGTAACCAGCTCCAAAAATAGAAGAAAAGAGATATGAACGCCTTAGAAATAAGCCACTTCGAGGGGGCAACCTCCAATACATTACATAAATGAACAATTCTTGGATCATACAAATGAACAAAACCTCCTTCTATATATAGGAGTCCCATGAGTCCCATAATATAGTCCTAGTGGGGCCATAATATAATCTGGCAAGCCATAATGGCAATGTGAACTATATGTAATATGGGGGTTATGGTGGTACAGCCATGTGACCAGAGGGCTACACTGCTAATAAGGGGCTACACTATTAATATGGGGACTTATTGCCTCTCCTTCAAACAAGTGTTGTCCTCAACGCTTGATTATTCTTAAGTACTTTTGTATAAGGTCATCCTCCCATGTGAAATATTCTGGAAGATTCTTCCCTTGATGAGATATAGAAATTAATTGTTGCTTGTCGAATTCTTGTTTATGGTACAGCAGAACTTCTTTCGATGTGAATGTTGATCCTTTGTTGTTTCATTTGATTCTGCACCAAATTTAGGTTATCCCTTGAGAGTTGGAGAGCTTGTTGTTGATGCTCCATGTGATCTTCCACTACTTTATCATCCATATTAGATTTCATTTGATCCTTTAAACCATAAAACTTAGCCTCCATTTCTTCTTTTAAACCATCTATGTCATCTTCAATTTCTCTTCGTAAGATTGAAATTTGTTGCACTTGGTACCGTAATTTTGATATCTCATACTGCAATTCTTCCACTTCACGCATCATAGTATAGATTTCTGAGGGCTTAATGGGTGTTGAATTCTTTTTAGAAGGCATTTCAGAACGCAATACTTAAATATATGCTCAATGCGCCCTTGGAATCACTTCAAACTGATTTTTCAAACAAGATATATGCAATTCGGGAAAAACAATACACACCTTTTACTTTCTTTTGAGGAGATGGATATTGTAATTAGATTATCTCTGTAACTGAAAATCTTCAATATCTGGAATTCAGCCCTGTAGTATCCCTCTGAAGCTTCTTTCAAATGCCACAGGTTTGATCTAATTTGGATTCACCAAGACAAAGTTGTGTCCAATCTCCTGACCTAATTAAGGCCAGTTCGGTGACCAAACTTGTACGACACACCCACGTATCACTGTTTTGCCCTTCGCTCTGGAGATAGGCCAGAAACTTCAGTCTGTGTACTTGCAACCAATTTTTACGGAACTTCAATCCGATGCCCAAAGAGAGAGTTATTGAACTTTTCCCACGATCACCTCTTTGAGATGCAATTCAGGAGCCTAAAAAGCACTACCTTCCACAGATCATATCTCCAAAAATATTGCGAACCAAGATCTGAATTTTTTTGAAGAATTTCCTTAGGATTTCAGCTTTGCACCATATGAATTTCAGATTCTGAACCTTCTTAGAAAAAAAGTTATAGCGCAAAATTCCACGATGACCTGTTTAGGAGCCTGAAAAAAGACCTAACTTCCACAGATCATATCTCCGAAAATATTGCAAACCAGGCTCTGCAGTTTCCACAGTAATACTTCCTCAAGATTTCAGCTTCGCACCCTAAAAGTTTTAGCTTCTGAAACTTCGTAGAAACAAATTTATAGCGAAAATGCCACGATGACCTGTTTGGAGCAGCGAAACCCTAGAATCCAAAGCTCTGATACCAAATGTTGTATAACCAGCTCCAAAAATAGAAGAAAAGAGATATGAACGCCTTAGAAATAAGCCACTTCGAGGGGGCAACCTCCAATACATTACATAAATGAACAATTCTTGGATCATACAAATGAACAAAACCTCCTTCTATATATAGGAGTCCATGGGGCCATAATATAATCCTAGTGGGGCCATAATGTAATCCTAGCCGACCTAACAATAATAATGTAAGGGCACAATAATAACAATATGGGGGTTATAGTGGTACAATAATAACAATAAGGGGGGCTACACTAACATAATAAGGGGCTACACTATTAATATAGGGACTTAACAACCTTTGACCAAGTCAACAACATTTAATTCTCAAAGAGTGGATCCTAAATAAAGACAGCCTAATGTGAATGGAAATCAAGCTAACTAGACAAAATGAAGACACCTTGAGTGTGAAAGTGGTTGAACACTTGACCCAGTCAACCATGACTATGTTTATAGCGTTGTCTAGATGCATTGAACCTCTTGGAGGGACAACATAGTTCTAGAAGGGGATTCTACATGTGAAAGAGGATAAACTAATGAAGTGGTTTAGGGTTTTTCCAAGACTCCAATCTTATAAAAGGAGGAGGAGAGCAAGAAGAGAGGGTTGTTGAAGATTATCATTCCTGAAGGTATTTTCTACTCAGACATCCCTTGTTGGGTCTTCCTATTCAAGAACCCCACCTCCTTCCTTGAGTAGCTCTTGAGGGAGACTTGTGCCATATTTTCCACATTAGGCTTTTAGGAAAAGCTTCACCTTACACCTACAACACTTCTCCTGTGAGGGTTGAGTTTTCCTTGTGAGTTGCAGCAGTGGAAGGAACTAGATCTGCTCAGATCTAGCTTATACTAGTGGCTCTTCTCAGTGAGTGTGTCTTTTAACCTCCTGGAAGAGTTCATTAGCTGATTGTGCTTCATATCTACATCTTGGCATCAGGAGAAATCATTCTCAAAGGCTACAACATTGTTCCTGTCCCTGGACAGCATTATTTGCATATCTACAGCTGCAGGGTGTTTTGCTCACATTTTGGAGGAGAGATCTCCGGTGTTGGGATTCTTCCTCTCACTGTGGTGATCCATGGATTGGCCATCCAATCCATGTTAGTTTCAGATCTGATCTGCTGTACCATTGTATTATTCAGAAATTTCTGAATCATTCTACAGATCTGCAAGCTTAGATCTCAGATCTAGTCTCTGTGCTTCATGTTTTGCACAAAACCCCAAGGGGAATGTATAGATCAGCATTTCTTATACACAGATCTGTATTAGATCTAAATTTTTATGTACATATCTGCTCTATATCTGAATAATTATTAAACTTCTGCTTCAGCCCTAAAAATAATGCTTTCATGGTTATGCAATCTTTTCTTATGGTTGTAGCACCTCTTTTCTGAGGATTTTTGTTGTATAAACTCATTCCTTCTCTTGTATACTATATGGGCTGTAAAGAACATCTGATTTGCTATTATATATCTGATTTCTGAACCTTCATATCAGCCTCTTATTTTTCTTCAGCGGATCTACATTATTTCTGAAGTAGTCCTTTACATATAGCTGCAACCCCTCTCTTTGGGTGATTTTCAGCTAGACTAGTTTGTGGGAGATCTGTTTAACCCACCTAGTCTAATTTTTTTTTTCTCTTATTTTGTATTTAGATCTTAGATGAGCTGATCTAAGGGATCCAGGAGCTAAAAACTCATTTCTATGCATAGAATTCTCAGAAGTGTGTTATTTCAGTAGGCTTGCTGAGCTGTCCTGATTTTGGGATATTACATTAAGGATGTTATGGTTTCAATTGAATCTTGGGAGTGTCATATATATTTCCTAGTTCTCCAGCCAAAAACCAAGTTTAATGGATATCATATCATTTTAGTGAGACCTTGGTTAGCCATTGTCGATGCTTATATCAGCTGTTGGGCCGGAATCATGACTATTAAGAATGGTCCTTGTCTAAAAAACTGGTGTTATATCCTCCAACCCAACCTTCCATTGACCATGACCTACCTATATGGTTAGAGTATGAAGAAGAATAATATGAAGTATACAACACTACACCCTACCCCAGTTGTACCATAAATATTGTTCGTAGAAGGGGGCAGCTTGATGAAGATGAATTCATCGACCAAATCATTCAGAACCAGCCCCCCACTGACAGAATGCTTGAAAAAATAGTCAAAGAGTCTAAAATACACCCTTGGATGGAACTGCACTTAGTTGATTCAACCTCTAAAACGACCAAGGCTGTGGAATTTTGTCCCATCCAAATATTTGAAAATTAACTCATCTCTCTCAGATAGAGAAAAATATTAGCTATGCCAAACTTTGAAGGAAAAACTTGATGAATTTTCTTGGGACTACAAGGAAATGAAAGGGGTTCATTCCTCGGTGTGCACACATAATATTTACATTAAAGAAGGATGAAAGCTTGTGTGCCAACCCTAAAGAAGGATGAACCCATATATAAAGGACATAGTGAAGGAAGGACTGCACAAATTATTGGATGCAGGTTTCATCTATCCTATATTAGATAGTGAGTGGGTATCTTCTCTTGTCCTAGTCCCGAAGAAGAATGGAAAATGATGAATCTGCATTGATTATCGAGAACTTAACAAAGCCACCAAGAAGGAACATTTCCCCTTTCCCTTTATAGATCAAGTCCTGGATGGCCTTGCAGGAAATATGTTATTTTATTTCTTAGATGGGTTCAGTGGGTATAACCAGATCCAAATTAGCTCTGAATACTCGAACAAGATTACTTACACATGTCCTTGGAATACCTTCGCTTACAAAGTCCTACCCTTTGGGGTATGCAATGCCCCAGCTACCTTCCAAAGAGTTGTCTTGAGCATTTTCTTTGAGCTAGTCCATGACTCGGTTGAAATCTATATGGACAATCTCACACCCAATAGGGATTACTTCCAAGGATCTCTCTCCAATTTGGGAAAATTGCTGAAAAGGTGCATCGAGATGCATCTCTCCCTGAGCCCAGAAAAGTGTGAATTATTTAAAAGAGAAGGAGTAGTATTGGGCCACTCAATCTCCCAAAGTAGGAATACTGGTGGGCCCGAATAAAATCACCATCATCCAAAGGGTACCTGCTCCTCAAAAGAAGATAGATGTCAGGAGTTTCTTAGATTTAGCTGGCTACTATAAAAGGTTTATCAAATATTTCAGCAAGTTTGCTTCACCACTATTTGGTTTGTTGGCCAAAGACTCTGAGTTTACCTGGTCTAGTCTTTGTCAAGAATCTTTTGAGCTCATTAAGGGAAATTTAACTACTGTCCCCACTCTCTGAGGTCCAAATTGGGCTCTGCCTTTACACATCCACACAGATGCATCAGACAAAGTTGTGGGGGCAGCCTTGGTGTATTTAGAAGACAAATTACCCTATGCAATCTATTTCATTAGTAGGAACTTGTGCAAGGTTGAACTCACTTATATTGTCACAGAGAAGGAAATGTTAGCTATTGTCCATGATTTAAAAAAAAATAGACATTATATCATTGGTTATCAGGCCTTTGCACACTGACCATGCATCCATCAAATATTTAATTAATAAACCTAATGTTAATGCTAGAATAATTATATATTTGTTATTATTAAGCAATTTGGCCTAACAATTGTCGATAAACCTGGAAAGGAGAATGTTGTTGCAGATTTTTTATCCAGGTTAGCTCTACCTGTAGTTGAAGAAGGAATGGTGGATGACCAGCTTCCGGATGAACACCTCTTTTCTATATCAACACTCTCTCCATGTTTTTTTGACATATCTAACTACTTGGTTGCTGCAAAGTTCCCTCTAAACCTCTCATCCAAGGAGAAGATCAATGTCATCAGAAAAAAGCGCCCCTTTCACCTCGATCAGGAGAAATATCTTCAAGTTGGGCCGTGACCAAATTCTTAGGAGATGTGTGAAGGAGGAAGAAGTTTTTAAATCCTCTCTGCATGTCATGATAGCCATTGTGGAGGCCACTTTTCTACAAAAAGGAAAACCTTCAAAGCTTTGTAGGCAAGTTACTATTAGCCTACCCTTCACCAGGATGCCAGAAGATACACTAGCAGGTGTGACCAGTGCCAAAGGATGGGGAAATCTACACAAAGGGATGAGATTCCTTTGCACCCTCAGCTGGCTCTAGATCCATTTGACAAGTGGGGCATGGAATTCATTGGACCCATTAATCCACCATCTGGGCAAAAAAATTATGTCATATTCTGCACTAACTACCTGAAAAAGTGGGCTGAAACAAAGGCTGTAAAGGTAGCAACCAAGGAGAAGGTAGAAAAATTTCTTAGAGAGAATGTGTTCTAAAAATGTGGATACCCCAGAGAGGTAGTCACTGATTAGGGGGCACAGTTCACATCTCATCTCATTGAGAATATTTTGAGGAGTCACAAGATAAAGCATAATATGTCCACTGCCTACCACCCTCAAGAAAATGGGCAAGTGGAAGTGACCAATAGAGCCTTGGAGAATATCCTCACTAAGGTTGTAAGAAGCAATAGGAAAGATTGTGTGGACAGATTGGTAGAAGCTACGTGGGCCTACAACACTACTTGGAAAACAACAACATGGTTCACTCCTTATGAATTGGTCTATGGGAAGAAATATTTTCTTTCAATTGAGTTTGAGTTCAACACCTTGAGGATGGAAACTGAGTTAGACTAGGATATAACAAAGGCCCAACAAGAAATGTTGATGCAATTAAATGAGTTGGATGAGTTCAAGATGCAAGCACTCCTTCACACAAAAGTGATTTAGCTACAAAGGAAGGTCTAGCATGACAAGGAGAATACCTTTCAAGAAGGATATTTGTCATTGTTGTATGACTCAAGGTTCAAGTATTTCAAAGGAAAACTGATGACAAGATGGTTGGACCTTACAAAGTAGAAAAATTCTATGATAATGGCGTAGTTTAGACCAGGACCATATATGAGGAGGGGATTCCCCTTCATGTCAATGGATATAGGCTCAAAGGTTACAAAAAGCCCATGTCTAAGGCTGAATTTATAAATTCCATAAATAGGGAGGTGTATATAAATGGAGACTCCATAGTTTCCAACACCTCCCCCTCCAAGAATAAAGAAAAAAAACAAAAAATAAAGAGGCATGGGTGAAAAACTCTCTGAGGCTCCCAAGGCCAACTCCAGGGTAGAAAAACTCCATGAGGCAATCGTGGAGAAAAAAAAAAAGAAAAAATAATAAAATATCCTTGGGTGAAAACTTCCTGGAGGCACCTAAGGTAGGCTTGTGGGTTGAAAACCTTTGTGGACGAAGCCCACCTTCCTTAAAAAAAGAAAAAGAGAGATAAGAAAACAGAAAATAAACAAAAATAAAAAGAGAAAGATGATACCTATGCACTCACTTGTTTTTTGTTTTGCAGGTTGTTGATCAAAGATGGTTTTTAGATCCAGAGGAGAAATTTTTCCTCAATTGTCCCTCTCCTCTACTTACACACTCCATGCACCACTCCATCATGCACCCATTCATTCATTTCACCTCACAGGTAGGCATAAAAATCCATTTTCCCCCTAACTATAATTTCTACAGGAAAGTCTAGTAGCTACACTATTCTTGTAGCACTATAGGAAACTTGGTATATGCTACATGAAATTTATTTATGAAAAAAGAAGCTCTCTCAAAGGATTATAAACTTCAAAAAGAGAATGATAATTTATTTTTTTCCTATACCTACCACTCCTAACCCTCACTTCACTCCATGTGTTAGCCACCCATAATAATTTGTCAAAGCAAAAGGGTGGCTAAATCTGTGATGTAGCCTTCAAGAGAAAATTTCTTGTGAAAATATTTCATTCTTGAAGCCTCGTTATGTTTTCTGTCCTAAGAACCATCTTCACTGCTATTTCCATTAAAACCCTATTGTTTATTAAAGAAAGCTATTTTTTCAAAGGCCTCCATATTCTTCATTTTCCCTTATGTTTTCCCTTCATTCTCCTCCATTCCCATCCAAATCCCTTTAAACCTTGTAAAATCTCTGTTATAAGGTTTAAAACCACTTTTATAACCTTATCAAAACCCTTCAAAAACTTTCATTTTGACCAAAACACTCGTTTTTTACATTAAGGCCTTAAGCCCCTTTCGGCCTTAGCCCTAGCCCCTTTTCCACATGAGACTGGGCCCCGTGACCAGCCCTTGGCTCATCGCATCACAAGTCCGCATGGGTCCTTCCTTTTCTGCCTCTTTCAAAGTTCCGATGCGATCCCTCCGAGAAAATCTCAGCCGTCGAATCCACAAGAACCGATGGCCGAGATTCAATCGCGCTCCACCCATAGCTCTCCATCATCACCCCATTGATTAAATCCTGACCGTCGATCATCCTTCAAATCAAACGACCCTCGCATAGTCACATATCGCAAAGGCTTAGTCCCTTACCCATTGACCTCCGCCAATGAGATGCTCCGATGAGATCTCCACCCTTCATTTCCCCTAATTTGATGACCCTCATTTAACCCGTCGTTCGCTCCACGACAAAGGGCCAACGTCACCAAGGGTCCCACCAATTCTTCCACCCTGTACCGTTCGATCTGCACCATCGTATCTAGGTCCTCCGATTCGATGGCTTATGTTGCATTTCTCAAAATATTTACACCTGAACTTTAACACAAAAATATTTTTCGAAAAGGGTGGTATTGGGAGGGACAGGTGTTGGCAAGTGTATGGAATCGCGTTTTTTTGGAAAAAATCTGAAACTGCCCCAACACTGTGCGAAAACCATTTTGATTTTCTACCTTACCACTATTCTCCACAGCATTGTCCTTTTTTGTTTTAAATCTCGGTCGTTGATTGTTAAGATCGGAATGTCTTGTTTTAATCTCACCCTCGTCTCACTTCCACCTTAACTTGCTCCCGTCATTCTCACATTTAATCTTGGCCGTCGATCTTTGAGATTAGATGACTCACGATATATCGCACCTCAAGTATTTTTCCCTTCATCCATTCTCCCAAAAAATGCCATTGGACGATCTTCACCGTTGAATGTTTTAAATCCAATGGCCCACATTAATTCCTCATCTCTTTTCATTTGCCTTCTATCTTTCTCCAAACGATCTCGTCGAGCAATCTCCGCCGTTCATTGTCCTAATCTAACAGTTCTTATTCATCCTCACGCCCAAACTACATTTGCACCTGTTTCTCTTTCGCCAAAGGTTTTTCTCCCTTTTTTCTGCAAAATCCTCCATTTCGTATAGCTCCATCCCCTCCACCAAACCTTTGAGCACAGTTAAAACAATTCCGCAGGGTTTTATAATGTGTTTGTGTGTTGATGCAAGGTTTTAAAACTGTGTTTTCTCTGTGTTTTTCCCAGTCCCAGAAAGGTGACAAAAAGGCCCAGAATGACGATTATGTGGCTTTATCAAAGAAGAAAAAGGAGCTGCAGGTTACGGAATTCATGTTTATCAGAGATATCACGACCCTGATCTCAGAAACACTACATCTGATAGAAAGCCACTTATACCATTGTAAACAAGCCAAGAAAAGAGTATCAGTAATGAAGAATCAAGGTTAAAGGATGATTAAAGCCAAAGCCCAAAGATCAGAGCTTTAATCCATAGTTTAAAGGAGTCAAAGAAAATGTAAAGAACAAAGACCCGAAGATGAAGATCAAGGCTAATTAAGCCTAAACACAGAGAAAAAGAAGATTAAAAGTGTTTTAAGAAAAAACAAAGAGATATATCAGTCCGAAAGGCCTCCACTGCCACATCAGAGGCCAAAAATATCCTTTTCAGCTACCAAAGTGCCACCTGTAGCACCAATAAATCAAATGAAGGCATAGTTATTTCCTAGTCAGAAGATATTTGCCTAAAGATAGTTGAAAAGTTATTTCAAGCAAAAGAATACATTTTAAATTGTCGATGAAGTTATTGCAAAAGATAAAAAGGCCTTAAAGTCAATATTTTTATCCACTAGGCCTAAAAAACATAAGCAGAGTAGATGAAACAAAGTTGTAATTCAATGCATTCCTGACTTATGCCTTGCATGGTTTTCAAGGCTAGGAATTGCATTTAGTATAGAATTAATGACACTTGAACCCTAGAAACTCTTCCACCTCCTCATTTTCTTATAAAATCTCCTTGAGGAGCACATTGTAAAAGGTTGGTCTCTAGATATCTGTTGCATGTAAATATTTTTCTGAAGCTGTTATTGCCCTGTTTGTAATTAAAGATACATAAGCTGAGATGAGAAGTTTGAAGCTGTAGAGACCCACTGGACTTGAAGATTGTAACTGGTTTGAAGATCAAATACAAATAGCTGATATATGGGATCCTGGTCTATGTCAATGGTGATGTGTTTCTTATTGTAGATAGTTATTTTCTTTCTGTTTCCATTCTGTCCACTTTTCTCTGATAAAGAACAACAAATATAGATTAGGATTTACTCTTGAAGTACCCTAAATCTCACTGAAAATATTTATCCTGTATGTTTTATGCTGACTTTTTATTTAAAGATAATTCAATAGAGTGTGATCAGTCAAGGAATGTTGGTTAGCCCATGTTTTGCTGAGTGTAGCTTGAAATATTGTCTTTGAATGTTCTTGAGAAGTTTGCTAAGTAACGTTGAGCTAGAGAAGTTTATGGTTAGCCCTGTCCTCTAGTTTATCTCCAACAGTGCTTTGAAGAGTTCCCTTAAAAGTATGTTGAAAGCAGGCTAGTTTCAAAGTACTTACTTGATCTTAGACAAATTTTTATGTTTATCATGAATGGTTTCCTTTTGAATACGCTGAAAGCAGGCTAAGTTAAAAGTATTTACTTGATCTTAAGCTATTGTAAGTGTTTTAAATTTTTTCTATTGAAAGTACATCAAAAGCAGGCTAGTTTAGAAGTACTTACCTGATCTTAGATTACTTTTATGTCTTTTCTTAAGTGCATGCCAAAAGAAGGATAGTTTCAAAGTACTTACTTGATCTTAGGTTGTCCTTTGTTTCCTTCATCAGTTTGATTTCTCTCACTCCATTCCTTATTTTTTCATTCCATAAAACCAACTTAAAGAGATCCTTTGACATAGATGACTTGCCCCATGGACCACTCTTGAACCTTGTTGTTTCAATTAAACCCTATTATGATTCCATAGCCCAATGGACTGATACTTCTCTTTGCCTATCTTATCAGCTAAACCATTCTTTCACCTATTTTCACCTTCACCCTTCACAAGACTTCCTTCATCTTCATTATATCCTTGCCCAACCAAAAACAAACAAAAAACCTCTGTTCTTAATAACTAGCCTAATATCATATTAAAAGCCTTAAAGATCACACCTTTAAACACACGTATAGAGATATCCCTCTCTGGATTCAAGAGGGCTAGATCCTAGAATCCCAAAGTGGTTTGATGTTGTCTTGTCTTTTGAATTTTCCAATCTACCGAAACACAGGAACCCCAACATAATGGCGACTCCACTGGGGAGATTATCTGAGTAAAATCCTTAAAATAAACACTTAGTATTCATTACAGAATGAGTAGCTTTCTTCAAGCACTACCAAGCATATTGGTGATCATGATAGGACTTGTTTGAATTAGTGACAATCTAAGTATTTCTTAGGATTCTTATAGACCCTTATCAAACCTTGGAGAAATCATCTAGTAAGCCAGAGAGTGACTCTGTTTTTCTCAACACCGTAGCTAAGTGCTGAAACAGATTTAGGATACTCTCATAAACCACAAGATTGGAAAAACTCAGAAAACCCAAAAATATTTCAGATTGGTATTCTAACCTATCAATGGTGGTGAACCATAAAACATTTTACCTCTTAAAAAGCTAAAAATTTCCACCTGGTGACTCCACAGTATTCAAAAGACCTAAAGACTCCACCGGGAAACCCTTTACTGTCATTACTCGGTTAAGGAAACTTTAAGGATTGAGTTGTCATGTTAAAAAGATCAATTAGCCTAACAAAGATTTTCATACTTTGGTAAATTTTCCTTATTATTGGGTCATAAAATATAGCGTAGTGGCTTCTAGAAGAGTTCATAGTAGAGCCTATCCTAACCCAAACCCTCTTGAGATAGTTGATAATCCTGAAAGCATACTTAGGAACTCTCCTAAGCCTAAAGCTTCAACTATTGTCAGACCAGTCCAAAGAACTAATTATGTTCCTGAAAACCTTACAGCTCTACAAAATTCACAAGTTGACTTAAGAAACCCATTCAGAACTAGGTCACTTGATGATATAGATTAGACATACTTTCAGCCTTCACCTTTATCCCAAGATAGTGGTGAAAACACTAGTAGTAGAGAAACTACCCCACATGATCTGCATTTCCTTCATAATTTTGGTTTCTCTTATCCTAGATCTACTTAACGGCCTTTTGCTAATCCATCCACTTCTGTTAGCCATACACCTATAGTTAAAACCACCCCATCCCATAAACCCCCTCCTATCCTACATCCTCCAACTGTAAACCCCCCATTTTTCCCACAACCTCCTATCATGGCAACACGGTATGCCCCTCTAGTCCTTCCTTTACCTTTAGTCAATCTGCCACACGACTATCAGTCCAAGATACCATTGTATGATGCCAGTGGTGCTACTACTTCCTCACAACATTTGGACAAGATGAATGACTACTTTGATAGAAATGAGATTGATGATGAAACTGTCAAACTCAGATTGTTTGCTCAAAGTCTAGGGGGAGAAGCAAGAAAATGGTTCAAAGGCTTAACCCCTCACAGTATTAATGATCTTCAAGCTCTCCATCAGTCATTCCTAAACAAATGGGAAGTTAGAAAAAACCCTCTTCAAATACTTTCAGACTACAACAATCTCAAAAGAAACACTGGGGAAAGTGTTAGAAATTATTGCACTAGGTTCAATAGTGTTTATAATGCACTTCCCCCAGACTTAAAACCTCCACAAGATTCAGCCTTGGCCAAATTTCTTGAAGGATTTGATCCTAAAATGGCCTATTAGCTAAGAGAAAGAGACCCTTTGACTTTATAAGACATGTAGAAAGGGGCCCTAGCTGTGGAAGTAAATCTGATTGAGAAAAGAGCTAGGATGAGAAATGAGAAGAAAGTATCATTTAGGGAGGAGAGTGCACCCTCCACATCTAGCTCTAAAATGGAAATAATGATGGAAGAAATAATGAAAAAGATGAGCATACTTGAGAGAGAACAAGCTAGAGAAAACCATTCAGCTCCCCAAAAAAGAAATCAAAATCAATCTCAAAATCAAAATCAGAACTTTAGAAGAAACGAACCTCAAAACAGACAAAGAGAGGATGATCAACAAATCAGACCTCCTTTCCAAGAAAACTACGTGAGTGAGGTTGAAGAAAAAATTGAACAAATAGAGGAAGATGACATGAACATGCTGGGGGTAGACAATGATAATTTTGATGTTCTTCACAATAGGAAACAAGGTCTATATACACCCTATGATGATGGAAGAACAGAAGATGAAAATTACTATCAAGAGCTGGAAAATGTCATCATAGAGACCCCAAAAGAGTATGACCTTAGGAGTAAAAATAATCAAGAAACTCCCAAGACTAAAACCTCTGAAAACTTTGCAAAAAATAGCCCTATGAATAAACCCAAAATTGTAAAACAGAAAGACAAAACAGTGGCTGTAAATTCTGATCAAAACAAAGATGAAGGCACTCGAATTAATGAAAAACAGACTGCAAACCTTAGCATCATTAGCACCTCAGCTAGTGCTCCTATTAAAACAATTTTTATCAATGTAAATAGGGGAAATCAGAAAGCTAATTTTGCTGATAAAATGGTGGCTAACAAGGTTGAAACAAACATTTTAAAAAATCAGATTCCTTTTAGCTTGGAATAGGAAATTGCCAAGATTAAAATTTCTATCCCCCTCACTGAATTAGTCACCCAAGATGTCTATAGATCACAAATTTTGAAAGCTTTCGACATAGAAGAAAATAATGACACTGTCAACCTCAATGATGACCAACCAGAGCTCTTATTCGGTCCTAAGATTGAAGGAAGATACCAAGAAGGGCCAGTTCCTCCATTTTATGTTAGCTTGAAAATTCATGACAAAATTTTACACAATGCTATGCATGATTCAGGGGCTTCTCACAACTTAATGCCCAAAGCTATAATGGAAAGTCTAGGCCTTGAAATCACCAGACCATACAAATATCTATACTCCTTTGACTCCAGTAGAGTGAAATGCTTAGGTTTGATCGAAGACCTCTGTGTAAACTTAGCACAAATTCCATCCAAGTGTTTAGTGATGGATATTGTAGTGGCTGATGTATCCCCGAAATATGGTATGCTGTTATCAAGATCATGGGGAGCTAAGTTACAAGGAACAATGCAAATGGATATGACATATGCTACCATACCTATTTTTAATCAAACTAGAAGACTTTATAGGGAATCTCACATGCAATACATGGTCAGTAGCCAAGAGAGACCGGAAAACTCTCCTCTTTATTATGTGCATATGGGCCTTGACTCATTTATTCTCTTCAATAATGAAACATTCAATGAGCAAGAAACCTTAATTGACTTAATGGCCTCCCCTCACTGTAACATAGTGGCAGACACAGAAAAGGAGGAAGACAAGACAAAAGCATCAAGAATTTTTTCCAAATCAGAAATTTACAGCAAACAAATCATAGGTCTAGGGCTACAAAATAGTCATCCATTAGTTGTCAACCTCGAGAGTCAAGAGAAGAGTCCTCAACATAATGAAGAACATCAAGAACTAAACCAAATTCAACATAGTGCTGATTTACAAGAGCAATCTAAAAGCACAATAGATAAAGAGGGTAGTAGTCAAACTAGTAAATCTGAAACTAATCCTCTCTGGATAATGAATTTTGATGGATCTTGTACTAAGAATGATGCCAGAGCAGGCATATGGATACTCAACACTGAAAAAAATCATGCTGAGGGGCATTCCTACAGGTTAAATTTTCAATGTACAAATAACATAGCTGAGTACGAAGCCCTCCTTTTAGGCCTACACTTATTGAAGAAATTAGGGGCCAAAAGGATAAAAGTTCATGGGGATTTAGAGTTGATTATTAGGCAAGTGAATGGGGAATATAGTGCCAAAAACCCCAGACTTAGAGCCTATAGAAATGATGTCGTGGACTTATTAAAAACATTTGATGAATTCCTGCTTATCTTTGTCCCAAGAAACAAAAATGCCCTTGCTAATGGTTTAGCCTTTGCTGCTAGAACTTGTCTAACACCATATGAAACCAAGAAATGTACCACCCAAGTCAAATTTAGACCAGCTGTCCCAGACAATGAAAAATACTAGCAAGTTTTTGATGGAGATAAACAAATAGAAGACTTCCTGCAGTTCAGAAATGAATTTGAGTTACCAAGTTTGGATTTAGATTACAAAAATGACTGTCCTATTGAAGAAAATCTACTTGATGAAGAAGTAAAGTCTCCAGAGATTGCCGAGATAAATCTGTTATCTAATAAGCTCAAACATACAATAGAAATTAGTGCAGATTTAGAAAAATAAGACTTAGAAATGTTGCAATCTAACCCTCAAAGCTTGCCAAAAGGACTGGTCACATTAGAAGAATTGTTTGATTTCAATGATGTTTTCAAAAAACCAAAACTATAACCTGTTGAAACTGAAGTAGAAGAATGTAACATAGGCAGTGAACAAAAACCAAAAATGATCAAACTATCTAAAACCTTACTAGCTCACATAAAATTGAAATACATTAAGCTCTTCAAGGAATTTTTTGATGTATTTGCGTGGAGTTATGAGGATCTAAAATCCTATGATACAAAAATAATTCAGCATAAGATACCCCTTAAGGAAAACCAGAAACCTTTTAAACAAAAATTGCGCAGAATTAACCATGTTCAATTACCTCTGGTAGAAAGGGAAATTAAGAAAATGTATGAAGCTGAAATTATTGTTCCTATTAGATACTCAGAGTGGGTGTCTAATCTTGTGTCAGTTAGGAAGAAAACATGAGAAATAAGGCTTTGTATTGATTTTAGGAATTTAAACAAGGCCTCATTGAAGGACAACTACCCTTTACCCAAAATGGATCATATTTTACAAAAGGTAGCTGGTTCTAAAAGGATTTCTTTGTTAGATGGCTTCTCGGGATACAACTAGATATTAGTACATCCTGATGATCAATTCAAAACAGTCTTTACTACACCTT
The DNA here is from genome assembly GCA_034641835.2 of Pinus albicaulis. Taxonomy (NCBI): domain Eukaryota; kingdom Viridiplantae; phylum Streptophyta; class Pinopsida; order Pinales; family Pinaceae; genus Pinus; species Pinus albicaulis. The sequence continues at coordinate 268,092 of JAXQQM020089002.1, forward strand.
GGGGTACTTTCATGTATGTGAAAATGCCCTTTGGTTTAATGAATGCTGGTGCTACATTTCAGAGAGCCATGGATATTGCATTCTCAAAAGAATTAGGCTTCTTCATCATTATTTACCTTGATGACATCACTGTTTTTTCCAAAACAGATGAAGAACACCTAGAACACTTGAGAAAAGTCTTTGAGAAATGCAAAAAATTTGGGTTATCTTTAAATCCAAAGAAAACAATGTTTGGCCTCCAAGAAGGAAAACTACTGGGACACATCATATCAGAAGAGGGGATAAAGATAGACCCAAAGAGGATTGATGGTATATTGCAAATCAACCATCCTAGAAACATCAAGGAACTTCAATATTTCATCGGGAATATTAATTTCTTGAGAAGGTTCATACCCAATATAGCTAAACTCCTTAGGAACATAATAAATATGCTAAAAAATGAAGAAGGAGTTAAATGGACCTTAGAGGCAAAGAAATCATTTGAACTGGTAAAACAAGCATTAACCAAAACATCAGTTCTCATTAGTCCTGATTTTACAAAGGATTTCTTCACTTTTTCATTTGCACCAGAACACACAGTGGTTGTTTTCCTATTGCAGAAAAACTTTAAAGGAAAAGAGCAGCCAATTGCATTCTTTAGTAAGGCATTAAGAGATGCACCCCTATAGTACAACATCATGGAAAACCAAGCCTTTTCCTTATTCAAAGCCTTAAAGGACTTCAGAGCCTACATTTTACATTCCTACATAGTTTCATTTGTGCCAAATTCAGTTGCTAAGGACATTTTAACACAAGATCCAGATGGAAAAAGACGAAAGTGGATTGTTGTGATACTTGAATATGATTTAGAAATCAAGCTCACTAAGCTCATAAAAGGCCAAGGACTAGCAAGATTAATGGTTGAGTCTAATTTTGAGGCTCTTGATATAAACATGTTAGATGATTTAGATGAACAGGAGGAGTTGTCAACTCCCATTATTCAAGATCATTTTCTATTTTCATCCTGGTATGCTGATATTTTATATGTGTTGCTCGATTTGAATACACCTCCTGGTTTGTCTAAAACAAAGGCAAGATTTTTAAAGTTGAAAGCTGTTAATTACTGCATTTTGGATAAATTTCTATATTGGAAAAATGCTAGTGGATTATTTCTTAAATTTTTGCCTGAGAATGATGCAGATAAGATCAAGCATGAATTACATGAAGGAGAATGTGGAGGCCACCTCTACTGGAAGACAACTGCTAATAAAATCTTTAGAGCTAGTTACTATTGGCCCACCCTCTTTTAAGATGTCCACAAAATGATTGTTTCCTGTCACAAATGCCAACTCTTTGAAGGAAAAAGGAAACTCCTTCCCTTACCCTTTCATCCAATCATTGTTGAAGCTCCATTTCAGCAGTGGGGTCTAGACTTCATTGGGGAAATCCATCCAGCCTCATCTGCCCAACATAGATGGATCCTCACTGCAACAGAATACTTTACCAAATGGATAGAAGCCATCTCTTCTAGGTAAGACAATGACTTTGTCATCATAAAATTCCTTGAAAATCATATCCTATCTAGATTTGGTTGTCCTAGAAAGATTATCACTAGCAATGCTGCTACATTTGGATCCAAAAAGATGGTTGAATTCTGTCATAAATATCAGATTACATTGGGCCATTCTATTTCTTATTACCCTCAAGGTAATGGGTTAGCAGAATCCTCAAATAAAAGTTTGGTGAATATAATCAAAAAGTTGCTAGAAGACAATAAGAAATCATGGCACACAAAGCTAGTACATGCACTATGGGCTGACAGATTAACACTTAAGAAATCAATTGGAATGTCACCCTACTAGCTATTTTATGGAGCAAATGTAATTTTTCCAACCAGTCTAGGAGTGCTAGTCATGAAGCTAATCCAAGAAGTACAGTCTAAAGAAAATGATATGATAAGAAGAATCAATCAGACTATACATCTTCAACAAACCAGAGAGGAAGTCTACAATAGAGCACTACATAAACAAGAAAACATCAAGAAGTTGTTTGATAAAAGAACCAAGGCCAGTGATTTCAGCATTGGTGACAAAGTTTTGAAGTGGGATTCCAGGAGAGAAGATAAGGGCAAACATGTAAAATTTGATAACTTATGGCTAGGCCCTTATCTAATTCATTCTACTACTAGTAAAAATGCTTATTTCTTGCAGAAATTAAATGGAACTAAACTTTTTGGAGGTCTTGTCAATGGCAGGATGCTCAAACATTACTTTTCTTAACTGTACCAGTTTGAAGCTTTTTTATTTTCCATTGTAAATATCATATCTGTCACTGCTTTTAAAGTTAGAAAAAGAAAAATACAAAAAAATAATAGAAAAGAAAAGAGGGCAGATTATAAAAACAAGAAAGGTACAGCTCCATACCAGAAAGAGAGACAAAGTTTGAAAGTGTGCAAGCTCAAATGCCACTCCTAAAAAACACACTTCTAGTTAGTCATACAGCCTAATCATGACTAATTAGCTTTTTAATTTACTGCTGATAGGTTAGTGAATTTGATCAGCCAAACAACACAATCTTGGCTTATCAGTAAGGTAGAATTAGGATGGAGGAAACAAAGGTTCAAACAAATTCAAAATCTGAACCTATCAAATGCAAAAGGAAGAATGGCTCTAGTTAGCTTAAAACTTGAGCCAAAGAGAGAAAATAAACTGGTTCCAATATGCTCAAAACTTGAACCAGAAAAGAAAAAGAAGACAACTCAAACAAAATCAAAACCAGAGCTGAAGAAATGATGAAGGATGTTTTTGATTTTCAGATCTTAAACCTTTACAATTTTGTTTTACTTTTTCTGCAAATAACAGTCTATGTGCAACTTGTTTTTATGCCATAGATCTGGAGCAAGCCAGACTACTTAATCCTGACTTGACTGCTTTTTAATTTTCTATTCTATAATGTAGAGAATAAAATCTGTTAGACAGTCTAATCCTAACAGGTAAGTAGTTTAGGTAGAGAAACTTATGAGTTCAACTGCTTAATCTGAACTCATGGAGAAATAAGAGTAGACTTAGATTACTTTTATGCTTTCAATAAAAGAATAAAATGGTTGATGAAAAGGTTTGCAAGTCCAAATGCACCTTCTAAAGAAAAAATGTTAGAAAGTAGGTTGTGTAGGTAGATGTTTGGGAAACCTTTTCTGCTGATATGTCAAGTTCTAACGATCTTTGTAGCAGCTGATTACAAGAAAAATATTAGTAAGTGCAAGGCACTAATTAGCATCTATAGATAACCTTTTTGTGGTTCTTGATACCTCCAAGGAGCTGCCATCCCAAGTTGGAGCCGCTATTAGCCACCCATAATAATTTTTCAAAGCAAAAGGGTGGCTAAATCTGTGATCTAGCCTTCAAGAGAAAATTTCTTGTGAAAATCTTTCATTCTTGAAGCCTCGTTATGTTTTCTTTCCTAAGAACTATTTTCACTGTTGTTTCCATTAAAACCCTGCTATTTATTAAAGAAATTTACTTTTTCAAAGGCCTCCATATTCTTCATTTTCCCTTATGTTTGCCCTTCATTCTCCTCCATTCCCATCCTAATCCCTTTAAACCTTGTAAAATCTCTGTTATAAGGTTTAAAACCTGTTTTCTAACCTTATCGGAACCCTTCAAAAACTTTCATTTTGACCAAAAAACCCATTTTTTACATTAAGGCCTTAAGCCCCTTTTGGCCTTAGCCCTAGCCCCTTTTCCGCATGAGACCGGGCGCGGTGACTAGCCCCCGGCTCATCGCATTGCAAGTCCACATGGGTCCTTCCTTTTTCGCCTCTTTCAAAGTTCTAATGCGATCCCTCCGAGGAAATCTCAGCCGTCAAATCCACAAGAACCGATGGCCAAGATTCAATCACACTCTACCCATAGCCCTCCGTCATCACCCCGCCAATTAAATCTTGACCATCGATCATCCTTCAAATCGAACGGCCCTCGCATAATTGCATATCACAAAGGCTTAGTCCCTTACCCATTGACCTCTGCCGATGCGATGCTTCGATGAGATCTCCACCCTTCATTTCCCCTGATACGACGACCCTCATTTAACCCGTCTTTCGCTCCACGACAAAGGGCCAATGTCACCAAGGGTCCCACCAGTTCTTCCACCCCACAGCTTTCAACCCTATCCTGTGAGATCCGCACCGTCAGATCTGGGTCCTATGATCTGACGGCTTATGTTGCATTTCGCAAAATATTTACACCTGAACTTTAACACAAAAATATTTTGCGAGAAGGGCGGTATTGGGAGGGACAAGTGTCAGAAAGTGTATGGAATCGCGTTTTTTTGGAAAAAATTTGAAACCGCCCCAACGCTGTGTGAAAACCATTCCAGTTTTCCGCCTTACCACTATTCTCCACAGCATTGTCTTTTCGGTTTTAAATCTCGACCGTTGATTGTTAAGATCGAACGGTCTCGTTTTAATCTCACCCTCATTTCACTTCCACCTTAACTTTCTCCTGTCATTCTCACATTTAATATTGGCTGTCGATCTTTGAGATCAGATGGCTCATGATATATTGCACCTCAAGTCTTTCGCCCTTCATCCATTCTCCCAAACAATGCAATTGGATGATCTCCACCATTGAATGTTTTAAATCCAACGACCCACATTAATTCCTCATCTCTTTTCATTTGCCTTCCGTCTTTCTCCAAACGATCTCGTCGGACAATCTCTGCCATTCATTGTCCTACCCTAACAGTTCTTATTCATCCTCATGCCCAAACTGCATTTGCACCTGTTTTTCTTTTGCCAAAGTTTTTTCTCCCTTTTTGCTGCAAAATCCTCCATTTCGCACAGCTCCATCCCCTCCACCAAACCTCTGAACGTAGTTAAACCAATTCCGCAGGGTTTTATAATGTGTTTGTGTGTTGTTGCAGGGTTTTAAAATGGTGTTTTCTCTGTGTTTTTCCCATTCCCAGATAGGTGACAAAAAGGCTCAGAATGACGATTCTGTGGCTTTATCAAAGAATAAAAAGGAGTTGTAGGTTACGGAATTCATGTTTATCAGGGATATCACAACCCTGATCTCAAAAACCCTACATCTGACAGAAAGGCACTTATACCACTATAAACAAGCCAAGAGAAAAGTATCAGTAATGAAGAATCAAGGTTAAAGGATGATTAAATCCAAAGCCCAAAGATCAGAGCTATAATCCACAGTTTAAAGGAGTCAAATACATTGTAAAGAACAAAGACACGAAGATGAAGATCAAGGCTAATTAAGCCTAAACACAGAGCAAAAGCAGATTAAAAGTGTTCTAAGAAAAAACAAAGAGATATATCAATCCGAAAGGCCTCCACTACCACATCAGAGGCCAAAAATATCCTTTTCAGCTACCAAAGTGCCACCTGCAGCACCAATAAATAAAATGAAGGCATATTTATTGCCCAGTCAGAAGATATTTTCCTAAAGACACCTAAAAATTTATTTCAAGCAAAAGAATACTAAACGGTCGATGAAGTTATTGCAAAAGATAAAAATGCCTTAAAGTCAATCTTTTCATCCACTAGGCCTAAAAAACATAAACAAAGTAAATGAAATAGAACTGTAATTCAATGCATTCCTGCCTTATGCCTTGCATGGTTTTCAAGGCTAGGAATTGAATTTAGTATAGAATTAATGACACTTGAACCCTAGAAACTCTTCCACCTCCTCATTTTCTTATAAAATCTCCTTGAGGAGCACATTGTAAAAGGTTGGTCTCTGGATATCTGTTGCATGTAAATAGTTTTCTGAAGCTGTTGTTTCCCTGTTTGTAATTAAAGATACATAAGCTGAGATGAGAAGTTTGAAGCTGTATAGACCCATTTGACTTGAAGATTGTAATTGGTTTGAACATCAAATACAAATAGCTAATTTATGGGATCCTGGTCTATGTCAATGGTGATGTGTATCTTATTGTAAATTGTTATTTTCTTTCTGTTTTGATTCTGTCCACTTTTCTCTGATAAAGAACAACAAATATAGATTGGGATTTACTCCTGAAGTACCCTAAATCTCATTGAAAATATTTATCCTTTATGTTTTCTGCTGATTGTTTATTTAAAGATAATTCAATAGAGTGTGATTAGTCAAGGAATGTTGGTTAGCCCATGTTTTGCTGAGTGTAGCTTGAAATATTGTCTTTGAATGATCTTGAGAAGTTTGCTAAGTAAAGCTGAGCTAGAGAAGTTTATGGTTAGCCCTGTCCTCTAGTTTATCTCCAACAGTTTCTTTGAAGAGTTCCCTTAAAATTATGTTGAAAGCAGACTAGTTTCAAAGTACTTACCTAATCTTAGACTACTTTTTATGTTTATCATGAATGTTTTCCTTTTGAATACACTGAAAGCAGGATAATTTAAAAGTATTTACTTGATCTTAAGCTATTCTAAGTGTTTTAAATGTTTTCTATTGAAAGTACATCAAAAAGAGGCTAGTTTAGAAGTACTTACCTGATCTTAGATTACTTTTATGTCTTTTCTTAAGTGCATGCCAAAAGCAAGATAGTTTCAAAATACTTACTTGATCTTAGGCTGTCCTTTGTTTCCTTCATCTATTTGATTTCCCTCACTCCATTCCTTATTGTTTTATTCCATAAAACCAACTTAAAGATATCCTTTGACATAGATGACTTGCCCCATGGACCAATCTCGAACCTTGTTGTTTCAATTAAACGCTATTATGACTCCATAGCCCAATGAACTGATACTGCTCTTTGCCTATCTTATCAACTGAACCATTCTTTCACCTATTTTCACCTTCACCCTTCACAATAATTCCTTCATCTTCATTATATCCTTCCCCAACCAAAAACAAACAAAAAACCTATGTTCTTAATAACTAGCCTAATATCATACTAAAAGCCTTAAAGATCACACCTTTAAACACACATATAGAGAGATCCCTCTCTGGATTTAGGAGGGCTAGATCCTAGAATCCCAAAGTGGTTTGATGTTGTCTTGTCTTTTGGATTTGCCAATCTACCAAAACATAGGAACCCCAACACCATGCACAATGTTTCACTCTCTAAACCCATTGTTGTGCCACTAGCAGCTAGATCATTTATACCTTGGCATGAGACCTCTCCCATTACTTATCCATCACTCCACTCATTCCATCACTCCATACCTGAAATCCATAAGCCATTTCAATTCATCCCTAAAAAATATGGAGCCCCAAGAAGTAGAGAAAAGGTTGCTACAGGAAGTTGGAAATTTTCCTGTAGAAATTCTATGTATGGCACAACAAGGTCAAAATCTGAAGATAAGTTGATGAATACGGGTTCAAAGGACCACCAACATACTCTAGGAGAGTGAACAAACCAGCCAAACTGACCTGAGGACCTCCATGCAACACCTACAAGAAGAAAAAACAAATAAAAAGGTTAAGCAACCCACTCAAAAAACAAGTTGCTCACTCAAAAAATAAAAAAAATAAAAGCACAGCAAGAGAAAGATAGACATGGTTATCACCAAACTCTGGCTCCCTACACAAAATCATGTATGAAACACACCAACACTAGGTAAGCTTAGGAATGGCCCTTCACCTCTCGTTATGCACTCATGATGATCAAAATGATTTAATGTCTAGGTTTAGAGACTTGAAAGGAAAAAATGTGGCCAATTAACTTGGCCACCCTCGTAGAGATGAAGTGGATGAAAATTTAAGTGTACCTACCACCTGTGAAAGTCAAATCAGTAAAGGGAGAGTTAACAAATACAAGGAGGTGATTCTGAGGTTGGGTTAATGATTAACTGTAGTGGGACCAACGGTCCTAAAGAGGAAAACTCGTGCCCAGTACAAGTCAACACTCCACTCTAAATTCGGTTAAAATGTCATAATGGTAAGTTTTGGCTCATTATACCCACTCAGTTGAGAATTTACAAACCAATGGGGGGAAAAAGTCAGAAGATCCATCAGAGAGAAGAGCATCGAGTTTGATCTTTCATGCACCCTCGTGCTATAGGAAACAGTGAAGTGCTACATGAAACTACATGGGAAGATCAGTAGGGATAAGGAGAGAAAATAAAAGCCACTCTTGGGTGTTATTACCTCCTAATTCCACCATCTCCCAAGAAAAAATACCAAAGGACAGAGGTATGTGGTTTCCACCCTCCAGAATTGCAATTTCACCATGAAATTTACACACAATTAGTTATAATTTTGGAATTAAATAGTGAAATATGAAATTGTTTGAGACCATAATCTCCAATACCTCTTCACAAGTAACTCTAAAACAAAAAATTCTTACCACCTTCCTATCACGGCCATAAAAATGGGAAGGGGATTTAACGAAAGGGAGCCCACTAATATCAAAAGAATAAGACTGCACCCTCAAGCAATGGAGATTTCAGGAACCACCAATGGCTACGTTTCTTTGAGCTTCTCAAGGGTTTTGATGAGGATATACCTCAATAGTTTGAAGTGGCTCTACAATCACACTTAAAGGAGAGAGACACTACTATAGTTAAAGGCCTAGCCATCACACTTTCACCTGAACTAATCAGCAGAATCACCACTTTTCCCTTAGGAGTCAAGTGGATTAAGGAAGATAGGATGCCAAGTACTGCAACCAAGAAAAGGTTCTTTCTGCCAGGAGAAGACTTCATTGAGAAAAATAATGGATTGAGGAGAGAGAGCCTTCCATACCCCTGGGATGAAGTAACCTTCCACATCATGAAATTCATTTCCTATGAGGGCAGACTTAGTGTAGTCTATGGATACCATTTCAGGTTGTTTAATGAAATTTTATTTCAAGGAGAACTCCCTATAGAATAAATATTGAGCATCCCTCATTTCCTTTTGAACTCAATAACATACATGAGAAAAAAGGTGAGGGAAAGGTAGTACGAGAATTTAGCTCATCATGGTCTCATCAAAATGATAGTGAGTGATGCTCTCAGAAAATTAAACCTCCCCGTGTCTTGGTCCTCATTCATAAAAATGGATAGGGAAGCCTTCATAGCCACCCAAACTGGATAAACCTATGCCTCTAGTCTTAGAGAGATGGAAACAGGAAAAGAAGAAGAGGGGGAGGATGAATATGAGGAGGAAGAAGAAGAGATGGAGGTTGAAACGGAAAAAACAAAATATTAGAACCAGAGGAAGGGAAAGAAAAAGAATGAGATGGATATGAAAAATAAAAGGAAGAGACTGAGGGGAAGATGGAAGAGAAGATAGAGGAGAAGGAAATATTAGACCCTATGATAGGCACTGATACCTCTCCTCAATAGACCAACATAACACCAAAGATAACAGAGAAGGAAGTGGCTGCTACCCTAGCCACTTTGAGCACACTAGTGAAAGAAAAGAAGGAGAGACAAACACCCATGTACTTCAGGACTAGGAAGAGCCAAAGGGTAAGGCAGGGGAAACAACAGACTCCAACTAGAATCCCTATTACCATTTAGGAGTCACCCAAGAAGGATGATGAAATAAGGTTAGAAGAAGGAAATGTTCAAGAGGTCACCTCACCTGAGAGGACCCCTGTGACCTACATAAGAATACATTCATCAAGGTGGACATCCCCTACACATCTATCAACCCCCACAGACCGTCAAAAGATAGAAAACAGGGAAAAAATGGCAAGAGAGGGTTTGCCACAGGAAAAAAAGAGTTTGCTACAGGAAACTCTAGTTGGCCCATAATTAGAGAAAGAAGCCTTAGATGAGGGAGAAATGACACCAAGGGGTGGGAAACAGGCCTAAGAAGTTGAGGGAAAAGTACAAGATGAAAGGAAAGATGCCAAATGGGAGGAAGAGAAAGATGAAGAGGAGGATCCTACCTCACCAAAACATGTCCCCAAAGATATATCAATAGTATCACACCCTAGCCCTCAGCCAAATCTCAGCTCCTACCATACATTTATTGAAGGGGGGAGATTGATTCCTCATAAGTTTACAATACCTTTATTCTATCATTTGGACTAGTAGAGGGCACACACTCATCATTGGATGAATATTGATACAACCAAAGGTATGCATGACATAGGGCTCATGGAGGAAAAGGTCACTAAGTTGGGAAGGAATTTTTTTGATGTTAGGCTCAGAGAATCCATGTTGAAAGAGCAACTTCAGGAAGCCCAGGTAGAGAATGCAATATTGCAAGATCAACTTCAACAAAAATACAAGTAAATGGCCACCATGGCATATTTTTGCATGGAGGCCATTAAACATAGATACCCATCAGACTCCTATGTAGTCTACCTCAGGGAACAATGGCTTCTATTTCAAATTAGGACACTAGCCTCTCATGGGTCCTTACCTTTTCACAACTGCAGAAAATTCATTGAATTTTGCAACCAGTCAAGCATGGCAGATGTTAGTGTTAGTATTTGAATCCTTCCACCATTGATCAAAATTAACTCTTTCGTGTCATTTTAGGGGTCCCACTCAGATTTTTTTTATCATTCCACTAGGTCATGCAAAAATTTGGTCACTTGGTGCAGATTTTCATCAAAGTTCACTCTTTTCAAAAATATCATTTCATCACTTGCTGGTTCACTTTGTCACTTGCTGAGTGTCCATTAGTTCATGAGATTACATCACCTATTCAATAATTTCAACATGAATTCTAGTCAGTCATGGTTCCCATGAGGTCTTAGGGTTTTCAAGGTCCAATAACACACCATTTCCATTGTATAAGACTAGCAAGTAAGAGAGTGATCAAATAACTTCTCTTTACCATGTAAAGATGATCTGCAAGAAGTAATTTTTATTTCAAAATGTAATTTTGATATCAAAATGTAATTTTTATTTTTCATTATGTAATTTTATGTCACTCGATTTGTAATAAGTTCATAGCTCCCAAGCTGCCAACTCAGAGTTCCATATGCAAAAGCATCAAAATGTCAAAGTTTAAAGAGTTCTTAATCCATCAAATGATCAATTGTCAAAGAATGAAGTCATAGTGAAAAGGTATAGTTTCAAAGTTCAAATATGAATGTGAAGAAGGTAAAGTGGGTCCCAAGGCCCAAAACATCAAGTCCACCAAGTATAAAGCTCACCAAGACATCAAATTCACTCTTATTTGTTCCTCACAACATTGAACCATCACTTCCATAGCTTGAATTTCCAAATTGAAGGGCGAAAGGCTGACTTATTTGGTGGCACTGTGCTCCTGTAACTAGCGTTTTGCACTTGCTAAGTGCACTATGCTCCTGGTAGAGAGGGTGTTGCGCTCCTGGAATTTTTTCTCGGTAAGCTCTAAACTTCATGAAAACTGCTTCTAACCTCCAGAAAAGGCTCTCACCATCTCTTAACAAGTAAGACACAATTTCCACCTCCTTTCATTCTTCAAGTGAAATTTTCATGGTTTTTGATTTTTCATGAAAAATTTGGAGTTTGTCTAGTTAAAAGCCCTAATTTCATACCCTCATTCCCAAATTGATTCCCTAAGACCTTAAATTTACTTCCCACATCACATTGAAACCCATCCCTAACCCTACAATACTATATCTCTATCCCTAAATCCATTTTCCCCTAAACCCTAAGTCCTAGGCATTTCAATTTATTAGGCACCCATTACCATCGAACTTGTAATAAAATTACCATTCCAATTAACTAAACATTTTAACCCCCCACCACCTCCCTAAGTTTACTAACCCTTCCCCTATCTTCCTAAATTTTCCTACCCCATTCCCCACTCCCTAAACCTATCCCCACTCACATTTCCTCATCCCTAGGGTTTCTAGACCAAAATACCATGGAGGAAGAAGAAAGGGAATAGAGAAGGAGACCTCACAAAGGAGGAAAAATTCCGAGGCTTGAACCCATCATCACCAAAGAATTGATGGCCTCTCCTATTACAGTCTCTTGCTTTGAATATGTTGTTTGCCTTGATTTTTGAAAAATTATCCAAAGACTCCAACACCACTGTTTTTTGTGCAGAGTTTTCATCACAAACCTCAGAGATAATCAAGTGACCCTTGCAGGTGTAACCTTCACTATATCTACACCTATCATTAATGCTGCCACAGGGATACAAAACATGGGTGAGAAGTGGTTTAAGGCCAAAGACTTGGATGACCAGTATTATCAACCATTTATCAAACTAAGGTACAGAAATGAGAAAAAGAGTGTATTCCCTTTCAGTTACCTTCTTTATAGGTATACCCCCATGATGAAAATAATCATGAAGTACTTCTCTTGTGAAGGAAGGTTCTCCAAACTTTACACATATCATATTAGACTGATCATGCACTTCATAAGAGTCAATTTTCTCAATATCCCATACTATCTATTCAGGAGCATAGAAAAAATGGCTTACATAGTACATAAGAGAGAATATTATAAGCAAATGAACAGCCTCTTCCATCACTCCTTGATCAAAATCATTGTACTCCATCATCTAGATCAGTTGAACATTTCATGGGATAACCTCATTGCCAATGATGTTTTCACTTCTCCACAAGCTCAACATGTTGAAAACATACCTTCTTCATCCCTGACCTCTACATCTATTCCTCCATCAGCTCAGCCTACTAGACCCATGTCATCACCATCATCATTATTTCAGAGTCATATTGGGTCATTCATCAGAGTTGTGGTCAAAGAGCCTACAAGGACCAAAGAGGCTGAGATAGAAACATTGGCTAAATTATTTCAAAGAGGTCATAAGCAGGTGTTTTCCTGACATATTATGGGAGGGACCTTTCCTTCTTTATCAGTAAAGCAGGTACAAAAGGGAAATCAAAATCAGGAACAAGTAGTGGTGCATGAATAAGTCATGCAAGAGGATGAAGACCCTCATGACGAGGAAACATATTTTGACCTTGTTAACTTGGATCAGAAAGATGATCATGAGACCTCCAGCTTGATTGTCAAAGATAAAGATGCCCAAATTAGAGAGCTACAAACTAATTTGGAGAGAGCTTAGTTAGTCATTTCATTTCTTGAGCAGGAGAATAAGTAGTTGAAGGATAAGAAAGTTCTTATGGAGCTAGAGCTACTAAAAAAAATAGAGGTAAAGCCATGATGCCACTTAATGACCTTGACCATGATGAAACCCAAAGCAGAAAAACAAGACCAAAAAGAAGGGGTCTTAAGAGGGCTTTACAATAGCTAGAAAATGAGGATGAAAAACTCACTTTTGAGGAGAGGATTGCCAAGGAGGTTGAAGATGACAGAGAGACATGGCTTTATAGGGTCAACATCCATATTGAAAAAATCCTCCACAAGGTATTCAAGGACAACAAGATGCTTAGAATCTTTTCAAACAGGTACATCACAAGAAACAAGGTCTGTAGCACCAAACTCAAGCAATTGTAGGAGAAACATAAGCAAACCCTAGCCAAGCACAAGGAAGGATACAAGCTTGACATCCTTGTTGAGGTGTCACTCATTTCTTAGCACACTTCATCAAACTTCCACAACAAAATTTTGGAGAAATCTTGAGCAAGTTTTGAAATTTTTTGGTTTTTGCAAACTTTTGGTAGTTTTGGCACAGTTACACTACCAGGAGCACAGTGCCCTAGGCACGCTCCCTAGGCGCTGCAATTCTTCTAGGAGTCTCCAATTGCAAAACTAAAGGCACCATTGGATTTATAAGGCTAAATAAAATTAGGAAAACCACTTTTCTCAGTAATTTTTGGCAAACTGGCAGGTGAAAGGGTCAAAAAACACCCAAAAAATCATGTTTCTGCCCTCTTTTTTAGCTTAGCATTGTGCTACTAACTAGTCTTGGGATATTGACTTTTTGGAGGGTCAAATCTCGTCAATTTTTGAAACTAAGCACTAATATGGAAACTAGACAACATAGGATTTCCAATGAGCTATCGTGAGCTCAATTTGGATACCGGTAACCCCTCCAAAACTTGGATGCAAGATGGCATTGCACTCTTGACCATTCTCTGTTTTTCTTGTTTCTTTCTAGTTTTCTCAGTTTCACCATGGAAAATTCATTTTTTACCACTGTAATTCATGGATGTAAATGAAATAATTATGTTGTACAGTAACCCAGGGGTAAATACATTAGGTAAAACTCTTTGAGAGGATTGATGAATCAGTTTCACTAAAGTTAGGGATGAGTCAGTTTGACCACCCTACACTCTAGGTTGCAGTTTAGAATTTTGTGGATCAGCTCCACAACTTATGGATTCAACTCTGAGGTTGGTAGAATTTGTTTCATGTCTATATATTTCATTTCTTGACTCATTTCAAAGGTTGGATTTTGTTGTATTGATCAAAGACACTAGTGTATTCAAATTTTGGTAGGAATGTATTAAATGAGTTGCAGCTATTATTTTGGGATTCATGTGGTACTTTAATTTGGCATAGTTTCTTCTTCAGTTTCATATGTATGATTTTTTTTTACTTTTCATGTTCATTCTAGCTCTATGATATGTTTTATTCTCAATTTCGATAGGCATTATACATCTCTTATGCTGTGTTTTTGGAGAATCATCATAATTTGTTCATTTTCTTCAGTTCAAAAAGAATTCATGTACTGTCATGCCCTTTTTAGCACCTCACTAGTCTGATCCATCTCACCCTAAAACCCTAAAGTGTTACCTACCTTTCCCCATTATATGACTATAATTCTGATCTTATTTTCCCTGACCTAATTCACTCATCTAGCACCCAAATCAACCAATCAAAACCCCTGTGCTACTATACCTAGCCTAAAACCTAATTGATCCAACCCTCTAGGCTATGATCCCTTGTAGAGAGACCTCTCCTGCCTAGTAGTGCTAGCTACTTGGCTAAGCTTGGTTTTTAGTTACCTTTTTTGGTCTCTTCTCAGCCTCAAAGATCTAGCAGAGTGCTAACAACAGAGAAGGCAAGGATGACATAATTATACATGCAAAATCTTGTGTTGATAGACTTGAAAATTTGGGACACTAACCCTAGAATGGGAGACATGTAGTTGATGGCATGAAAAATTTTAGGGGCTAATATTCACAAGTGGGCTAATTTTCCATGTTTTTTCCACCAAAAAAAATTCGCCAATTTCCATTTTTTTCTAAAAGTGATTCGCCTAAATTTTATAGTATAAAATTATGTTATCCTAAAAATCACCAAAATTTTATAGATACTATATAAAGTCATTAAATATTTCGATATATTTAAAAAAGTATCACCAAAACTTTTACAATCTACATATTAAGGACTCATAAGATTCACCAAGGTTTCTAAACTTTAAGATAAATTTCCATCCTTAAAATTTTCCCTGGTTGATGGCATTAGCCTCTTTGATGGTTAATGAGGAAGAAAGAGAACAATAAGTAAGGAGGGTAATGAGGAGAGAAAATAGGGAGCCTCTGCACATTAGGGAATAAATATTCATCCCTAGGGGAGTTATCAACAACCATCTCAAGATAGAAAAGGATGTTGAACTTGCAGCAAAGTACCTAAGCACACAAGCACAAGCCATTTCCCATTTTGATGATGTTTCTAGGTTGTTGGGAGAGGAATGAATAATGGATAATCAAAGGAGATGGAATTTCCTCCATCTCTATCTCAGAAATATGGAATACCACACCCCAGAAAGATTAAAAAGTGCTTTAGAAAGGGCACCACTATACAAGACATCCATGCAGTCTAGGAAGATTCAGTGGCTTCGTTTGAAACTCATTACACCATTGCTGCTGGGACTGAGTGATGGGAAAGAACAACATGAGAAAAATAGAGAATGGGAGGAATCAAAAAATAATGATGGGTTTTACCCTCCTGAAGGGACTCCCGCACTTCTTCCTTGGGAAGTCAGAGGTTCCATTAAAGCTTTGGAAGAGATGCAGAAGGAGGACTAAGTTTCTCAGAGGATGAGCAACCATTTGGTAAGGGGGTGATGATGAGCTCCATCATTAGGTATAATTGGAGGGGTTAATTGTCACCTTTTTATCCTTAGTAGCCTCTCTTTCTCACATTTAATTATATTATGGTCTTATGTTTCTAGTGTAGATGATGATTAAGGCTTGTCATAATTTGAATGCCTAATATGGGTTAAATGCATGATAATCACAAAGATATTGCACTTTTGATGAATATTTTGCAATTAAAGTTGATAGTAGACAACAAGGAGAGATTCTAGGAGGATTTTCCACCTCCTTAACTCCCAAAGGCAACCAAGGGATCCTCAAGATTCCCTCCAACATCTTGAAATCAAAGGCAGCCAAGTAAGTGGGAGATCAAGTGCACCAAAGCTCCACTTCTCTTGCAGTCAAAGTGGACACATCACCTACTTTTTAGGGAATTGTTGGTAGCTACCCTTTAGGTTAAATAGGGTTGAGCAAGAGCTCAATAGGATTCAAACTTTGAAGGAAGATAATAGACTCTTAGCTCTTGTAATTGTTTTTGAGAATTTTATGATTATGTGATCAGACTATTTTATGCAATAAGATGAGTATTCAGATTGTCCTTCACTGATTTAATTTCAGAGGGCTAGGCTTATGGGTTAGGGCCCAATCCATTGGCCTTAGTCTCTCTTTTGTATCCATGCTTATTTTTATGCCATTGTAGCTACTTTGCTTTATGAATTTTAGCTTGTTGTGAAACTAGATCCAAAAAGAGAAGAAAAGAGATATCAACGCCTTAGAAATAAGCCACTTCAAGGGGGAAACCTCCAATACATTACATGAATGAAAAATTCTAGGATGATACAAATGACAAAACCTCCTTTCTATATATAGGAGTCCATGGGGCCACAATGTAATCCTAGCTGACCTAACAATAATAATTTAAGGGCACAATAATAACAATATGGGGGTTACAGGGGTACAACAATAACAATAAGGGGGTTACACTAACAACAATAAGTGACTATACTAGTAATATAGGGACCTAACATGCTCCTCTCCTTCAAAAAAGTGTTGTCCTCAATGCTTGAGTAGCTTCAGGTGATTTTGTATAAAATTCTCATCCTCCCATGTAGAATCTTCAGTGGGTAAGTTCTTCCATTTGATGAGACTCTGAAATTGATCGATTTCGTAGTTGTCAAGTTCTTGTTTTTGTGACTGCTTAAGGTTCCAATATGGTTTTTCCTTCCTCATGAAGTTTTGGCAATATTGTTTGAACTGGAATTTTGTCCCCTATAGCCTTTTTTAAGTATGAAACATGGAAAACTGGATTCACTCGTGAAGAGGTAGGAAGCTCCAATTTGTATGCCATAGTACCAATATTTTGCAAAACCTTGTAAGGACCATAGTACTTTGGCGATAATTTATTATCCTTCTTAGCTTGCTTGATGGACATTTGTTTGTGTGGTTGTAGCCATAAAAATACCCAGTCTCCCACATCAAAACTTCTCTCACTACGATCTTGATCTGTCTGTTGTTTCATTCGATTTTGTGCCAAATTTAGGTTATCCTTTAAGAGTTGGAGAACTTCTTGTTGATGCTCGATGTGATCCTCCACTGCTTGAACCTTATAATTTTCCCTTAAAGAAGATGTGATGGATGGTGGATGATATCCATAAAGTGCCATAAATGGGGTCATTTTTGCTGCAGTATGGAAGGAAGTGTTATACCACCATTCAGCGAGAGGTAACCACTTGACCCATTGTTCTTTCTTATCTGATACAAAACAACGAAGATATCCTTCCAAACATTTATTCACTATCTCTGTTTGACCATCAAATTGAGGATGATAAGATGAGATGTGAACTAGTTGAGTACCCAAAAAAGAAAATAATTCCATCTAAAAATTTCCTGTAAAAATGGGATCTCTGTCACTTACAATAATCTTCGGGTTTCCATGTAGCTTTTGAATTGTTTCCATAAATGCAGTAGCAATTGTACTCGCTTTAAATGGATGAGATAATGCACAAAAGTGTGCATACTTGGTAAGTCTATCAACTACCACCATGATGATACCTTCCTTTAGGAGCCTAGGTAAATCATGATAAAATCCATTGAAATCTCCCCCCAACGTTGACTTGGAATGGATAAAGGTTGTAGAAGACCTGGGGTCTTAATTGTCTCAACTTGATTTTGCTAGCAAACCAAACATTTTGCCACAAACTTTTGAATATCAGAATTAAGGCCTATTACCCACCTATAAAATTTGTTATAGCAAAAGGTGGCTAAAATTTTTTGGAGCCTTCAAGGAACAATTTTTATTGCTAAAAAGTGTTGGTTCTTGAAGACTCTTGAAGGCTTCATGCCTTTGTCCAAATCTTCACTGCTATTCCCTTTTTATACTCAGAAATTCTGCTATTTTCATGAGAAAAGACTGCTGCAAAATCATCATTTTTCCCCTCCTCCACTCAAAACTAACCTTCATTTTCTCCCCTTTTTTCTCCATAAAATTCCTCTACTTTTCATGGTTTCCCTTCTCCCATTCGTGAAAATCCTCTTTACATAGTTTAAAACTCATTTTTAAACTATACCAAAACCCCCAAATCCGTTGAAAACTCTGAAAAATTTCATAAAAAACAAGTTTTTATTACTATGGACTTAAGCCCCCTTGGGCTAAAATCCTAACCACTTCCCCACCATACGCTTTGAGGTTGGAACTAAGCGCTAACCCTTTTCAGCGCTTATCGCATCACCAAATTCCAATGGGTTGATTGAAAAGCCCGAGCCCGAGGCTCCGATTGTGATAAGCCCTTTGTTATAATGCCCGGGCATATTGTATTTCACGAAGACCAAAGGCCCCGCAGTCAGGCGCTAGCCTTTTCAGATATATATATTCCTCCACCAAAACCTTTGTGTTATTAAATTTTTGAGTTTTCATATGTTATAAAGGGTTTCCACCCGTTCGCTTTAAAAAGAAATCCTTGACCGTTGATCTTAGGCCGATCAAACAGACAGCGCTCAATCGCATCGCCCTCCCCGATCGCTCAATTGCATTTTTCGATCAGTACATTTTTTTGTCCCCTCCGATCGGCCATCCCTCTGATTAATTACCCATTGTTGATCTGATCCTCAGATCAACGGTCGTTGCTCAATCGCATCATGAGTTTTCAGCGCTATGCCATTTCTTTCCCAACCGATTGAATGTCTCTGATTACATCTTGACCGTTCATTTGATCTCATCTAACAACCCACAGTCGCTCTGATTATTAACCCTTCCTCCGCCCTTTTAACCCCTCCGATTCACTCTCTGCCGTCGATCTGATTTGCAAATCGACAGCCAGCGCTTAATCGCATCGGCGTTTCCCTATACATCAGCGCCATTTAAGTTTTGCCACCAATTTCAATCCTCTGATTGGATCTGAACTGTCCACGTGTCTGGATCAGACGGTCCCAAATTTTTCTGTCTTATTTTTCCCTCCCCCCTCCTTTTTGCTTTCTCCTGGCTGATCTCCACCGTTGGATGCTGCCATCCAATGGCTACACTCCTCCCCACATCCTCTGCAGCAGTTAAACCCATAAATGCAGGATTTTTTAATTCTTTTCGTATTTTGCAGGTTTGAATGGTTTGTTCCGTCATATTAACGAGAAAGTCGAAGGCCGGGAATGATGATTCCCTTGCCTTTGATTTATCAAAGGGAACCATTCACGGGGCTCTGCTCCACGTTTCATCAGTGCTTATGGGCATTGATGCCTTGACGAGCCTTGCGCAACCTGCACATAAACAAGACACTGTGTTATTAAAACACACTTAAAAGAGTATTAGTGTCGAAGGTAGAACATACCAGAACAGAAGATTGAAGACAGATTTGAGGATTATGGCTAAGAATGATTATTGTTACACCATTTTTTGGTCATCTAACCTATCATCATTAGATGGACCCAAGTACACCATGTAAGACCAATTTTACCCTCATTAAAATTGCCTTCACTATGTTAAATAACTTAATAAACCATATTTATTAGGTTGTTTATGGTCCAAACAGGAAACCCCAAAAGGAAATATTAAACAAACCTATATTTGTTTGATTTTCCTTATGGAATAATTAATTAAACCATAATTTAATTATTATTCCCAGTCATGTTTAACCCAAAAACAAAGAAATTAATGAGATAAACCCTTAATTATCTTATTATTTTCTGGGAATAATTATTTAAATCTTATTTAGATAATATTCCTTGTTAAATATGACCAAATCACCCATCATTAATCAAATAAATCATTATTTATTTGATTATCTCCCAACCACTTCCTTAAAAAGATAAATAAATCATTTATTTATTTATTTTTCACTAATCAAGGGATTTGACCCAAGTCAAACACCCTTTCCCTCCAACAAATAATAATAAAATATTCCATAAAGGTGGATCTAGACTTGGTTCACATTATTTTAATCATGCACCAAGATCTAGAATGACCCAATATTTTGTTATAAATAGGAGGGTTTCTCCCCATCATTCCTTACCTTTTGTTGCCTATTAGATCACTATGGATCTATACATTTGGTCACCATTTTCTGCCATTTTGCTCCCTTTGAGCTCTACTTTTTGCATTGGGTTTTCTACACCTACAAGAGAGAGAAAGCTTAGATCTGAAGTGCTGAGGACTACAAAGAACCCATCCCATTGAGGAGAACTGGATACACCTTCTTGTTTTCCTCCCAGGTGCCCTGTAATATAAAATTCTTTCAAAAAATCGTGTTCTTGTCTTGTCTGTTGGATGCATGGAGCAAACCCTTTATTTTACTGCTTAATGTCTTTCCATTTATAGATCTGGTTGTTGCAGCAGTTTGATTACTAACCGCAGATCTGAAGATATTTTGCAGCCACTATTGTTGTTAGGGCTATTAGTTATGCGTAGCTAAAGTGGTTCTTTTTCGTACACTTCGACGAAGAATTCATACTAACAATTATCAAAAGCCTAATCCCCAAGATTAAAACACAGTTAAAGGAACATCATAAGTGTTATCAGATAGAAAAGCCTCCACCGCCACATCTGAGGCAAACTGATTCCTCCCAGCTACCACTGTGCCACCTGTGCCTTAAAATCATTCCAACAGAGGCCAAAGTTATGGTCCAAAATCAGATATTTGCCTCGAACACAGCCAGAGAGTTGATTCTACCAAAGAACTTAATGCACAAATATCTGTAGAGTTACTCCAACATGACACAGAGCCTTAAAAGTCAATAAAAGCTCCCACTGAGCTTAAACATTAAATGTAAATTCATTAATACAGTGAGAACACCTGTAAACTCCTCCATCGATCCCCTCAAAGGCCGAGAAGTCATTAATCTATATTAATTATCTTGGGAGATCTTTTATCAGATCTCACCTCCTCATTCTTCTATAAATACCTCTATAGAAGATGAGAAATTTTTGGTTGGTTGGTCACTAGTTGTAATACTGAAACTCTCTGAAATAATACATAGTCTATTGAAGTTGAAGAACAAATTAAAGTCTTGGAAGCCTTGATAATGTTGTTGCATGCTTTTTCCTGAGAAGGCTCTATCATTGGATCCATGAGTTTGGTTGTTGGTGAAGTATTCTGAAATGTTTAATGTTTTCTCCTGTTTTCATTCTGTTCCATAATTTCTTACTATAGTAGGTTGAAAGTTTTAGGCTAAGAAATGACTCCTGGAAGCACCTTAGACCTGTTCATCCTTCATTGTTTCATGTTTTCTTCTGCTGAGGTATTTTAGAGTCTTTAATCTCTCTCTTTAGTCCTCATGCTTGTTTATTTCTTTAATAGTTCGAACAGTTGGTTTCATCCTGGTTTATGGTTCTCCCTGCTTATCTGTTTCCACTTAAAGACTGTTATTGAAGTCTCCCTTTGAATTTATTTTGTTTACAGTAAGTCAAGGAGGTATGTTCTGATCTTGCCCCTTGTCCTTGCTTGAACATTTGGCTTAAAGGTCTTTATAGTTGTGATCATAGATGTATTTAGGTGTTCCCTCTTCTATGATAGTAATTATCAATGAATCTTTTATGTTTTCTAAGTCATTTGAAATAAAATCTTTGAGGAAATAGGGTGTTCCCCGAATCTTAGATTTCATTTTAAAAGTTGTTTTGAAATCATTATTTTCTTAAAGAATGTTTGTAGAATTTATGGTTAGCCCTGTCTATCAAATATTTCTTTATTGTTCAAGTTATGTTTTCAAGTTCCCTTCGTTGAGAATCAAATTTCTCTTTCCAAATCATTGATGTCCATCTCATTCCAAAACCAAAGGATCCTGCGACCAAGTTAGATTTGCCCTCTGATATCCCATATCCATTGCTGAGTATGTTATGACCTCTTCTTGACTCCATTGCCCAATGAACCAGATGTTTCTCCATTCTATATATCTTCCCTAGACCTTTAATGTTCTGTTGTATCAATTCAACCAAACAAATAAACAAACACCAGCAATTAATAACTAGTCTAAAACCAATACTCAAAGCACACAAGATAAACCTTTGCAAACAAACATTTGAGAGATCCCTCTCTAAGAACAGTAGGACTAGATCCTATAACTCTAAAGATTGGTTCTAATGTTTCCTTGTCTTTTGATTTTCTAAACTATCAAAACACGGGACACCAACATAATGGCGATCACGGTGGGACCACTGAGTTCATAGTTTCCTAGCAAGCTCTTATAAACTCATTAGTCTTTCAAACAACCATAGAAACTCAGAAAAACCCAAAATATTTCAGTTTGGCTTCACAATAAGCATGGTGGTGGAACCATCCAATATCTTACCTTCATAAAAGCTAAAAAATTTCCACCTAGCAACTCCACTAGCCCCAGTAGGCCTATTACTCATCTAGGTTCCCAGATCTCTTTAGGACTGTGTTAACTAGCGTTGAAGAGGTTTAGAATCCTAGTCCCTTACTAGATAAGACTGTTGGGAAAAAATACTGAGGAGGGGGGGGGGGGGTGGTGAATCAGTATTTAGATCTAACTAAAAACTTTTTAATTTTTCTTTCTCTTAAACCCATACGCTACTTTACTAAACCCAACTCGCATATACACGCGGATATCCTTAATAAAACTTGCGTATGTCCAGAGATCTTATTATGCATTTAATTCTTTACTTAGATCATTGCATCATTCATTCATCAGATGTTTAGTAAGCAGTAAGGATGTGCAGTAATAAAAAAATAAACCATCACACATAAGCAACACACATGAACACCAGTATTTAAGGTGGAAACCTAATTTGGGGGAAAACCACCACTGCTGTCATCTCTGTCTTCGATATTTATTATAAAGAAAACTTCTTACAATTTTGTACTGGCACAGACTCATACCAGCACGCAGGCACCCACCTACAGAAGGCTGCAACCTTCTCTCATTCTCTAGCCACCACTGGAAGGGAGCTCCAACCCCCTGATCTCGTTTACTAGCCTCTCCTGGAAGGGAGCTACTACCCCCTACTCTCGTTTACCAGCCTCTCCTGGAAGGGAGCTACTACCCCCTGCTCTCTTTTACCAGCTTCCATTGGAAGGGAGCTACAACCCCCTCACTGAAGGCTTCGACCCTCAACACAACTGTGGACCACGTTTCATCAATTTTCATACTAGATCAAAACAACGTCATACCTTGTAGGCCACTTTTCATCAGATTTTCAGACTGGACCCACTCCACACCTTTAAGCTCAACTTACATCAAACAAAAACTTATAACCCCATCAATTCATTCATTGAATCATCAACCAATCAACCAACAACTTGATCTTTAATCAACATAATCAGCAGCATAATCAACATTCAAACAACCCAGATCTATATGAATACATCATTGACAGATAGCAGTAAAACAGATTAAACATTTCATTCCACACACTTCAGCAAAACCCTGGATTCCATACGCACTTTTACTTCACTGAACCTGCGTATATACACGCTTTCATAGAAACAAACCTGCGTATACATCTACACATATTTCAGAACTATCCTCATATTCCATATGCACTTTCTCTGCCACGAACCTGCGTATAGATATGCAAACATTGTAGGGCTGTGCAACTCTTCAGAACAGATAAATAGCTCAGATCTTACCCTTTACTTCAGCAAAGATTCGCCAGATCACAGATCTAAACATTCCATAAACAGATCTAGAAAATACATAGTCATTTCCGATCTAGAGATCCCACTTCATCATTTTCTTCATAGGTGCATTATTAATTCAACTAAATCAATAAACTGTTACCCATTTCATGCAGATATACTTCAGAGTGAAGTATTCATTAAAACCCAGACCTATGCACCTTGTCAACAATCATAAGCTTTTGCCCAAGAACAGTGAAAAAAATGTCACTAGAACTTCAGAAATAACCCAGACTTCAGAATAGATATCCTGAACCTTCATTAATTCAAATAGCATACGCTACTTTGTTTCACTGAAGCCGTGTATACTTCTGTGTATTTTATCTTCAGAAAACCCTAACTTCCATATGCTCTTTTAATGATGCGAACCTGCGTATATATGTGCTTTTCATGAAGCGAACTAGCGTATAGATCTATAAGAGTAAATTTTGCAGAACAGACTAGATCTATAAGACTTACCCAGATTTATTCATTTTCTTCAACAGAATTGCGTCAGTTCTTCATCATTCCTTCAGTAGGTCATTCTAGAGATTCATCATCATCAGATCTAGAGATCTTGAACCATCATTAGATCCATGGGTGCATCATAGATTCAGATCTATCAATTCAAAACATAGTTCATTCATGCAAATATTCCTTAGAGAAATTTATTCATCAACAACCCTTACACATGCACACTTTGCACTATGATCCTCTTCTGCTTATATAGTTTTAGCCTTTATCAATATTATGAGTCAAAACCACTTAACCGCTGATGGTATTCCTGGATGGGATCAAATAGATAATCCAGCGCTCAATACTGTGGACCAATACCATGGTAATGCCCCTAGGTATCATAGTTTTTAGAGTGCAAAAGGCATACGCGACTTGGAGTGTTCGTATCCACATGTATACGCGATTTCACTTCAAAATATATGCGTATATACTAGTCTTGAATGTATACGTGGGTTTCCTTCACAAAAGTAGTGTATACATTGAATCCATACGCGGGTTTCCTTCATAAAAGTAGTGTATACATTGTGACATACTATATTTATAATTTCTTTGGCACTTACTGAAATTCATTTTTCTGCTACTTCTGAACTGATCTGTAGATACATCATTTTTACATCTTTAACAAATAGGTTGCTATCAAAACGCAACTCATCAAGTAGGTTTCCATCAAGGGAAAATTCATCAAGTAGGTTGCCATCAAGGACAACACATTGCATCATATTGCCAACAAAGACATCGTGAGAGGTAAAATTCCCAAAAACAGTACCTAAAACCTTAACCTCCCTCATTTTGGAAAAAACACTCTAGCTTCACATAGGATTAACACTAGATCCCATCCAGATCCAAATCCTCCTTTAATTGTTGACAATCTTGAGAGAATTCTGTGGCAGACTTCTAACTTTGGAAAATCAGCTGCTAATAGGAGCCTCTTAAGAACAAATTCCGTCCTCGAAAACCTTGTTGTCTTAGAAGATTCACACTTTGATTTACATCATACACAGAACATCTTTAGAACTAGATCTCAAGGTGATTTAAACAAGACTGACCTTAACTTTGCAGATTTGCAACAGAGCTTTAGTAGAGAAGCCTCACCTTCCACTCCTCCTGATTCCTAGCTTCTTCACCACTTTAGCCTTTTCCATAACAAATTTTCTAAAAATAAATTTTCTAGCCCAAGTGTTCTTCCACTCCAATTCATACTACCACTGTTCAAAACACTCCATTTTAGCCATTTTTTGTAAACCCACCTCTTGTAAATCCACCCTTATTTCCAGCCATGGAAACATGGTATGCCCCATTAGTGTTACCACAACCTCTACTTCCCTTACCAAATGATTACCAATCCAAAATCCCTCACTTCACTGGAAAAGAGTCGACAATAGCCCAACATCATGTAGATAGGATGGAAGATGCATTTGATTACATGGAGATAGAAGAAGAAACTATGAAGATGAGGATTTTCGCCCAAATTTTAGGAGGAGATGTAAAGAAATGGTTTAAAAACTTACCTCCTAATAGCATAAATGATATCCCTGCCTTGCATCAAACATTTATCAACAGATGGGAACTCAAAAGGAACCCTCTCCAAATACTAGCAGAGTATAGCAGCCTCAAGAGAAATAAAGGGGAGAGTGTCCATGATTACTCCACTAGGTTCAATAGCATTTACAATGCTCTCCCACCTCACATCAAAACTTCCCAAGGCATGGCCTTGGTAAGTTATCCCGAAGGCCTTGATGCTGAGATGACTTATGAATTAAGGGGGAGAGATTACTTAACCTTGGAAAACATGCAGAAAGGAGCTTTGAGTATAGAAGAAAATATAATCGAGAAAAGAAATAGGTTGAGATTAGAGAAGAGGGTAACTTATAATGATGACCTGCTACCCTCAACCTCTGCTTCTGACACAAAAATTGACAACCTAGTCAAGGTGATGGAGAGGATGCTTGAAAAGATCAATTTAAATGAGAGACTGCCACCTAGAGAACCTCAAAACAATCAAAACAGAAATATAAATTAGAATTATAAGAGAGAAAACAATCAAGACAAGCAAAAGGAAAGCGACCAACAGATTAGACCTCCCTTCCAATAGAATTATGTAGATCAATATGAGGAAGATAGGGAGTTGGAAAGGTTGGAATAATCTCATGTAAACTTGATTGGATCAGATAGTGGGGATGATGTTTTCCTCACTGAGGAAGAACAAGGTTTCTTCTCTTGTGATCAAAATACAAACACCTATGAAGATTCTGATGATTATAGATTGGGTTTTGAAAATGCAATCATGGAGGTACACAAATATTATGATCTTAGGAGCAAGGGAAGCATAGATAATTCAAAGGATAAGAACACTAGCACTGCTGTCAAGAAAAATGCAGACAACCAGCCCAAAAAGACAGTAGATAAAACCAACATTTTGGCCAAGAAACCAGACTTAAACAAAAATAAAAGTGTCCAGCCAAATGTTGAACAAAGTACCCCTAGCACTTCAGCTAGTAGTCCTAACAAAACTGTCCCAATTACCGGTCCAAACAGGGTTCAGCAAATCAAAGTTGTTGAAAAGAATTCAATTGAAAAGGCATATGTAAATATCAACAAGTCAATTATTCCTTTCAGCCTTGAGGGAGAAATTTATTAGATAAAAATTTCCATTCCCCTAGCTAAACTAGTAACCCAAGAGCTGTACAAAAACCAAGTTTTGAAAGCTTTGAACCTAGGAAGTGATACTGACACCTTGAACTTGAAAGATGACAAACCTGAGTTGTTGTTTGGTCTAGAAGTTGAAGGAAAATACTAAGAAGGGGTTGTCCCTCCCTTCTATGTTAGCCTGAACATACACGATAAAATTTTACACAATGCCATGTTAGATTCAGGAGCTTCACACAATCTAATGCCCAAGGTGGTAATGTAAAGCTTAGGCTTAGAGATTACTAAACCATACAAAGATTTGTATTCCTTTGACTCAAGTAGAGTCAAATTTTTGGATTTAATAAAAGATTTATGTGTTAATTTAGCTCAAATCCCTGCTAAGAGTCTACTAATGGATATAGTTGTAGCTTACATTTCCCCTAAGTATGGCATGCTCTTATCAAGATCTTGGGGAGCCAAACTTCAGGGGAGCCTTCAAATGGACATGTCTTATGCCACCATCCCTGTTTCAACCAAAACAAAAGGCTATACAGGGAATATCACATGAAGTACATGGTGAGAAACATAGACAAACCAAACAACACTCCAATCTATTCTATTCAATCAAGTTTAGATTCCTTTATCTTATGTAACGAAGATGAAATCACCCAACCAGATAAGGAAAACATGTACCCAGTTAGTTCACTGGAACAATCAAATCTTCCCTTCAATCAAATTCAAAACATTGACAATCAACAGCAACAAGAAGTTGAAAATGAGGCAAATATACTTTGGACAATAAACTTTGATGGATCCTATAACAAAACAAGTGCATGGGCAGGTGTTTGGATTCAAAATATGAATCAAAGTTTTTCATACAAATTGGATTTCCCATGCACTAACAATATCGTTGAGTATGAAGCCCTTCTCCTAGGCTTACAATTGCTTAAACAGTTAGAAGCCCAAAAGATATCCATCCTAGGGGATTCTGAACTTATCATAAAAAAAATCAAAGGAGAATACTCAGCTAGAAATCCAAGGCTTAGGGAATATCGGAACGCTGCCCTTGATTTATTGAAAACCTTCGAAAAATGTGAACTCATTTTCATCCCTAGAGCACTGAATCATCTAGCAAATGAACTCGCCTTCAATGCCAGCAACTGCCAAATACCTGAGATAAATCAACAACTTAGCATGAAGGTAAAACACAGGCTTGTTGTGCCCGATAACGAAGATCACTGGCAAGCTTTTGAATCTGACAAACACATAGATGATTTCTTGAAATCAGAAAATGATTTCAGCATACCAATATCAGAAACCAGCCATAAAGAAAATTGTTTGTATATTGAACAAATCCCAGAAATTGAAATGACATATTCTACTGATATAAATCATTATGAGAATCCTTTTGAAGAAGAGATAACTAACAACACAGAGAAAGAAGACTTGGAAGTTTTACAATGCAAAAATGATCAAATTCCAAAAGGTCTCACACCTTTAGAACAACTTTTCGATTTTAATGATGTAGCCAAAGAACCGAGAATGGAGCCTGTGGAAACCAACGTGGAAGAGCATAACATAGGCAGTCTAGCAGAACCCAAGATGATCAAACTATCCAGCACTCTCCCAGCTCACGTAAAATCACAATACATAGAGCTGTTCAAAGAGTTTAAAGATGTTTTTGCTTGGGGATACAAAGACCTGAAATCTTATGATACCAGCATCATCCAGCACAAGATCCCCCTGAAGGAAAATCAAAATCCTTTTAAACAAAAACTAAGGAGAATAAATCCTCTCTTACTACCTTTAGTTAAGGTAGAAATTGAAAAAATGCATGATGCTGGAATCATAGTACCCATTAGATTTTCAGAGTGGGTGTCAAACTTAGTTTCTGTTAGAAAGAAAACAGGGGAAATCAGGCTCTGTATTGACTTCAGAAATTTAAATAGAGCCTATTTAAAAGAAAACCACCCCTTACCCAAGATGGACCATATAATTCAAAGGGTAGTTGGGTCAAGAAGGATTTCCCTCTTAGATGGGTTCTCGGGTTACAACCAGGTGTTAGTGCTCCCAAGTGATCAAATCAAAACTGCTTTTACCACACCTTGGGGCACCTTTATGTATGTCAAAATTCCTTTCGGATTAATGAATGCAGGGGCTACCTTCCAAAGGGCCATGGACATAGCCTTTTATGAAGATATTGGTTATTTCATAATCATTTACCTTTATGACATAACCATTTTCTCAAAAACTGATGAATAACATTTGATTCACCTAAGAAATTTTTTTGAGAAATGTAGGAAATTTGGTTTGTCGTTGAATCCCAAGAAGACACTCTTTGGTATCCAAGAAGGCAAACTCCTTGGCCATATAATTTCAGAAGAGGGAATCAAAATAGACCCTAGAAGGATAGATGGCATATTACAAATCAGTCATCCAAGAAGCCTCAATGAGTTGCAATCATTCATCGAAAAGATCAATTTTTTGAGGAGGTTTATCCCTAATCTTGCTGGGCTATTAAAAAACATTACAAACATGCTTAAGAAAGATGTCGGTGTAAAATGGACTTTACCAGCTAAAAAATCATTTGAACTGGTCAAACAAGCTCTTACTCAAACACCCGTCCTGATTAGTCCAAATTTTAACAAAGACTTTTACATCTTTTATTTTACATCTGAGCATACAATAGCTGCAGTTTTACTTCAAAAGAATGAATTGGGACAAGAACAACCAATATCTTTCTTTAGTAGGGCCTTAAGAGATTCTCCTCTCAAATATAACATCATGGAGAAGCAAGCCTTAGCATTAGTGAAAGCTTTAAAAGACTTTAGGGTCTATATTTTACACTCTCACATAATTGCTTTTGTTCCACATACTGTTGTCAAGGACATTCTAAGTCAAGACCCTGATGGTAAAAGGGGAAAATGGATTGCAACTATTCTTGAGTATGACTTAGAGATCAGGCCCACCAAGCTAGTTAAAGTGAAAGGATTAGCAAAACTTATGGCTGAGTCTAATTTCCAAGCACTAGACATGAATATGGTAGATGTGTTGGAAGAAATAGAAGAATCTACTGCTCCTTTTATTGAAGAAACATTTCTAAATTCTCCTTGGTATGCTGACATTACTTATGTGCTTTTATATTTAAATGCCCCTCCTTCTTGGTCTAAAACTAAAGCTAGATTTTTGAAACAAAAGGATTTGAGTTTTTGCATCTTAGATGGGGTATTATATTGGAAAAATGTTGTTGGAATTTTTCTTAGATGTTTACTTGAAGACGATGCAGGGAAAATCATGCATGAGTTGCATGAAGGAGAATGTGGAGGACACCTCTACTGGAAGGCCACAGCAAACAAAATTCTTAGATCTGGTTACTATTGGCCTACCCTTTTCCCAGACACTCAAAATTTGGTCATGTCTTGCCATAAGTGCCAAATATTTGATGGAAAAAGAAAACTTCTTCCCTTACCCTTACATCCTATCAGAGTTGAGGCACCTTTTCAACAATGGGGTTTAGACTTCATTGGGGAAATTCACCCATCCTCCTCAGCTCAACATAAGTGGATCCTCACAGCCACTAACTTCTTTACCAAGTGGATAGAAGCTATACCTTCAAGAAATGCTATTGACTCTGTCATTATCAAGTTCCTTGAAACAAATATCCTATCTAGATTTGGTTGTCCCAGAAAAATCATAACAGACAATGTTGTTGCTTTTAAATCTAAGAATATGGTTGATTTATGTTACAAATACCACATAACCTTGGGCCATTCCACTGCTTACTATCCCCAAGAAAATGGATTAGCCGAATCTTCCAACAAGAGCCTCATCAATATCATTAAAAAACTGTTGGAACAAAATCAGAAATCATGGCACAGTAAGCTAGTTCATGCCTTATGGGCTAATAGGTTAACTATGAAGAAGTCGATAAATATGTCCCCCTATCAGCTAGTTTATGGCATGGATGCAGTCTTTCCCACCTCATTAGGAGTGCCATTTATGAAGCTCCTTAAAGAAGTGCAGGTTGAAGAGAATGATATGCAGAGGAGAATAAATCAAACCATCCATTTACAACAGACCAGAGAAGAAGTTTATAAGAGAACACAGTTAATCCAGGAAAATGTAAAGAAATTATTTGATAGGAGGACTAAGGAAAACAATTTCCAGGTTGGAAATGTTGTTCTTAAATGGGATTGAAGAAGAGAAGAGAAGGGAAAACATTGCAAGTTTGACAACTTGTGGAAAGGGCCCTATATTGTTCATGCTGAGAGGGGTCACAATGCATTTTTCCTGAAAGAATTGAATGGAGTAGATCTATATGGAGGTCTTGTCAATGGTAGGATGCTCAAGAATTACTTCTGCCAAGATTCTTGAGTTTTAAAGCATTTTATTTTTCATTGTAAATATCATAGTCTAAACATCGCATTCAAAGTTGGAAAAATAAAAATACAAAAAACAATCGAAAAGAGAAAAGAGGGCAGATTGTGAAAACAAGAAAGGTATAGCCCCATACCAAAGAAGAGAAACAAATCTGAAAGTGTGCAAGCTCAAATGCCACTCTTGAAGAACACACTTCTAGTTAGTCAAAAAGTTTAATCTTGACTAGATAGCTTTAAATTTTCTGCTGATAAGATAGTGAATTCGATTTGCCAAATTGTTTAATCTTGGCTTATCAGTAGTTATATTAGGTGAGAGATGAAAGGTTCAAACATGCTCAAAATATGAACCTAAGTATCCAAGAGAAGAATGACTCCAATCTATTTCAAATTCTGATTCAAAACGGAAGTAAAACTGGTTCTAATCATCTCAAAATTTGAACCAAAAAACGAGCAGAAAATAGCTCACACAATAGTAAAAAGCAGAGCTAAAAAAGGATGAAGGAAGTGCTTTGAACTTTCAGGACTTATGCCTTCCATTTTGATTTAATTTTCGGCAAAATAATGTCTATCTGCAGCTTGTTTTTCATGCCATAGAATCAACGGCAAGTCAAACAGCTTAATCTTGACTTGATTGTTTTTAAATTTATGTTTTAGAAATTAGAGAATAAAAATCTGTTAGATTGTTTAATCCTAACAGATTAGTAGATTAGGTAGAGAATCATATGGCCTCAACTGTTTAATCTGAGTCCATGGAGAAATAAGGAGTAGAAATAGATTAGATTTCCTGCTTTCAAAAAGAATAAAATTTTGTAAAAGATTTTGTCAATCCAAGTGCACTCTAAATGAAGAGAAAATGTTAGATCTGTAGGATTGGGTAGGTAGAAATCTTGTTGATAAAAGATCCATTGTTCTTATGGCTGCTAAATATGTTTTCAAAGAAGATCATCCCAGCAAAGGAAAGGCAACCCAATGGATAAGGCACTGATTAGCCTCCCAGAGAACACAATGGATGTGGCACAGGTCAGCCTCCTAGAGAATGCAAGTCTGAAGTTCTTGATGCCTTCAAGAAAGAACCATCCCCAAGTGGAGCCACTGTTAGCCACCTATAAAATTTGTTATAGCAAAAGGTGGCTAAAAATTTTTGGAGCCTTCAAGGAACAAATTTGATTGCTAAAATGTGTTGGCTCTTGAAGACTCTTGAAGGCCTCATGCCTCTGTCCAAATCTTCACTATTGTTCCCTTTTTATACTCAGAAATTTTGTTGTTTTCATGAGAAAAGATTGCTGCAAAATCATCATTTTTCCCCTCCTCCACTCAAAACTAACCTTCATTTGCTCCCCTTTTTTCTCCATAAAATTCCTCTACTTTTCATGGTTTCCCTTCTCCCATTCGTGAAAATCCTCTTTACATAGTTTAAAACTCATTTTTAAACTATACCGAAACCCCCAAATCTGTTGAAAACTCTGAAAAATTTCATAAAAAACAAGTTTTTATTACTATGGAATTAAGCCTCCTTGGGCTAAAATCCTAACCACTTCCCCACCATATGCTTTTAGGCTGGAACCAAGCGCTAACCCTTTTCAGCGCTTATAGCATCGCAAAATTCCAATGGGTTGATTGAAAAGCCCGAGCCTGAGGCTCCGATTGTGATTAGCCCTTTGTTATAACGCCCGGGCATATTGTATTTCACGAAGACCAAAGGCCCCACAGTCGGGCGCCAGCCTTTTCATATATATATATTCTGCCACCAAAACCTTTGCGTTATTAAATTTTTGAGTTTTCATATGTTATAAAGGGTTTCCACCCATTCGCTTTAAAAATCAATCCCCAACCGTTGATCTTGGGCCGATCAAACGAACAGCGCTCAATCGCATCGCCCTCCCCGATCGCTCAATCACATCTTTTGATTAGTACATTAGTTTGTCCCCTCCGATCAGCCATCCCTCTGATTAATTACCCACCATTGATTTGATCCTCAGATCAATGATTGTCGCTCAATCGCATCGCGAGTTTTCAGCACTGTGCCATTTCTTTCCCCGCCGATTGAATGTCTCCAATTACATCCAGACCGTTCGTTTGATCTCATATAATGGCCCATAATCGCTCTGATTATTAACCCTTCCTCCACCTATTTAACCCCTCCGATTCACTCTCCGTCATTGATCTGATTTGCAGATCGATGGCCAGCGCTTAATCGCATCGGCATTTCCCTATACATTGGCGCCATTTAAGTTTTGCCCCCAATTTCGATCCTCCAATTGGATCTGAACTATCCATGTGTCTAGATTAGACGACCCTAGATTTTTCCATCTTATTTTTCCCTCCCCCCTCCCTTTTTCTTTCTCATGGCTGATCTCCACCGTTGGATGCTACCATCCAACGGCTACGCTCCTCTCCACATCCTCTGTAGCAGTTAAACCCACAAACGCAGGATTTTTTAATTCTTTTCATATTTTTCAGGTTTGAATGGTTTGTTCCATCATATTAATGAGAAAGCTGAAGGCCAGGAATGACGATTCCCTTGCCTTTGATTTATCAAAGGGAACCATTCACGGGGCTCTGCTCCACGTTTCGTCAATGCTTCATGGGCATTGATGCCTTAACGAGCCTTGCGCAGCCTGCACATCAACAAGACACTGTGTTATTAAAACACACTTAAAATAGTATCAATGTCAAAGGCAGAACATACCAGAACAGAATATTGAAGACAGATTTGAGGATTACGGCTAAGAATGATTATCAAAAGCCTAATCCCTAGGATTAAAACACAGTTAAAGGAACATCATAAGTGTTATCAGACAGAAAATCCTCCCCTGCCACATCTGAGGCAAACTGATTCCTCCCAGCTACCACTGTGCCACCTGTGCCTTAAAAGCATTCCAACAGAGGCTGAAGTTATGGTCCAAAATCAGATATTTGCCTCAAACACAGCTAGAGAGTTGATTCTGCCAAAGAACTTAATGCAAAAATATCTGCAGAGTTACTCCAACATGACACAGAGCCTCAAAAGTCAATAAAAGCTCCCACCGAGCTTAAACATTAAATGTAAATCCATTAATACAGTGAGAACACCTGTAAACTTCTCCATCGATCCCCTCAAAGGCCAAGAAGTCATTAATCTATATTAATTATCTTGGGAGATCTTTTATTAGATCTCACCTCCTCATTCTTCTATAAATACCTTTGTAGAAGATGAGAAATTGTCGGTTGGTTGGTCACTAGTTGTAATACTGAAACTCTCTGAAATAATACATAGTCTGTTGAAGTTGAAGAACAAATTGAAGTCTTGGAAGCCTTGATAATGTTGTTGCATGCTTGTTCCTGAGAAGGCGCTATCATTGGATCCATGAGCTTGGCTGTTGGTGAAGTATTCTGAAATGTTTAATGTTTTCTCCTATTTTCATTCTGTTCCATAATTCCTTGCTATAGTAGGTTAAAAGTTTTAGGCTAAGAAATGACTCTTGGAAGCACCTTAGACCTGTTCATCCTTCACTGTTTCATGTTTTCTTCTACTAAGGTATTTTAGAGTCTTTAATCTCTCTCTTTAGTCCTCATGCTTGTTTATTTCCTTAATAGTTAGAACAGTTGGTTTCAGCCTGATTTATGGTTCTCCCTGCTTGTCTGTTGCCACTTAAATACTATTATTGAAGTCTCCTTTTGAAGTTCTTTTGTTTACAGTATGTCAAGGAGGTATGTTCTGATCTTGCCCCTTGTCCTTGCTTGAACATTTGGCTTAAAGGTCTTTATAGTTGTGATCATAGATGTATTTAGGTGTTCCCTCTTCTATGATCGTAATTATCAATGAATCTTTTATGTTTTCTAAGTCATTTGAAATAAAATATTTGAGGAAATAGGGTGTTCCCCGAATCTTAGATTTCATTTTAAAAGTTGTTTTGAAATCATTATTTGCTTAAATAATGTTTGTAGAATTTATGGTTAGCCCTGTCTATCAAATATTTCTTTATTGTTCAAGTTATGTTTTCAAGTTCCCTTCGTTGAGAATCAAATTTCTCTTACCAAATCATTGATGTCCATCTCATTCCAAAACCAAAGGATCCTGCGGCCAAGTTAGATTTTCCCTCTGATATCCCATATCCATTGATGAGTATGTTATGACCTCTTCTTGACTCCATTTCCCAATGAAGCAAATGTTTCTCCATTCTATATATCTTCCCTAGACCTTTCATGTTCTGCTGTATCAATTCAACCAAACAAATAAACAAACACCTGCACTTAATAACTAGTCTAAAACCAATACTCAAAGCACACAAGATAAACCTTTGCAAACAAACATTTGAGAGATCCCTCTCTGAGAAAAGGAGGACTAGATCCTGTAACTCTAAAGATTGGTTTTGATGTTGCCTTGTCTTTTGATTTGCCAAACTATCAAAACACGGGACACCAACAAGGCCATCCCAAAAAAATTATTTCTTCACCCTGTGGTAAGTTTTTAAAAATCCCGAGTGTCATCCTAAAGGAGAAGTGTGCAATTCCAAAAGAATATTTTGTTTTAGTTGGGAATTCTTTCAAATATATAAGTGATCTTTGTACCATAACGAATCATTTTTCCAACTAAATGTATCATGTGTACTGGGATCTTGCTGGAACTTTTGAATGAGAGTCCACACTTCTTCATCCTTCTTCCATTCATCCCTTGCTTTGGTTATCCAATCTGGTTGGATAATTGAAAGGGCACAAAGCAATGCTTCCACCTCTTCATCCTTTCTTGAGAGTGCATCTGCAACAATATTTAGCTTACCTTTTTTTGTAGATGATTTCAAAGTCATAACCCAACACCTTTGTGACCCATTTTTGCTACTCTTCTAAAGATAGCCTTTGTTCCAAAAAAGTGTTTAAGACTATCATGATCAGTTTCTATGCATTTCTTCAAACCATCCATCTTCGCTTCCACGCCTTTCTTCAAAACTTCCATTTCATTTTTTGCTACTCTTTGCGAGAGCGAAATTTGGTGCACTTGCTCTTGTAATTTTGATAGATCATGTTGCAATTCTTCATCTTCATGAGTCATAGTAGAGTATTATGAGGGCTTAATGGGTGTTTAATTCTTTTTAGGAGACATTTCAGAACCCAATACTGAAATATATGCTCAATAGGCCCTTGGAATCACTTCAAACTGATTTTTTTACACAAAAATTATGCAATTCAGAAACAAATACACACCTTTTCTTGCTTTTGAGCAGCTCAATATTGAAACTAAATTATCTCTGTGATTTCGGATCTTCAATATCTGAAATTTGGCTCTGAGGTATCCCTCTAAATCCTCTTTCAAATTCCACAAGTCTGACCTGATTTGGATTCTTCAAGGAAAATTTATTTCCAATCTCCCACAATGACCTAATTATGGACTAGTTTAGTAGAGTGAACTTGTATGACTTTCCACGTGTCACTGTTTCCTCCTTCGGCTATGAAATTGATAGAAAATAAACTAAAGTCTATGTAATTGTGACCATTTTTTACAAAATTCCAATTCGACGCTTAGAGAGAGAGTTATGAAGATTTTCCCATGATCACCTCTTTGAGATGAAATTTGGAAGCTTGACAAATCCCAAACTTCCATAGATCATATCTCCAAAAATATTGCTAACCAAGCTCTGAAAATTTTTGACGATGTTCCTCAGGATTTTGGCTTCGTGCTCTAAACATTTCAACTTTTGAATCTTTGTAGAAAACAAGTTATAGCGAAAATTCTATGATGAACTATTTGGATTAAATTCAGGAGCCTTCAATAATTCCTAACTTGCATAGATCATATCTCTGAAAATGTTGCAAACAAAGATCTGCAAGTTTGTGACGATCTTCCTCAGGATCTCGGCTTCATCCTCTAAAAATTTTAGCTTTTGAAACTTCGTAGAAAAAAAGTTATAGCACGAATTCCACAATGACCTGTTTGGAGAAGCGAAACCCTAGAATCCAAAGCTCTGATATCAAATGTTGTGAAACCAACTCCAAAAATAAAAGAAAATAGATATCAACACCTTATAAATAAGCCACTTCAAGCGGGAAACCTACAATACATTACATGAATGAACAATTCCTGGATGATACAAATGACAAAACCTCCTTTCTATATATAGGAGTCCATGGGGCCACAATGTAATCATAGCTGACCTAACAATAATAATTTAAGGGCACAATAATAACAATATGGGGGTTACAGGGGTGCAACAATAACAATAAGGGGGTTACACTAACAACAATAAGGGACTATACTAGTAATATAGGGACCTAACATAGCTAGTTTTCTTACATTTCAATTCATTGTTTTTATTTTTCTTCCATTTTGTCTTTGTTGTGGTTAAGTTTGCATAAATGTTGGTAGAATAGAATATAAACTCATAAATCTTTGTGTCAAGCCTCCCTCTCTCATCTCTTCCATTGGAACTTGAGGAGGGAATATCTTCACCACATGCCCAAAGTTTATCTTTAGTTTATGATTTAATGGGAAGAATAATTAGGCTGTCGTGGTGTCATGAACATGTCTAGAATATCGAGTTAGATTTCTGTTTGAATGCGTAAGTAGGTTTTCTTGTCAAATCTAACTCATCTTTTCAATTTCCTTCATCATATATTTTCCAATGTTTATTGCATGAATAGGTAGTTTTCTTGCAGGTTCAAGTAGCAAAGCAGAGGAATACTTCACCATCACCCTTAGCTTCATTTATTAGCTTTCATCATCCGTCTTTCCATCAAATCGCCTTCAACCCTATTTTTGAGATTTTCACCTTCATACCATGAGAAACCATAAAAGTGAAAGATGGGTTTATCAAGATGTTTTGAGCTTGGCCAAGGGGTTGGAAACCTTCCATTCATCTAAGTATACCTTCATTCCACCTCCCCTACACTTTTCTTCATAATTTTTTGCCTCAGATTACCCTCAAACTGTTTCTTGTAGCAATTCATGACTTTCCTCTAGCACTACATGAAACTTGTAGCAGACCTAGTAGCAGCACCAATGGGCCTCTCCTTAAGCCCATAAACCATATTCAGCCTCATATCGACCCACCATAGCCATAAATACACCTTCAACCCTACATCCAGGAGTTCAAAACCTTCCTAAGCCACCTTAGCACCTTCTCCTCCTTACTACAAAATAATGCATTTACAGGCATAATTAGATCATGATTAGATGCATGATTAAAAGCATGATAGTTAAAGCATGAATTAGACAGAGTGTTTGTATCCATTTGGCCCAACAATGTGTAAGTATATTAGCCTTCTTTCTGTAATTTCAATTCAACCATTTACTTCATGAAGATGCCTAGTTTGCTTCTATTTCTTGCCATAGTTTAAATTGCAGATTTATTTCCTAGAAGAATAGCTAGATGTATTTTATTTCTTTAGAATATTCCTTTGATGTTTAATAGATTAATGGTTTTGAGTCACTTTTATTTATATTTCTAAATCATAAGTGTGACAGACTTCACTCAGAAACCCTAGAAATAACACCCTTTCGTAGAACTCAGAAGAGGATGATATGAGTAGAATGCATATGCTGTGTAAATAGCACTGTCACCTCCAATTTTGTACGAACCCTAGGTTGATAAAGTAAAGTAGAGTAGCCTATGGGAGTTGCATCACTCCTGGTGCAATACCTAGGCTCGCCACAACACCTAGTAGGGTGGTAGTATTTGTAGGCACTTGTTGTCACAAGGTGTTGGAGCTTGACATGATAATTTTGTTGGAGCTTAGTAGACCTGAGGAGCATGGAGTTTCTGAACAGATGATTGAGGATATTTTATATATGGTAGTGCATCCATATTTGGGCCTACCCACTTATGAGGCACAGATAGGTGTAGTTACAGCCAGCAGAACTGCAACGTTTTCAGGCATTAGCCCTCTCTAAGAGTACATAGATAGGGCTTGCAAAACATATTGCCCATTGTTTCCCATTATATGGAGAGTGGCAAGGGTTCTTGGATATATCTTGTTGATGGATTCAATAGCACAATATGAGGTGAGCATGGAATAACGTTAGCATAGTATACTTGTTTCATACATATGTGTTCATGCATTCAACTCTTTCCATTGGATAGATTGGCAGGACACCATGAGTTGATACCCTATTAATGGAGTGAAATTTATATTTACATACATAGTGAAATATGAGCCCTTATATGTGAGGTATTCTACATGTTCTGGTTTTATGTGGAATGTATACTGCCCATTATTCAGCATTATAGTAGAACTAGCCTAGTGTCAACAAAGTTGGCTTGGCATTGGTCTGTGTTAAGAGTTTTTTTTTGAGAGAGAAGTGATGAGTTGATATTTATTTTATGGAGCATAAACTATAACTGGAGAAAGAGCACAACTAGATCCATGCGATATGGGTGCTATTGATAAACCGTAGTGGCATTATGATACATGAGGATTAGTTGACGGTAGCATGAGTCAAATATTAGTTTTGGATCTGGGTATTGAGGGATCCATTCATGATTAGTTAGTGTGGATGCATGGCAGAACACAATGGTTTATATGGGAAACTGGTATTAGTTTCCAAATCCCTCTGTAGTAGATAAATACTGATTGTTTGATGGAAATAAATATTAGGGCGAGATAATTTGTCATGTCTCCTTTTTTATTTTCCACGATAGTACAACCAGGATGGGTTTCTACAGTATGTGATGTCTAGGTTGCACAAGCAAGATTACATCATTAGTGGTTCTGGAGGAGTTTTGAGGATATTTTATGGGATCCGATGGAATTTGATTTGCATATTATATAAATCACACAACTTTCCTTTTGTTCCATTGCATGCCTATAACTTTCATAAAATAGGGTTATTACTAGGCCTCACTTAATTCATTACTCTTGAGGAGGCATTTGAGGAGGAATATTTGATGGAATACCTGAGTGTAATACCTTGTTGGAATTTGAACAATAATATCTTCATAATGGGATGCTACGAAGTGACTTCTAGTGGCCAAATATAGTTTGGTGGGTGATTTAGCATTTTCTTGTATTAAAAGCGACTTTAATTAGTCACTTAATTAATTAAAAATAAAAAAACCGAAAACGACTAATTGGGAGAAAAGGATAAAAGTAACTTAAGTTAATTAAAATTTAAAATTCACTTAGATGGATTCAAGAGGGAGCTCTTAGAATGATAGTATAATAATAAAATAAGACACTTCTAGAGGATTGGAGGTCTATCTATGGGATATTTAAAGGAAGAAGATATCATTTGGGACATCATGGATTTGAGTATTTTTTGTAGAGAGGTTTAGGGAATGTGGTTCTCAACTTCAGTAGCCCCAAGGAAAAAATCCTCAAGTGATTCAGTGAGAGTGGGCAAGCACCCATCTCTCTAATTGGTGAATTCATCCATAATTCACATGTTACATTTATTGTTTCAGTTCATATTTTAGAGGCCAAGTTTCAGCTTGTGGAAGATATTTGTGGGAGACAATTCTGTCAGCCATTTTTGGCATCATATGCACTCTTCTATTTAATAAAATAAGGCTAATTTTTCTGCATGATTACGTTTTCTAATCTTCAGTTGCAGAATATGTATTTTTCCTTATTTGTAGTTAATTTTATGGTTTAAATTGCATAATTTGATTGTTAAATTGATGATTAAATTTTCTAAAGAATTTTTTTGGCAAAAAATATATTTGGAACATTACATATAATTGCAAGGGATTAATAAACCCAAGGGAATAATATTATAAAATTAAGGGATCAATACAATCAAGTAATTAATATAAAAAACTCAAGGGATTAATATTATAAATTTAAAGTATTAATAAAATCAAAGGATTTTTATTATAAATCCAAGGGATTAACATTATAAACCCAAGGGATTATCAATATTATAAACGCAAAGGATTAATAAACCAAAAGGATTATTAATATTATAAACCTAGGGAATTAATAAGCACAAGGGATTAATATTATATACCCAAGGGATTAATGATTTTATAAACATAAGGAATTAAGAAACCCAAGGGATTGTTAATATTATAGACTGAAGGGATCAATACACCTAAGGCGTTAATATTATAAAAAATTATTATTAATATTATAAACCCAAGGGATTATTAATATTATAAACCCAAGTTATTAGAAACCCAAAGGATTAATATTAAACACTATGATTAATATTATAAACGCTGGGATGAATATTATAAGCCTAAGGGATTATAAGCCCTAGGAGTAATATTAAACTCTAGGATTAATATTATAAAACCTAATATTAATAGATCAAATTGTTGACACCTAATCCTATGGGTTGGGTGTGGATATGTAATATTGTAAAATAAATAATATTAGGAAATAAGGAAGGCCAAGAGTCATTGGGAGATGAATCCCAATAGCCTCACTTCCATGTATAAATACATGTACATTCTTCAGCTAATACACATTCTGATTTGAGGAGTTTCCTCCTGGTTTGACAGTCCCTGAAATTCTGCAATTTGCAGCTCCAGCAAATACCTTCCACTCTGCAATTCTGCAGTCCTGCAAATATCTGATTCCAAATTTTCTTAACAGCCTCTCCTCCTCCCTCTCTCCAACGCTCTCTTCCTCTCACAACCATGCGTCCTTACACACTCCCCACACCCCCTCACACTTCCCTCATGCGCTATCTGTTACCTTAATTCCTCTAAGAATTACCCGACTTCCTGCTACAGCCTGCATAGAGTTGTCTATTCTTTCAACTCCGCCTCTCCCCGCAAGTTGTTGTTCACTCCTCTCATACACTGTATACACTGCCCTCCTCCACGATGTTTTCAACTCCATTACAGTTAACTCCATTACTGTATACACCGCCCTCTTCCAGTGCTGTCATTCATATCAGTTACACCCTCTCTACAACATTACACCCAAATGTAACGCGCTATCTCCATTTCTACAATGCTGTCTAACTCATTCATATCCATTACATTGTCTAAGCATTAAGCATCCATATATTTTATACTGCCCCTCCTCTGCATACACCACGTTCTGTTAATTAATAACACCGCTTGTCATACCATTCCATACAATACCGCCCTATTGTTCAATACCGCCATATACATAGCTCTCCCTTGTCATATTTAATACCGCCCCTCATACCATTCGTTCAAGTATGTCTTATTTTATACCGCCCCCTCCCCACTATTACCATATATTATACCGCCCCCCACCATATTATACTCCATCTCCTCCCCAACCATATAATATAGTACCCATACAAAAAAAAATTCTCCAAAAAATATATATATATATATATATTTATTTTTTTGGTGCAAAATTTAGTATTTTTAGTAGTGTTTTTGTCCTCCTCAATTGAGTATATTTTTCAGCAAAGAGTTTTTTTTTTTTTCTCTCCTTCAAAAGAAATTTTCCAGCAAAGTTTTTTTTCCTCTTTCAAAAGGATGACAGTCCCTTCGTCTTCTGAAGAGGCTGCATACTTGGCATATAGAGAAAAGAGTCATGCTCTAGATTCATCCAGAGGAAGAGGTGGCAGAAGAAGAAGAGGAAGAAGAAACTTCAGAGAAAAGGGGGGCAAACAATCTGACACACCTTGGGATAAAATTGAGTAGCAAAGAAATCAAGACAAAGGTAAAAGTAATGACAAAGACAAAGGTAAAGCACCTGAATCCACTCATTATATTCTAGCACATTGTAACAATGGAGTAACTGAAGACTTATTTGATGTTTCATTTACTTCATGGAGAGATGATTTGTTGCTAGATTCAGGAGCAACATGTCACATGACATTTAGAAAAGATTTTTTTGAAGAATTCACTGACAAATTTGATGGAGCAGTATATTTCGCAGATAAATCCAAAATCA
Organism: Pinus albicaulis; assembly: GCA_034641835.2. NCBI lineage: Eukaryota > Viridiplantae > Streptophyta > Pinopsida > Pinales > Pinaceae > Pinus > Pinus albicaulis. The sequence continues at coordinate 311,269 of JAXQQM020089002.1, forward strand.
AGCCATCAGGGCTTGGCACAGTCAGGCTTAAGTTTCCTGGTCTTCCAGATCATATCCTACATGAAGTTCTATACCTCCCTGAGTTGAGGAGAAACTTGTTGTCCCTGGTCCAAATTTGCCAGCAAGTACACTCCATTCACTTGTTTGATGGCAAGGTAGAGGTCAGAAAAGCATCAGATCACTCACTTGTCATGGAGGGAATAGAAGAAGGGAGACTCTTGAAGTTGAAAGGTTCATTTGCTCATGCTCAAAACTTTTCATTCAGTTCACATCATGATGAAGGTACATTCCCATCAAGTATTTTATGGCATGCTAGATTTGGACACTTAAACTATGAAAGCCTTCGTTTGTTGAAGAAAAATGGTGTTAATGGACTGCCTACAATTACTAGAAAACCTAAGGAATGTGATTCTTGTATTCTAGGAAAGCATAGCAAACAGCCATTTCATGATTCACACTCCAGAGCACATAGAAAACTTGAGCTTGTTCATTCAGATTTATGTGGCCCTATGCATGTTGCTTCTACAAATGGAAAAAAATACATGATGACATTTATTGATGACTACACCAGAATGTGTTGGATTTACTTATTGAAGAACAAGTCTGCTACTTTTCAAACATTCAAGAATTTTCATGCATGGATTGAAAATGATGCGCAAACACATATTGGCTCTCTACGTACTGATAATGGAAAAGAATACACTTCAAACGAATTTGAAAATTATCTTCGTCAACATGGAATCAAACATCAAAAAACTATGCCATATAATCCCCAACAGAATGGTGTAGCTGAAAGAATGAACAGAACTATTTTAAATATGGTTTGCTCCTTGTTATTTTTCAAGAATGTGAAATTGATGTTTTGGGTTGATGCAGTTCTATGTGCGGTTTACATAAAGAATAGGTGTCCTTCAAGTTCAATTAGAAACAAAACTCCTTTTGAAATGTGGCATGGCCACATTCCTTCGGTAAAGCATTTCAGGGTCTTTGGGTCCACCTGTTATGCCTTGATACCCAAGGGTCAAAGGAACAAACTTGGTGCTAGAAGTAGAAAATGTATCTTCTTGGAGTACTCCAATACCTCCAAAGGATATCGTCTCTATGATGAAGCAAATAAGAAATTTGTAATAGCAAGAGATGTCATATTTCTTGAATCTTCCAAGAGTGACAAGGTTGTTGAGCGGCAACTTGATCGCCTGGATAGATTCACACATGCAAATTCTTTCCAAGAATTTGATAATCAGATTCCACATCTTGAAGGGGGGATTCCGATATTGAATCAAACTGTGGAATCATGTCCTGAAACACTCTCTCCCCCACATGAAGAAACAACCATGGATGACACATTGAATGATGTGATTGACAGAATTTGGAGATTGAATCTTGAATCAATCCCAACTCAATCAGATGAGCAGCCTGGGCCATCTCAGAAAGGTCCTCCCAAATGGCTGACAAAGACACTGGAGAATGTTCATCCTGATGAGGTTGGAAAAACAGGAACAAGAAGTTCCACTAAAAAAATCGAAGGTGATGTAGATAATTCTGATTCTCCTGTTGATATGGATATTACTTATAACTGTGAATTGAGTTTGTCTATATATCATGAACCAACTTCCTTCAAAGAAGCCGCTTCTCATGATGAATGGAAAGAAGCGATGCAAAAGGAGTATGATGCCTTGATAAAGAATGGCACTTGGAAGCTGGTTGATCTGCCTTTGGGAACAAAACCAATTGGCTGTAAGTGGGTCTACAAGAACAAGTATAAAGCAGATGGCTCACTTGACAAGCACAAGGCCAATCTTGTGGCAAAATGTTTTGCACAAAAAGAAGGAATCGATTATGAAGAAACTTTTGCTCCCACAGCAAAATGGACCACCATTCGGAATCTCTTTTCCCTAGCAGCTTAGAATGGATGGAAAGTCCATCAGATGGATGTAAAAATAGCTTTTTTGAATGGAGATCTAAAGGAGAAAGTTTATATGTCCCAACCAGAAGGATTTTTTGTAAAGGGTCAAGAACACAAAGTTTGCAAACTTGTAAAATCCTTGTATGGCCTCAAGCAAGCACCACGAGCCTGGTATGAGAAATTAACCGAGCATCTTCTGAAACTTGACTTCAGACATTTTGATCTTGATGATGCAACTTTGTTTGTTAAGAAAGTTGGAAAAATAGTTGTATATCTTGTGGTAGATGTAGATGATCTTTTGATAACAGGGAACAATGAGAGCTATATTGCATCCATGAAGAAAGAATTGAAGAAAGGTTTTGAAATGACTGATTTGGGTCATGTTCATTACTATCTGGGTATTGAAGTAATTCAACATCCTAAATATATATTTCTTTCTCAAAAGAATTACATTAGAGCTCTCTTGAACAAGTTTGGCATGGATGAATGCAATCCCTTAACCACTCCAATGGAACAAAACTTGAAGCTCACATCTATTGAAGGGAAGGAATTTGAGGATGCAACTAAGTATAGACAGCTTATAGGAAGTCTTATCTACCTGACCACCACCAGACCTGACATTTCATTTGCTGTTGGAATCCTCTCAAGGTTCATGGAAAAACCTTGTGAAGGACATTGGTCTGCTGCAAAAAGAGTGTTAAGGTACTTGAAGGGGACTCAAGAATTTGGACTCAAATATACATAGGTAGGCGACTTCAACTTGATCGAATACTCTGATTCAGACTTTGATGGCGACAAAGAAATAGGGGTGTCTACTACAGGTTACACCATGAGTCTTGGATCAGGAGTTGTCTCATGGAGATCATGCAAACAGTCAGTTCCAACAGATTCCATGACCGAGGCAGAATATGTGGCAGCAGCTGAAGCAACAAAAGAAATTATGTGGATCCAGAAAATCCTGGAAGATTTGCAGATGAAACAAATGTATTCCACACCACTCATGATCGACAACACTTCTGCAATAAAGTTGGCCAAGAACCCAAAGTTCCATGATCGAACAAAGCACATCAATACAAAATATCATCTAATTCAACATCATGTTCAGGCCAAAACCATCCATCTACATCATTGTTCCACAAATGAACAAACTGCTGATATCTTCACCAAAGCACTTGGCAGAGAAAAGTTTGAAAAGTTCAGATCGATGTTTGGGCTCACCAACATCCCTTTGGATTAAAGGGGGTAATTTTGACACCTAATCATACAAGTTGGGTGTGGATATGCAATATTGTATAATAAATAATATTAGGAAATAAGGAAGGCCAAGAGTCATTGAGAGACGAATCCCAATAGCCTCACTTCCATGTACAAATACATGTACATTCTTCAGCTAATACACATTCTGATTTGAGGAGTTACCTCCTGGTTTGACACAAACCAAAGATTAATATTATAAGCCCTAAGATTATAAACCATAGTATATTATTATACATATAAGGAGTTGATATTATATACCAAAACGATTAATAAACCTAAGGGGGTAATAATATTATAAATTCAAAGGATTAATAAACCCAAAGGAATAATATTAAACACAAGGATTATTATTATAAACCCAAATATTAATATTATAAAACCAAGGGATTGAAAACCATATGATTAATATTATATACCCTATAATTATAACCTTCAAGATTAGAAACATTAAACCCAATGTTATAGACTAGAATGTTAAACCCTTATGTATTCAATGTCATAATGCGACATTCAATAACTTGCAATGTAATGTATAAGTGTGACAATGATTAACACATTTCTTGTGGCTTTACGACGATGCTTATCACATTGTGACATTTGATAGATTTTCATACCATTCGAACATCACAATATTAACCCAAATATTGTAAACCCTAACATTATTAAACTCAACATTATAAACCCTAATATTAATATTATAATCCATAGGATTAATATTATAAACTTTAAGATTATAAACCCTAAGTAAAACCCTAATATTAAACCCAATATTAAACCCTAATATTATTAAACTCAAAATTAAACCCAATATTATAAACCTTAATTTTGTAATGTTGCATAGCAATGTTAAATAAATTGCAATGTGGAACCCAATATTAGGAAAAATATTATAAACCCCAATATTAGAAATATTATTATTATGAACCATATTATTAAACCCCAGTTTTCAATTGTTGCATTGCGATGTTGAATAAATTCTAAAGTAATGTAACATGATGGCAATCATTGTTAGATTTATTGTCACATTGAGACAATATTTGTCGCAATGCAAGCTCGGAAAATTAATAGTGACAATGTTTGTCACCATCAATATCTTTTATATATGTAGGTAGAGTATATTAATAATATTAAATTTATTAACCCTATATATAAATAATACAATATATTAATGATATTGGCAATATTAATAATATTAACTACATAATAATAATAATAAACCAAAGGATTTAATATTATAAACCTCTTTTATTAATATTATGAACCATGGGATTAATATTAAACCCTAATATTAAAATTATAAGCCTAAGGAATTATAATCCATGGGATTAATATTATAAACTTGAAGATTAGCATATCAAATGTAAGATCGATATTATAAACCCAAGATTATAAACGGTAATATATTATTAAAAATATTAGGGATTAATATTATAAACCCAAGGGATTAATAAATCCAAGGGACTAATAAAAAAAAGGGAATAATATTAAACCATAGGATCGCTATTATAAACCCAAGGGATTATAAACCCTATGATTAATATTATAATCCATAATATTATAAGCATTAATGTTATAAACCCTAAAACAAATATTATAGATCAAAAAAATAAACCCTAATTTATTCAATGCCGCAATGTGACATTGAGTAAATTGCATGTAATGTATCATTACAACATTGATTGCCACACTAAAACGTTGCCATTCCATCATCACAATATTAAACCCAAATATTAAACAAAATTTTATAGACCCTGACAGTATCAAAACCAACATTATAAACTGTAATATTAATATTATAATCCCTAAGATTAATATTATAAATCCTATGATAAATACTATAAATGGTTGGATTAATATTATAAATGCCAAGATTAATAGTATAAACCCTTGCATTAATATTATAATGCCTAAGATTATAAAACCCAATATTAAACCCTAATAATATAGACCACATATTAAAGACAATATTATAAACCCTAATATTAAACCCCAATTTTTTAATGTCACATTACGACATTGAACAAATTACAATGTAATGGAACAATATAAGAAACACTTTTAGATTGATTGTTGCATTGAGACAATGTTTGTCACAATGTGATGCTTGACACATTTCAGTACAATTCCAACATCATGATATTAAACCATCACATTAAACACAATATTATAATCCCTAACATCAAAAATCCCAATATTATAAACCCTATGATTATGGGGTGGCAAGAGGGGGAGGGATTGATCCAAGAGGATCCTAAAAGGCCAAATTTTCAAAGTCATAGAAACTTAGTAAAACCAGCCTCAAATTGAAAATTTCACTGTTTTTAATCCAACGGTATGAACAACACCTCAATCCAACATCATATGAATAAGTTATGGCTTGCTGAAGATTTTTTGGAACAATGAAAATTTTTGTAGGTAAGACCCACAAGGGCACTTGGCATGCTGACATCAGTCGTATAGATGTTGACATCAGCAAGGTGATGTGGTTGTATGGATGGAGGAGAAACAACCAAAGTGTGACATCTGGCAACCCAGTCAACATCATTGGATTTCCTTGAGAAGGTGAGAATTTGGAAATTTTCGGCGGTCAATGATGTCGAATTTTTCATCTAGTTAATTTTCCTAGTGACCCCTAAAAACTAGGCGAGAGAAAAATACTGGTATGGCCTATAATAAATTAAAAAATTAAAAAACATATGTCTTTGGCTTGTGGGAGGTCAAACCCCATCAAATGGGCTAGTGCGGCGGTTAAAATATACCATATTTACATGTAAAATTTGGGTTGGCGGTCATAGTTCGGCTAGCGGTTTGACCAAATTTGTTATTATATATACCATACAACACAAAAAAACTAACAATGGGTGAGGTAGAGGGGGTTTTAACCACCGACCTCCCCGCCTACTTGTGCTTTACAATACACCTCCAGTTGTTGGACCAACAACTCAACGTTGTAAACTATGTCATCCCACATACATATATTTCTAAGTTATGACATAGACTAGGGAAGAGGGCACAGAACTGCGTGGACTGATGAAACCACGCTACACAGAACCCAGCGTAAACCAAGACAAGAGAATATTCCCAATATATTTCAAGAATATTCCTGGAATATTCTTGTGGGGAAAATTGCAGGGAATCTCAAAAATTCCTTAGAGCTCCAGAGTTCACCTGCACAAAACTGGGCCAACTTTATAGTTATTTTTCATGATTGTTCACTGGGAATCCAACCATGCAGTCTGTTTCTTCATCATAGATCTACATTTTCAGGCCATCCCCAAAAGTGGAGGTACAAGGTGTCATTTCGTAATTGCTTGTAATTTTATTTCGCTGCCAATTAATGAAAAATGCCTCCCCACATTGAGCAGGGCAGAGAGATATAGCCCACACTGGGTGAAATTTGTTATCAATTATTTGTGTGCCTTTGATCTCATGGTTGGTTTTTATTTCTTATTATTTTATGTGTACGTGTCACTTGGTTACATTCTCTTTTAACTACAATTTTGTATCCAATTTTGAAGTAAAATATTTGGATCGAGTTTTTTTATCAAAGTAGGTCTTCTTTGTAACACCCTCCTCCCACATATACCTAAGTAACCAGCCAACTAGGGTAAACATGTGACACGAGGCTACTATGATATGATTAAACCTCCTAGGTGACCTTAAGGTAGTGGAATTGACAAAAAAACATCACACAGACCTTCCACATCAGCAAAAGAACTCCCAAGAGAAATCCCAACCACTTAGGTAACCATCCACTGGGACCCACTCGGTTTTCATAACATTAAACCCCTGGAAACTCCCTTGATATGGACAAGGGTGCATCTGGGAGGCTCTGAACACTCCCATAGCATGGCATGCATGTGTCTGGGGACTTTTTTCCTCATTTATATTCGCATGTCTCTGGGATTTGTGCCACTTTTTCAGGTCAAGAGGCCAGTACACTACCCAGAACTCAATGACAAGTTCATAAATGAATTTCCAAAATAGAACAATGATACATTTGCAAAAATATTGACAAGTTCTAGACTATACCCCTACTAGCCATGATAGGGATTTCGTTAAACATGTCACAAATATGTGATCTATAGGTTTAAACAACAAATCTGAGCATAGGGAAGTCATACTTAGATGAGAATCGCTAAGAAGCATTGTTCCCTTATTTCATTAGATGCATTGTCATCTATTATGTCAAAGATACATTTTTCATTCATTTACAAATAAAAATATGAGAGCCATACATCATCATTGTCATAATACATGTTTATAACCAACATAATAACAACATAAATATCAAGGATACATCATCCATAGAACCTACATATAAAACAATACCTTTACACATAAGATGTCAAGCAAATAATCTCTTATTGATGAATGCAAAAGTCTACCTGGGATGGGACTACCACGTTCCACCCAAGCATAGTTTGGCTAAGAAAAATCTCTCTTCATTTAATCACCCATGTGCCATATTCCAAGCATGAATGTGGGACTCAAACCAAAAGAACCAACTAGGGAATCCCGAGGTTAAACCACTTCACCCTCATCAATAGAAACTATGATTTACCACAATCCATCCCAGATCACTAAGCCATAAAACAAGCATGAATTTCATTGGATTTATCCACCTAAATCGTGAGGAATTTTATTGTCTCCTAGTCTCTCAGGATTTACCTCAATCCACACTAGATCACTAAACCCTAAACCAAGACTACACCCTCTAGGATTTACCATATATACTTCCATTCACAAGAAAGGATTCCTAGGCCTAATCAAGGGAAAAGACCTCTATGATTTACCGTGTATCCCTCCCTTCATCATTCAAGGATTCCTAGGCCCACCGAGGCACACAATACCTGACTTTACCGCAACCCACAATCTGTTTCAGGGGTCACTAGGCCAGTGGCTTTATTACAATCCACAATCTGATTCAGGGATCACTAGTTCATGTGTTTGTCCTTCAGAGATCCACCTCACTCAACTTCGAATCCATCCAGCAATCCCACTCAACCAAAACATGAGAACCCCATCACACCATGGCTATCTGGAAATGGAAAGGCTAGGATGAAAACACTTTCACACCTAGAAAAACCCATGCCATGGCAAAAAATAACCACATGCAATACCATGCATGCCAAATCTAGCAAGGAAATCACACATGCAAATTGATACCTACAAATAATCCTATTATAGCTTCTTGATCCTGCTCTTCCTTGCTTGCTCCTTCCTTCCTCTTTCCTTCTTTTCCTTTCTTGATCCAATTCCAAAGTGCTCCAAGAAAACTCTAAGTTCTGAAGAGTGTGTGTGTGTGTGTGACAGAGAGAGAGAGAGAGAGAGAGAATAATGAGAGAGCTTCAAAACTAAACTGAAAAAAAATACCAACTCATCCTCAAAATCCTTTTTATCAATTAGGAATCTATTTTCTTCATTTTCCATTATTTTCCTTCATTTTACTCCTCACATGCAACCTGTGACCTTTCACCTTCATTTTCTCCTATTTTTCCATTATTTTCATAAATAAATGTGCAAAAAATTGCATTTTTCCTTTCCAAAGCCTTTGCAATATCCTTTGCCAATTTCATTAGCGATAATATACCAATGAACACCCTCACTAGGATGTTTTCCCAACATTAAGCTTGGAATAAGTGTCCCATCAACCATGGTTATTGTTTTTGCTTGACTAACTTTTATTACATGGAATTTTCACGGGGGTTGTTACCGAACCCTTCCCCTTGGGGGACACCATCCTTGGTGTTCAACCACACCTGTACCTTAGCAAAAAACACTGAAAATAAAACATAATTCCCTTGGAGATTTATATCTTAATTCATTGTAGTATTCAAAATGATCACCCAAGTGAAGAGAAAACCAATTTGTAACATGAAAAATATAACATCATAATAACATGACACCCATATGTCTTATTAGATCTTTATAACATAGCTCATGGCAGTATTTACATCCATATACTTATGTACATATACCCGAACATCACATCCAAACATATACCAAAAATCATACCAAAACTGATTTACCTCCACTGGAAAACAATCGAAAGGATACATAGCCCGCATTTGATCCACCATCTCCCATAGAGCTTCATCAGGCCCAAAGTGCTTCCACTGCAGTTTAACTTGCTCGATTTCTCGGTTCTGGAGCATAAGCCCCTTTCTCTACAATATGCACTGAGGTTCTAGTTATAATTATCCATCGAGATCCACCTACAATATAGGCCAATCAATCACATGATCAACATCTTTAACATACTTTTCCAGCAATGACACATGGAAATCATCATGGACTTTCACTGTCGAAGGCAGTGCAAGTCGATAGGCTACTAGCCCAATACTTTCAAGAATCTTGACAGGTCCACAAAATGAGGTGCCAACTTGGCACATGATCCAATCCACAAGGATATATTCTTGGGCTTTATACACAAGTACACTTGTTCCCCAACTTGAAACTCCTAAAATAACCTGTTTCGATCTGCATAGCTCTTATGCCTATCTTGTGTTTCTTTCAGATTCCTCTTGATAACCTGCATCTCTTGCTCTATCTCTGCCAGCATGTCCATTCCAATCAATACTCAGTTCACTGGATCACTCCAACTGATGGGAGTATTACAACTCTGCCCATACAATGCCTCAAATGGACACATCTTCAAGGATTCCTAATACCAATTTTTGTAGGCGAACTCTACTAGTGGAAGATGTTCTTCTCACTTATGATGTTGATGCATCAGATACATCCTAAAAATGTCCTCCAATATCATGTTGACCATCTCATTCGGTCCATCTATCTGTGGATGAGAAGTTGTAATGAAAGATAAATCTGTCCCTAATCCTGCAAATAACTCCTTCCAAAACTTGGAAGTGAATTTTTCATCCTTGTCTGACACAATCTTCCTTGGAACACCATGCATTCTGAATACATCTCTAATGAACACTTGTGCCACATCGCTAGTTGAATGCGTACTATTCATTAGAATAAAGTGTGCTACCTTAGTCAACCTGTCCACAAAAACCATGATGGAATCATGTTTTCTCATTATCCTCAGAAAACCAGTGATAAAGTACATGGAAATTACCTCCCATTTCCATTATGGAATCACAATTGAATCAGTCCACCTAGATGCCTAAATTCTTCCTTCACTTGCTGACAATCCAAAAATCTGGCTACAAACTTTGCCATATCCTTTTTCAGATTCAGCCAATAATAAAACTTCTTCACAACAGTCAATGCCTTCTGATACCCTGGGTGACCTGAATATGGTTTCACATGAAACTCCCTGAAGATCACCTTCTTGAGCTCACTATTGTCTGGAACATATATCATATCTCTAAATCTAACCAATCCATCTACCATGAGATGATAGTCCACATCCTGTGCACCTGCACTTGTGCCTATACTCTATTGCAACTTGTGCAGAATCTCCATATACCCCTCATCTTGCTGACTTGCCTGTAAGATCCTATCCTATAAATATATCCCATAGGATCTCATAAATACTATGAAATCTACCTGTATCCACCTACTAAGAGCATCTGTGATCCTATTATCCTTTTCTTTGATGTACCTAATCTTGAAGTCAAACTCACTGATCATGGTCAACCATCTAGCTTGCCTGGAATTCAGATTTGGCTGGTCAAATGAGTATCTTCACCCATTGTGATCACTCATTAGTACAAAACTCCTGCCAATAACATAGTGCCTCCACATCTTCAATGCATGCATGATTACTGCTAGCTCAATATCATGCATCAAATAGTTCTTCTTGTGCTCATTTAATTTTCATGACTCATAGCATACCACTTGGACATCCTGCATAAGGACTCCACCAAGTCCTCTCTTGCAAGCATATGTACATACCACAAACTCTTTGTCTGGATCTGTGATCTTTAACACTGGAGCATGTGTTAAAAATTTCTTAAGCTGCTCAAAAATGGCTGCACACTCATCTGTCCATTTAAACTTCTTACCTTTCCTCCACAATGATGTAATAGGATAAGCATTCTGTGAGAAGTTCTTGATGAACCTCTTATAATAACCTGCCAATCCCATTAAGGATCTCACCTCATCTACACTTCTAGGATTTTTCCACTCCATGAGAGCTCTTACCTTTCATGGGTCCACTGATATTCCTTCCTTGGAAACAACACATCCCAAGTAATGTACCTTTGTATGAAAGAAAATTCACTTGATGATTTTGGCATACAATTGATGCTCGCTCAACAACCTCAATATTGATGCTAAGTTTTTAGCATGCTCTTCTTAATTTTTAGAATATATCAGTATATCATCAATTAATACAATAACAAAATTTTCCAGATAAGGATGCAAGACATCATTCATCAAACACATAAAGATAGCTGGAGCATTAGTCAAACCGAATGGAACTACAACAAACTCACAATGCCCATACCTAATCTAGAAAGTTGTCCTGTAAATGTCCTCTTCCTTAATGTGTATCTGATGATATCCATATCTCAAATCAATATTGGACAACATTGCTGCTCCCTTCAGCTGATCAAACAAGTCATCAAACCTCGGCAATAGATACCTGTTCTTGATGGTCACTTTGTTAAACTTCCTATAGTTAATGCACAATCTGAGAGTACCATCCTTCTTCTTTACAAACAATATATGTGTGCCCCATGGCGATACACTTAGCCTAATGTATCATTTTTCAAGCATCTCTTTTAGCTGCAAATTTAACTCTACCAACTCAGGTGTGCTCATCCTGTAAGGTGCTTTTGATGTTAGAGCTGCCCCTGGTACCAACTGAATAGAAAATTCTACTTCCCTGTGAGATGGAAACTCTGAAATATCTGCAGGAAATACATTCTGAAACTTTTGTATAACATGGTACCTACTCAAAACTTATTCATCCTCAAATTCCTTACCTTTTTCACTAGAGATATGAACTACAAATAAAACACCCTTTTTTGTGACTACGCTTGGCCTGCATAGCTGTCACCACCTAACTGATGTGGCTTTCTTCTTTCCCTATAAGACTCTTGGTTCCCCATTTTCATCCAAGCACTAAATTGATTTGTCATAACAATCCACATTTTTCATGTTAAGGTATAGCCTATCTATCTCCAATAGCAACTATATGATCCCAACAGAACTATGTTCAAGTGCACTGGTGTAGAGATTCCATTCAAATCAAATGCACAAGCTCTTACCTAATGATGAAATATTTTCTTTGTACATGTATCCAAGTGCACTAACCAAGGTTCTACATGCACTTTTTTATTCAAACCACAATTATCCACTAATTTAGGACTAACATAACTATAATTAGATCCAGGGTCAATCAAAATATAAACAACTTGATCACAAATCTTATCGCCCATCTCAATGATAGATGTCATATGGTATGCCTACCTATTATCTAGTGTTGCATAGATGCGAGGAACACTATGACCAACATCCCCATCAGTCTGTGCCTCCTATGCACTATATATATGAGGCCTACCACCCCGATTCTATGGAAAATATCTCTTATGGTGTTCCTTATCGCATTTCCAACACTCCAACTGTCCAATACAATCACCTCTATGTTTTTGCTTCGTATCCATGTCCTTGTCTAATTGCATTGAACTTATTTTGTGGTGCCACTTTTTCTTTCTCTTCTGCATTCTAAGGTCTTGTTCTTTTCGGCTACTATTTACCCTTACCTTTATCTTTCTCCTTCCATCCTTGTTGATATTCATTCTTACACTTTGACTGTTCATAGCAATGCTTCAATTTCCCAGTAACTTGATCAAGTGAATGAGGCTTATCATACTGCTATCACAAAATTACACTTGATTGGCTGCTAATCAGGCAACTCTATGTAATTGTTTCAAACTAGCTTGTGACTAAATCTTAGCCTCTTCATTCTGAGAGGGCTCTGTCAAAGGGGTTTATGATATTAGATAATGATGAAACTAGATGGCTAACTCTATTTGGAAAATAACTTGATTGTGATGTGTGTAGGTTGAAAAGAGTACAGGTGTGCAACCATTAGGCTTATGGAGTCAAAAAATTAGTAGGTTAAGTGGTAAGGTCTCTTAACATGGAAGATGAGGCAGGTAAGAATTTTTACCATAGGTAAATCACACATGAAACATAGAGAAACACAACCATTTCATCAATAAAGGAAGTCAGAGCATACACATATGAATTCTGAGTAATAAAGATGAAAACCACTACAAGTAGTACACATAAAAATATAGATCAGAAAATCACTAAAAACTCCATGAGAATCTCAAGTCTGTCAAGAAAAAGTCCTCTGTATTACTGATATCAATCAAGCTACATAATGCTGAACTAGTGCAAAAAATCTCCAACCATTTAGAAATTTGATAATATGCCCTTTAATATACCTTCTTACATCAAAGATGATCTGCCTCTTGGCTAGATTCATCTAACTCTTCCTATGACACCTTTCATAACAGGGAAACATGTGCTTTAATGAGAAAATGACAGCTACACTCTAAAACAGTCCTTTTCCTAATAGGACTCAAATTCCTATTTATTACATCAAACTACCTTATCTCTTAAAACAATTACATATCTGACAACTAATGCTTCACATGTTCGAATAGGCTATAATAGAACTCATCACTACTTGACATCTTAAATATTCTCCTCAACATATGGAACCAAACCCTATTTTTCAAGAAAATAAGACCCTATCTTCAATGAATGCTTCAGCTGATGAACTATCTCCATTTCATGGTCTTCAAGTCATGGATGATTTCTGGAAAGGTCCCTTGACCTGTTGAATGTGTCCACTTGTCCAAAAATTCTCTTAAACCTGCTCAGAAACCTTCAAAATAGCTTGCTATGAAAGCATGGCAGTTTCGTAGCGTGCTTTCGTAGCGTACAAAAAATGACTTTTACAATCGAAATTTTTTCTTCTTTGCTCTTTCATGGTGTCCATCATGACATGACACCTCATCACTACCATTTCTTGTCCTTGAAATCTGAAAAAAATGGTTTTACAAGCCAAAAGAAAGCTAGAGAAATTTTTGTAGCATTTTCCTGGCTTCGAGCCTAGGAAACGCTACGAAACTGTGGAAAACTGTGTAATTTCCATATTTTGACCTTGTTTAAAAAAGGTACCTTCCGGCTGTAAAAATTTGGTTTTTAACATGCCATTGACCTCTCAAAACATAAACAAACTCAACTTAAGAGCCTTGAGGTGTTTCTTCTTCATTACTTATGAGTTGAGATATGGGTTCCTCAACTACAATCATCTTTAAACCTTTCTTCTCCAGCTCCTCATGGATCAATTATAATTGCTCTTGGAGGTCTTTAACTTGGTCCTTCAGCTTTCTGTTGCTAGATTTCAAGTGCATGTTCATTCTTCTAACATTCTTCACCTCTTTCCTCAATGGCATAGTCCATTTGATTAATTGTTCTGTATCATCTAAGGTCTTTGACACACTATCAAACTGCTCTTCCCAAATCTCTTTCATTTCTCAAACTATACTTTTTGTACATTATGTTTCCTTGCCTCTTTCTTCATAACTGCTATTTCATGATTTTCTAACTTCAATTGCTCCTTTAAGACCTCAATTTCTGTTTTTTCAATAATTTTCTCCTTTCCTTTCCTTTGCTTGATGACTCGATCTTCCTTTGCAGGTGATGAAAGGTCAATAATGCTTTGTGGTGGCTGGGCAGTGTCAGTGAATGGATGAACTTCTTTAATTCTTTCCAAAAAATTTCTAGCATGTCTTGTCATGGGTTTTCTAGCCTGAAACATAAAACCTGCATCCTCACCTACAAACTCTAACTTCTTTGTTGATTTAGCTTTCTTGAGCTTCTTTGCTCCCTCATCTATATCCTCAGCTTGGACTATGGGAGTCTCTTCAATGTCAATAGCATGTAGAATGTCTTCTAAATTTCCTTTAGCCACTATTTGGCTCGTTGTAATCCATTTGCTGCCATGTTTACTCACAATTGGCTCTTGCTTTGCAGGTTTTCTCATAGTTGACTTTTGTTTTGCAGGTGAAATAGTAGGTGTATCAGGTTTCTGCAACTCCTCTATTTCCATGATTACTGGTTCAGTTTGATTTTCCCTTACTGTTTCACTTTTTTTTTCCACTAAAGGTGGTGGTATACCTCTAGGTTTAGGATTTCTTTTAGGGGTAATTGCATCCACTTCAAAACCACTAACAAACAGAAAAAAGGACCAATCTCTATCTAGTCTTTTTAACTCATCTAAAGCGAACAAATATATTAAACCATGATGAAAAAGTGAGGTTTCACTTCCTTCAGTTTTAGCTTGAATTTTATCTGCCATTTTTTCTAAGCTTCTGTATAAATAAAAAGGGAGATCAAGAGATATCTTACCAAAAAAATGTAGAACAAGCTTAAAGTGGTTGTTGAGTGCATAAAAGGTATATTTTTAACACCTATTTATCTCACATTAATTATCAATCTGGGAGCGACTTTTTATTTCAAGAGTGTACTATGTCTGAGGCTGCAATTAACTAAGAGTAATGCTATGAAGATGTAGTGCAGAATTCTAAATTCAAGAATAAACAAATGCTTGTAAAGGAACCTAATTACAAATGGAAATGCTCTGAAACTTGAATTAAATCAAACTGCAAAACATCGATTAGGGATACAGTAGCAATAACTCTTTCCCTTAGAAATCGATGCAAGATAACCAATTTGGGGACTTGGGAGCAATAACCTCTATCCTCTACAGTTGGTGATCTTAAAAAAATCAAAATGAAATTGAACTCGAACTACTTGCTGATAAAGATAACTGAAAGGAACTGCAAAGGCTAAAAAGGAACAACAATCTTGTAACTCCTACGCATACACAGCAACTGTAACCCAACTATCTACCAAAGTAAAGCTAGGGATCAGAAATAAGCAATAACTAAAAATGAAACAACAATATAATTTAAACAACAATTACAAAATTAACTAATCTCAATACTTCAATCTATTGCCAACCAATACAGCAGATCAATCAATCACAAAGAATAATAACTTAGAATCGAATACAGAATGGCAAAGCTTTCATATTGATAGCAGGATAAATAAACAAAAAATTAAATAGCAATGCAATTCGTTAATGGATCTGTATTCAATCTAACATCAGTCAATCAACTCTGTAATCGAAATAAACAGTAGACACACTTCACACAACAGAAATAAAAGAATAGAAATACAAACAGCGGATCGCTCCACTAGGGTCGAGCCCTCAACCGCCGGTGAAAGCGCCGCTGGGCTACTGCAGAGCTTGAGGAATGGAACGAAAATGCCTCTTTGTATTAATAAAACATGAATAGCTTTGACATAAGTTGCTCTTTGATCACAAGAGTCAAGGAATTACAGTGTTACAAGAGGAATTCAATAATCATCCATTGTTCTATTGTCTCTCAATACATAATACATGCTCTCCTTTTATAATCAGAAGGAAGAGAAATTAAATAGCAAATATGACCTCCCATAACAATATTGGATTGTTCCCAACAACTTGATCAACCAGAAAATATATTTCCAACAATCTTTCAACAAGAGCAAGGTGAATTTGGCTTTGCAGCTGAGATTTGGAGGATGGCCACAACAACAAATCTGAGAAAATCGTGCTCAAAGAACCTTGCATTTCTCTTAATACATGCCGAATTTGGGCAAACCGTTCTTAAGTAAAGTTAATTGGGCCCGTTCTGGACAAAACCCATGTTCCGAATTTTCTAGATTCTTCTTCATTTGCCCAGAATCTTAACCGCAAAACTATCACTTCTTATTCCAGCGAATTTCTAAGTTGGAATATTTCATGATGATTTGGAAATCAAATCTGCAGTCTGGAAAATATCTTGGAGGCTAAAATGGTGAATGATATTACAAAATATATTAATAGACCATCATTGATAAAATTATGCATAATAATCATCAATTTATTAAAAATAAAGGAGAATAAATAATATTCATCCATAAGAACATAAATCATTCTAAAATGGATTTATATAATAAATTATAATAAATGATATGATAAATAAGAGTAAAAATGGATGAAATAAGTGTTAAAAAGTGGTCGTATTCATGACCCAACATACCCCCAAACTGAATATATTGCATGTTCTCATGCAACCCAAAAACCCATGTGTTAACCAAGCAAAGAAAATTGTTCATCCAAACTCATGAAATGGATGGAACAAATAAATTTTTCCTCAAATAATGAAAATTCAATTTTAGCAATCTTGATGAAGGCATAACAATTTTATAGTTGACATTTTCAGAAAAATGTGACATAAGTAACAGCAAATTTCATTAACCATTTTCTCAAAAATCAGATCGTTTTGATGCATGGATCATGAGATATAAAGAAAATGGTTGTAGGTGATAGTGCATAATTTTCAAAGTTTTATGAACTAATTTAGCGTGAAATTATATGGGTTTGTGTATTTTAATGATACCTCTTTGTTATCTAGAAATCACAAGAATTCAGTTCATAGTTTTAAAGATATATGAAAATCAATTTCTGCACTGCACAAAAATGAAATTGTATGCCTTAAACGAGAAAGAGAGTAAAAAAAACATCCATCATGTGTAGCAATTCCCCCCCCAAACTGAAGAATTAGCATGTCCTCATGCAATGCTAGAAAACAAAGAGAGGTGGTTGCTACAATCCGTTGAAATCGATGCTTGGTGTAAAACAACATGGAATAAGGGAGGTGTTGAGAATGAATAAGAATATCCATGGATGATAATGAATATTACTGACATGGTCACAAGAAAGAAATGAAAGAAATCAACACTCCCCCAAACTGAAAGATGAGACGTGTCTAAAAAAATGGGAAGTGGTAAAGATGTGGAATGAATGATGATAAATAATGCTCAATGGATTTTCATGAAATTCTCCTAAATTCATAATAAATCATAAAATTATGCTATTTTACCTCAAGTGTTACCTCCGAAAAAAATGGAATGACATGTAGGGACTGGCCTTTGTTGAAGTTGATGTAAGCTAAGCGGATACTGAAAGTAATGCAAAAGGTGGAAGCCATGCAAGCACATCATGTCTAAAGAATTGTGCATGTTCACGAACCTTTGTTGTTAATTGCAATGGTGTGGTCGTGCTGCGAATAAAATTTTCCCTCATACTTTTTGTTCTCCTGTAAACAAATCGCAATTCTGTATGCAATTTTCTTGAATCCACAATTTCAGTTTGGAATGGCAACAGATGCAGGCAAAAAAATTCAAGCAGAAAAAAAAATCTGCAGTATGAATATTGTGGCAAAATGGCAGCGTATTGCACAGCAATTATACAGGATGGAAAGACATACATACTTATGATATGATCAACAAATTATCACATTATTGAAATCCATGCATGTGATAAATCGTAAACAGACATAGAAGCGTTTTGTAATGATTCAAGGATAAGGAGAAGGGACAGCTTAAGGTAAACATAAGTAAAAATGCATTTATTACCCACTTAAACTAATGTGATCGATTTATGATGATTTTCATGTATAATAGGTTCGAAATCAAAGGTTAAGGATTATACTTTCATCTGATATTTAAATAGAGATATAGGAAAAATGGTTTAATATTACTATTGATGTGTATAAATGTGACTCCAATACCATCAGCAGAGCTCTGTTGCCCACAGGTGTCCATAACCTTGACAGAGTTTCTCTCTCACCCTTGGAACCATTGTCCTTTATTTATGCTAAGGAAGTGCTTGTTAATTGTCATAACGGAGGCCATTGTGCTGGCTTGGTGACCAGATAAATCACAATGCCATTCACTGGGAAGAAGCGAAAAGTGGGCAGGCCGGCTCATGATGAGACCTCCT
Organism: Pinus albicaulis; assembly: GCA_034641835.2. Taxonomy (NCBI): domain Eukaryota; kingdom Viridiplantae; phylum Streptophyta; class Pinopsida; order Pinales; family Pinaceae; genus Pinus; species Pinus albicaulis. The sequence goes on from JAXQQM020089002.1 coordinate 330,243, forward strand.
GTTCCAAGGACTTCTTTAATTTTTTCAATTGTCCATTGGACCATATCCCTGGTTTGGTGGCCATGATGGGAATGCAACTTCACTTGCTTTCTTGTGAACATGGTAGGCCGACTCTTGATGAGACCCCCTATCCACCATCTATCAAATTATAAAATTATTAATGAAATATGTAAATATTTTTCTTTTCATATGGCACTTTCCTATTTATTCATAAAAGATGGCTCAGCACTCCTTAAGAGTAGGGATGGTGGAAGAAGTCTGAACAGCTCAATACAAAAGAATATGCCCTTGTTCCTACTCCATAAGTAAAAATCAAAGAAAGTTATAAAATATGGGAAAGAACCAACATGATAAATATAATCGATCATATGAATTTAGTGGTAATAAGACAATGTAATATCCCGTTTCGGGGATATCTCAAAAACGCACCATACTCCAACCAGAGATTGATTGGAAGGGAATTTACTGGATATGTCGCCTCTAAGAGAGTACGAGATCAGGAGGCTGCCTGGCCCTTTTTAGACTCTATCTAGGAGTGATAGAAGAACACACCAAGTGGTATAGAACTATAGCGCTTAAACACAACAATAGAAATAGAAAGGGAATACAACAACTACGGCAACCACGACAACTACAACAATTTAACCAGAAAACATATAAAGAAATGCTGAGCCATTTTATTAATCTGAGAAATGCAATGAAGTGCAAGAGGCAATCTTGCACAAGGCAAGTGAGAAAACATCCTCAGAAATAACAAGAAATGGTTGCTCCATGAATTGCGTCCCAGCTGCTGGAGAAATGCCGTGTAGCTGATACTGCTAGAAGTGACTGAAGATTAGGGGCTGATCCCCTTGCTGGAATGAGATGAAAATCAGAAATCCTCCTGTCCTCAACAACCTGGACAAGATCCGCAAACCATTCCAAGAATGGACAACCCCCAAACACACCAGAAACTGCCCCCCCAGTGAATTACGCTGGCTTCCAAGGGACAGCGTAGTAGCTAGATAGAAACAACTGCAAAAATGCCAGAAACTCCGCAAAAATCTACCAACAAGAAAAGGCTGACCCTCTGCTCAAAATCTTGGCAAAATCTCCTATATAAACACCCAAACTGAAGCTCTGCCATAAGGGACTGCATCCTCTCTCCCAGTAACTATGCATTCTCTCTAAGCTTCAGCTCCGCAACAACCCAAACAATGAAACGACACACAAAACACCACAAAAAAACCTTGCCCAAGCAGGCACTCGAAGTCCCCCGGGGCTAAGGGTGAGATCTCTGTACGAAGACACTCGATGCACTAAACAGTTTTGCAGATAGGCTAAACAGCCGGCGTGCGAAAGAAGACCAAAGTCTCACTCTAAAATCAATAAATCCAGAATGATCCAAATGAGGAGGCTCCTCCATCTTTTATAGCATTGGTTTCCCTCCAAAACCAACGTACTCTCTCTCTCCTCCACATCCTCATCCTTATCTGCGCAAAAGCTTCTAGAGTGCATGTAGGCCCCCTCCTCCACGTGGTGTGTGGCCCCCCCTTGGCTCCCCCCTTAAGTCACAATGTTGTGCTACTAGGAAGGTGTTTTATTCCACTAAAGTGAGTTAGAGCCCCCTTTACTCACCTTTTTATTTATCTACAAACCACATACGAAAAAACTATACAAAGTCAAATATTCCAATTAGTTGTTGCTAATTAGGAATATTACAGTCCCCCCCCCCCCCAGAAAAATGTTTCTTGCCCTCAAGCAACTGAAGTGATGGATGCTGCAAAATCTCCTTGTTCTCCCAAGTGGCATCCTCATCCGGAAAAAATTTCTTGTCCTCAAGTAATGCTTGAACAAGCCTCCTCTCTAGCTGATGCTCCTCACTAACACTACAAAATGTGCCTAGGTCCCAGATGTGCCACTGAACCCTATCTGACCTCTGCATCACCCTGATATGAAGGGATCTCTTAATGCTAGGATCCCAAACTGGCCTCTCACAGTACCAGCCAACTAATAATCGTCCCGGATCCCATTGCCACCATGGCCAATATTCGCCCAAGTCCCATGGTTAGGACTGCACACTTCCTCTAGCTATGACTAATGCTCTAAGAGGTGAAGACCACCAACAAGCATCAATGCTCTCGGGCTCCTACAGTGTTGTACCTGTAACTACATATGTTGCCCCTCCAACTGCATACCAACTCATCACCTTTATCCAATCCAAGTTCTGACTCAATCCCACGCTGATCCTGCTCTCCTGAAATCGGGAAGGTGTCCTGAAGTAACAACAACTGGTTCCCTCCTACCAACTGGAATCTGTAACATCTGCTATGTCCAAGGGCCCCTGCTCCACTATGCTCCCTACGAAGAATACTGTACCATCAAGAGGGTACCAACTCATGATCTCCCACCAGTCCATCCTGGAAGAAGAATCCGATGTAGCAACAACAACTGCATATGGAACACACCTGGAGTGTTTTCGCCAGCCTGTAATCAACTCCCACTGCTCTTCCCTATCTACCAATGAAAGCTTCATGTAGAAGGAAGCCCCTCTCTCTATAATGGGCCAAAGTGGGCAAGGTATGCTGCAAGCTCCATCGATGTACTCCTAGAGAGTGCTACCCACTAAAAACAATACAGCTCTGCTGACTGCGAGTACATCTATCAGTGCCTCATCCCTGTGTCGACCCACAGATGGATGCTCCACCATATCCAACAGCTCCTGCTATCTACTAGCCCCTTGCATAACAATCCCATCAACCTCCAACACCTCCAGAGGATATGGATCTGTAACAGCTGTCACCGTACTCGATGTCAATGCAGCTGACCCCGCGGTTAGTCGCATATCCATCACAGACTTGATGTGGGCACCCATATGGCTCTCCCCCAAAGAAATGTCATGCCTGATGTGAATAGTGTTCTCGTCTGTCGACTCAGGCTCCATCACCTGTTGCTCTAGTTGAATCATCACAAGTGACTCTTCACCCAGAGTATCTCCCGCAGAGTCCCGTGACTACTCACCCTGGACACTGGAATGTAGCTCCGGTCTATTGTCTCCATCTCTGCGTGACTTCTCTCGCTCCCCAGGAGCATCCTCAACTAATCCTATGGACTCATATGAAAAATAATCCTCACCCTGGCATACAGAAGGAATGCCCTCCTGTTCTACCTCCGCCATCTCATCTGCATTAAATATGCCATCCACCCTCTCGATCAAGTGTCGATATAGTGTCTGAAGCCTGACACATACTGGGATGCTACCTCTGCTGAACCCAATATACTATGCATGATCTCAGTGTTCTCTGAGAGAAGAGTGACACATGTCTCCCTCATGACCCGCTCTCTGGGTGTAGGCTCAGTGATGATCGATGTGCCACCCCTGGAGATGATCATCTCATCCCCTAACCTGTGGCTATCAACTATCGTATCGACCCAATGCCACTGCCGAGAAGTCTCTTGCCTAGTGTGCTGAGTGCCATCCAAATATCTTGGGTGAGCCTCGCGTACCCCGCTGCTCATGCCCAAAGTGCCAAAGGACAACAACAAAATTAGCTATGCCCATGAGTGATGTAGAAGAGGGTTAGGTGCGTGAGTCCCCACAGATACCATCAAGTATCGCTCATTTATCTTTACATCGATCCTAGGTGAACTACCCCCAAAGGTAAGCCTAGTGTCCCTGTCTGTGAGTCTCCCTGGATCTAAGACCCTACTGTGCAGCACCATACGCCCTCGTATACCACCGATCATCCATGTGCTCCTCAACATGCTACTACATACTGAAGCATACCCCTGTATACTGCTAGATACCCCAAGCTACTATTGTACCACCCGGTACCGTCTCATGCCCTGACTGTGTCTGGGCATTGGTCGCTCCCCGTGAGCTCTCAATGTGATGTAGGACACTCCTACTCTACAATGTAGTCCCACACACTACGGTACACCACCATGCAACTCCATGTCCGCCGTTAGTCCACTACTCAATGCTAGAGGTTCCCACACATCCCTGGATGTGATGACCTAGAGCTGTGCCTCTACATGTCGGTCTACCCCCAATCGTTATCATCGTCTCCACTGTCGCATCACTGTACACGCCGACGAATGGATCATCACTCCAAGTCCTCCTTGAGGGGTCCGAGAAGTGAATCTCCCTATGTGTCAGTAGTGTTACCACCACTGCTCAGCTCTGCTGCATCCTCTGTGCCCCACACAAAGGTGAAGAATCCTTGGCCCCATACAAGGCACCATCTGGTGGCCTGCCAATTCCACTTCCTCCGACAAGCTCCTGCCAAGGTATGTTGACCACCCCGTGATCCCGTGTACGAATGTCATACAAAGACAACCTGGGGATTCTACCCATAAACTGGTTGGCCACTAGAGCTAACCGAAACTCCCCTAGTGAATGCACATGCTCCACTACTAGGCCAACTTTACCCTCCAAGACATAGTCAACTGACCTGCCTGGGAAATGGTAGGTGATCCCGCCTGGATCCCAATGCCAATCTGGGGTTCCTGTATGCCCAACACCTAGGAACTCCTGCTGAGCTACACTCAGATCCACCAACATCTCCATAACCCATTCCACTGGGTACCAACTTAAAATCTCTCGCCATCCAACCCCAACATGTGGATGTTGTACCCTATGCAACTCTAATCGTCTCATACCACTATCCAAGTCAATGTATGAGATCTGACTAGGTGGCTCTGTCTCTCTCTCTCCAATGGGAAGAGGTGACCCAAAAATGCTACTAGTCCCATCCATACATGTCTGAAGGGGAATGATTTGATGCTCCAACGTGCCCTCTGGTTGTACCACCAGGGAATCCAGTCATTCCCTAATGCGGGCCAACTTGGCTACTGACTCGGCACAAGCCACTTTCATGCCCTCCATCTCCTTGTCCTGCAACAAAATGACCTCCTGTACTGATGTGGCCTTCCCTTTCAAAACTCGAAGGTATATCCGAAGTCGATGATACCGCTGTTTGCGACCATCATCCAATACCCTTGTATCTCCTAGTGCCTCATCAAATGTGGATATATCTCCTGACACCTCACCCATCTGTGATGTGCTGCTACCACCTGACGACTCGGACACGACTCCGGTCATCACCTTAATGGATGGCTCTACTGGGGTAGGCTCTACCTTCTCCACTACGATATCAACTGACACGGTCAAGGAGGTCTCCAATGAGGGTGAGTCCTATGTCACACTAGGTGTATCTTCAAACTCTCTGCAATCCTGTGTGCCCTCATCCTCTAAGTGTGAGGTAACCATTTTGATGGTTTCCCCCTCCGATACTCGGTCAAGCTGGAAAGAGGTATCCAACTTCTCCACCCAAGCTTTTTCTGAACGCTTGGATGACCCGTCAAATTTCCGTAAACAGAGTCTATCCACGGTGCACTGTAAGCCTCCATCATGTGAGCGCCTGATCCCTCTGTGAAATTTGTGAGGTCTGTTATCCTGCTGGAGCTAAAAAAAATCTCTAAATGGAAGGGCATCCCTGAACTCCTATCCATATGCCTGATACTAGGCGAAATAATCACCCATGTGGCCAAGCTCTAGCTCCTGCTGTGCTCCTGCCCCTATGTCTGCACTCAGAAAAGTGGGCATAGGGGAACACGTGGGTGTATGTGATGCCATATACTCCGGAAAATGGTGGGATGTGCTTGATCCTCTGCCAATCTGGTTCCTCTTGGGGTTTCACGCTGTCTAGCCTCCACAGCGGTGAATCTCTGCCCCATCTCCTCAATCTGCCTCGATAGATCCTATACTGATTTGAGGAGCATCTCCCCAAATCTCTTCGAACCATCATCACCTACCATCGATGCTTTCTGCTATGTGTTTACAGGCTCCTCAGAAACTGCACTGCTACTCCAAAGCTACACTGCTGCTTGACTTCGACCTCCGATTTACCCACTAAAAACTACTTAGAAAATTCTAGGAATTTGGGAAGGTGATCCTTGCCCAAAACCCAGAAAAACCTGGAAAGGGTTTCTTCTGATTCCAAACTTCAAAATTTGACCCTTTGTATTTTGGCCCTTTTTCCAATTTCATTTTTGGTACTGCAACTGCTACTGTTAATCATTGCTCTCCAAAATCGTAGCAAACCTCTGTATGGTCTCTTTCCCGATGTCATAGATCAGAGGTTGAGCCATAACGATGCTCGGATACCACTGTAATATCCCGTTTCTGGGATATCTGAAAAATGCACCAAACTCCAACCAGAGATTGACTGGGAGGGCATTTACCGGATATGTCGCCTCTAAGAGAGTACGAGATCCGGAGGCTACCCGGCCCTTTCCAGACTCTGTCTAGGAGTGATAGAAGAACACAGCAAGTGGTATAGAACTATAGCGCTTAAACACAACAATAGAAATAGAAAGAGAATACATCAACTACGGAAACCACGACAACTACGACAATTTAACTAGAAAACATATAAAGAAATGCTGAGCCATTTTATTAATCTAAGAAATGTAATGAATCTCAAGAGGCAATCTTGTGTAAGGCAAGCGAGAAAACACCCTCAGAAATAACAAGAAATGGCTGCTCCAAGAACTGCGTCCCAGCTGCTGGAGAAATGCCATGTAGCTGCTATTGCTGGAAGTGACTGAAGATTAGGGGCTGATCCCCTTGCTGGAATGAGATGAAAATCAGAAATCCTCCTCTCCTCAACAACTCGGACAAGATCCGCAAACCATTCCAAGAATGGCCAACCCCCGAACACACCAGAAACTGCCTCCCTAGTGAATTACGCTGGCCTCTAAGGGAAAACACAGTAGCTGGATAGAAACAGCTGCAAAACTTCTAGAAAATCCGTCAAAACCCACCGATAGGAAAAGGCTGACCCTCTGCTCAAAATCCTGGAAAAATCTCCTGCAGAAACACCCAAACTGAAGCTCCGCCACAAGGGACTACGTCCTCTCTCCTAGTAACTACGCAGTCTCTCTAAGCTTCAGCTCCGCAACAACCCAAACAATGAAATGACACACAAAAAACCATAAAAAAAACCTTGCCCAAGCAGGCACTAGAAGTCCCCCAGGGCTAAGGGTGAGATCTCCGCATGGAGACACTCGGTGCACTAAACAGTGCTACAGACAGGCTAAATAGCCGGCGTGCGAAAGAAGACCAAAGTCTCACTCTAAAATCAACAAATCCATAATGATCCAAATGAGGAGGCTCCTCCATCTTTTATAGCACTGGTTTCCCTCCAAAACCAACGTACTCTCTCTCTCCTCCACATCCTCATCCTTATTTGCGCAGAAGCTTCTAGAGTGCATGTAGGCCCCCTCCTCCACGTGGTGTGTGGCCCCCCTTGGCTCCCCCCTTAAATCACAACGTTGTGCTACTAGGAAGGTGTTTTATTCCACTAAAGTGAGTTAGAACCCCCTTTACTCACCTTTTTATTTATTTACAAACCACATATGGAAAAACTATACAAAGTCGAATATTCCAATTAGCTGTCGCTCATTAGGAATATTACAGATAATAAAATCATGTTATTGATTATGTCCCTTTTTCATTTTTCTTATCATTACTAAACAAATTTCTTAAAAATGACAATTTCTTCTGATTTGCTGATTATAGTAAGCTCTACTTTGTGTATCCTTCCATAAATTGTATGTTTTCCTTTCAAAAAATCATGAAAAATTCAAAAAAAGTTCTAGAAATGTTTTTTTTTTTAAAACAAGAAAAATGCACTGAAAAGGTGTTGTTCCTTTGGAAAGGAATAGCAAAAGAAATATGTGAAAATTCTATTCCTTTGGAAAGGAACAACAAGAATAATCTGCGAAAATGTTGTTCTTTTGGAAAGGAACAACAAGAACAGTCGGTGTTGTTCCTTTTGAAGGGAACAACAAAACTACTGTTCCTTTTGAAAGTAACAACAAAAACGAGCGGTGTTGTTCCTTTTGAAAGGAACAACAAAAACATGCAACAAAAAATTTGTTCTTTTTGAAAAGAACAACAAAACTAATCAGCAAAAATGATGTTCCTTTTGGAAGGAACAACAAAAATAAACACATAAATGCACTGCTTCTTAAGAGGAACGACTGTTGTTTCTTAAGAGGAATAATAACTGTCTCTTAAGAGGAACAACAAACAAATATAAACAAACAAAAAGGAAAAAAGTAGAGGAAAGAACAAAGCTAATATGCAATCCATTGCCAAGCAAATCCAATCAAATAGAAATGAAAGTTTATGTACAGGTTTCAAGAAAATGTAATTTTTTACAGAATTGGTGCTACTGAAAAATTGCCTTCTGCAATTGAAACTTGCATGGTGGGGTCCTTATTGTTCAATTTCCACTGGAGCAGAAATTATAATTTGAAGATATTAAACCCTAAAACAAAAAAAACATAAAAGAAATCAGAAAAGAAACATCACTTTTATTAAGTTACAACAGCCTAATGTTATTTCTAATAGAATATCAAATCTATTAATGGAAAAAAATGATCTTTTGAAAAATGTTTGGCAGTATTGACATGAATTTTCAAATAGAAATAAATTCTTCATTTCTTCTTGTTATGAATCTGTTAAGTAATGAACTGGATGAAATGCCCTTGTTTTACTAAAATTTCTTTCAAGAATCACTCGTCCATAAATTGACCTTCTTTATTCTTCTAAGACCTGCAAAAAAACGAGTGTCTACCTGTAATAAAACATTAAATTATGGAGAAAGAGAGGTTTATGGGCTCCCTTAGTCCAATAATTATGCAAAAAACTAGCAATTAGTTACTCTGTAGAACAAATCCAAGGAAAAATAAAATTAATTTATTACCTGCGGGAGAGCAGTGGCCAATCATGCTAACCTGCGGTGTTTCAATCATAACTTCTTCTTTTTTCATCTGATTCGAGTGATTCCAAAGAAAAGTGAGAGCTAATTCAAAGGTTTATTTCCAATAGAAACAATTTTTAAAAATTCCATGTAATGGTATGTTAAAATTGCTTAGAACAACCTGCATAATAGAGTCATTTTCGATTTTCCAGTTCATACCAATAGTTGGTATTTCAGACATAAATTATTCGTTTAATGGAAGATTGAACTGATTCAAATTGGAGCTTAAATTATATTCATTTATTGATCTCCAATAGAAACATTTTTTTAAGAAAAGAAGAATTTATAGGTTAAATATGCTAGGGAACAGTCGAGAAAACAGAGTTTCAAGAGTGATGATTTATGATAGGCAGTCAGTATTTTGGTCATAAATTCCTCATACGATATCGAAATTGAGTGATTAAAATTTAATTTTAAGCTAGATTCATATATTAATCTACCATAGAAATATGTTTCAAAAATATAATCATTTAGGCCTCCAAAAATTGACTGTCCCAACTCTGTCGTTGAGCTGCATACAAGACACTCTGTCAATGTTTTTGTTCTAAATTTTTCGTTTCAAATCGAAATTAAAATTGGGTTAGAAAGTAGACATCAAGGGATACTTAGGATAGAAACAAGCTTTAAAAATATTCACTTTTGGTCCCCCAAAACATGACTGTCCCAAATTTGTTTTCAGGAATTTCATTAAGCCCGCAAGCCAAAAAATGATATTCGAATTTTTTTTTTTCATATTGATGATAAAAATGAATATGAGTGTTTGTAGAATTTTTATTTGAAATATAATTCATCTACATACAGAAATAAATTAGAATATTTATCATCAATGTTGATTTCCACAGCGTGTTGCAACAAAGAAACAACTATTTTTACAAAAATAAAATAATAATAAAATGTGTTTATTTTATTTCCTTATTTATTTTATTTTCTCCACTAATCTACTCTTCTTTGAAAATAGAATATGCTTATGTATAAGAGTATTCCTAGTGGAGCCATTTCCAAAATAAGGTCTCTAGTGTGTACATACCAAAAATGCATGTTGATAAATAGTAGGGTATGAGAGGCCAACTTCCCTTCTTGTAAAAATAAAAAATAAAAAAAATTGGGCAAGAATTCTCAATTTCTTGGGAATATTGCTCAGTCTCTTCTGTTTGGATATCTATCTCAGCAAAGGTTACATATGGTGACTCTGTGGTCTGAAGGGAAGTAGTAGGTTGTCTAGAAATAACTTTCCTAGGTCCTACTGATGGGTGAGATTCAATTTTCTTAAGAATTTCGTCAATAAACGTCCTTCTCCCAAGGGTCACCAGTCCCTTAGGTTTTTCAAGTTTGGGAGGAATTTTGTCTTGTTTAGATTTTCTAGTCATTTAAAACAACAAGCCTTCATTCCTACCTAAAGAAATTTTTTTTTACCCAATTCTGCTGTGAAGCGGGTAGTGAGAAAGTATGTTCCTTGCTCGGTGCGCAGATTCTTACCTTCAGTCTTTAAAAGCCAATTCTCCCAAGAAGAAAAAAGTTCAAATGTGCATCACTCCTTCTAAATAGCATACACTCTCCCCGGCAACAACGCCAAAATGTTGAGGCATAAAAAGGTATCTTTTTAACACCTATTTATCTCACATTAATTATCAATCCGGGATCGACTTTTTATTTCAAGAGTGTACTCTGTCTGAGACTGCAATTCATCCAAGAGAAATGCTGTGAAGATGTAGTACATAATTCTAAATTCAATAATAAACAAATGCTTGTAAAGGAACCTAATTACAAATGGAAATGCCCTGAAACTTGAATTAAATCAAACTGCAAAACATCGAACAGGGATAGAGTAGCAATAACTCTTTCCCTTAGAAATCGATGCAAGATAACCAATCTGGGGACTTGGGAGCAATAACCTCTATCCTCTACAGTTGGTGATCTTAAAACAATTGAAATGGAATCAAAATCGAACTACTTGCTGATAAAGATAACTTGAAAGAAACTGCAAAGGCTTAAAAAGGAACAACAACTTGTAATTCCTATGCATGCCGATTATAACTCATCTATTTGCTAATCTAAAGCTATGAATCAGAAATAAGCAATAACTAGAAATGGAACAGCAATATAATTTGAACAGCAATTACAAACTTAACTAATCTCAATACTTCAATCTATCGCCGGCCAATACTGCAGATCAATCAATCATAGAGAATAATAACTTAGAATCGAATACAGAACGGTAAAGCTTCCATAATGATAGCGGAATAAATGAAAAGAAAATTAAATAGAAATGCAATTCGTTAATGGATTTGTATTCAATCTAACAGTATTCAATCAACTTTGTAATCGAAATAAATAGTAGACACACTTCACACAACAGAAATAAAAGAATAGAAATACAAACATTGGATTGCTCCACCAGGGCTGGGCCCTCAACCGCTGGTGAAAGCACCGCTAGGCTACTGCATAGCTTGAGAAATGGAACGAGAATGCCTCTTTGTATTAATAAAACATGAATAGCTTTTACATCAGTTGCTCTTTTCTCACAAGAGTCAAGGAATTATAGTGTTACAAAGGGAATTCAACAATCATCCATTGTTTTTCAACACACAATACATGCTCTCCTTTTATAATCATAAGGAAGAGAAATTAAATAGCAAATATGATCTCCCATAACAATATTGGATTGTTTCCAACAAATTGATCAACCAGAAAATATATTTCCAACAATCTTTCAACAAGAGCAAGGCGAATTTGGCTTTGCAGCTGAGATTTGGAGGACGGCCGCAACAACAAATCTGAAAAAATCGTGCTCAAAGAACCCTAGAACTTAGGCTTAATGAAATAGCTCTCTAGAGATCAACAACATGCAAAAAGGCACCGGAGAATGACAAATGACTCAATTGAGAAAGATTTTGAAGTTCGATGAGAAGTCATGGCATAATGATGACTCATACATGCTTAAAATGGTAATATAGACTTCAACCATGACCATTGTACCTTGATTTAACACTAAATGACTTGAATGGCATCTACCCTATCCCTTTCAATCATTTACTAACACCTAGCACCTGTTTTGACAAGACAGACAGGAATACCTCCTTTCGTAGCGTGCTTAGTGTATTTTTCGGCAATTTTGCTACTAAAGTATTACCATTTTCGTAGCGAAAAGTGGATTTTTTCAGTGTAATTCGCTACGAAAGTAGGGATTCTTGGCTAAAATGACCTTTTTGGAGTTGTAATATTGGGAAATGAAAAATTTCAGGAAATAATGATTGAAGTGACATGAAAAGACTTGAATGGGGGTGGGTTTGGACCTTAGGATAAGATAATAAGAAAAATTTAAAATTTTCCTTAACCAAGTAATGAAAAATGAATTTTATGACCATACCTTTGACACATGAACCTCTAGGACTATGTTAAATGAGGTTTCTCTTCTTTCTGAGTGATAATAGTGGCTCCACCTGGGATGGTGTGCCCCTGTGGTACACCAAAGAACCTGTAGTTCTAGTGCTATCCATCTTCTTGAAAACAAAAACTCTGAAATTTGCCAAGATTTCCTACAACCTCTAATGGCCTTCACCTTTGGTTCAAGCTTTATGATCAACTTGTCTTTATTAGTAGAAAAAATATAAAAATGGAATATATACAATGGAATGAAAGATCAACAGAACTTAAGAGGAATAGTGGTTCAAAAACCCGCCACTGATAGGCCCTCCAACACAAGGTTTTCCATCCATCTCCTACAAAATGTAAGTGTTTCTTCCATGGAATGTAGCTACTCTAAATGGACATTTCCAAATGTTCTCAAAATTACCATGTTTCCCCTTTTCTTCAATCGTGGCCTCCCATTTCAACACCACATCTTGGATTTGAAAGTTTTCCCCATTGACCTTCCTGTCAAATGTCTGCTTGATTCTGTTTTGAGATTACTGATTATGATTATATAATTCCTCCCTTTTCTCCTGCAAATCTATCAACTGATTAATCCTCCTCTGAATTTCATGTGGCTTCTCCTCCAATCCTTGCAGCAGCTTCATGAAAGGCACTCCCAAGGATGCAGGAAAAATGGCTTTAGCTCCATATACCAACTCATAAGGTGAAGTTCCAATTGATCTCTTTGTGCCCACTCTATCAGCTCACAGAGCATACTTCATCTTCAAATGCCACGACTTCTTATTTTCCTGCAAAACCTTCTTAATACTCCTCACAATGCTCTTGTTAGAAGACTCACTAAGACCATTACCTTGTGGATAATATGCAGTAGAATTCCCAAGTGGAATGTGATATTGATAACAAAAAATGATCATCTTCTTAGATTTAAATTCATGTACATTATCAATGATGATCTTCACAGTGCAGCCAAACCTAGACGATATACTATTTTCCAAAAATGAAATGATAACTGAATCATTTTCTTGCCTAGTTGGGATTGCTTCAATCCACTTGGTGAAATAATAAGTTGCTGCCGGAATCCATCGATGCTAAACTGAAGATGATGGATGAATCTCACCAATAAAATCTAGCCCCCACTGCTGAAATGGCGCCTCAACATAGATAGGCATCAAGGGTAAAGGAACAAGTTTCTTCTTACCATAAAAAATATGGCATTCATAGCAGGCAACAATCTTTTTCTAGACATATTTAAACATAGTAGGCCAATAATACCCTACTCTGAGAGTCTTATTTGCTGTGGCCTTCCAATAATGATGACCTCCACAATCCCCTTTGTGAAAATCCTCAATCACTTTTTCAGCCTCCTCTTCCAGAAAACAATTCAAAAGAATACCACTGTTATCTTTCCAATACAGATTTTTGCCAATGATGCAGTACCTCAAAGACTTTAGCTTCACAAACCTTGCCTTAGAATTTGTCAATTCAGTAGGTTCTCTATGATTATGTAAGACAAAAAGAATGTCTTTGTACTAGTATGAAAGAATGTACTTCTCTTCAATGGGAATCAAATCTTCATCTTCATCTGATAATTCTAAAATTTCTGCAATTAAATTCATATCAATATAGTCAAAATTTGACCGTGCCATCAGCTTTGCTAGGCCTTGACCTTTGACCAATTTTGTGGGCGTGATATCTATATCATACTCCAACAAGTTAGCTATCCATTTCCCTCTCTTACCATCAGGATTAGCTTGAGTTAGGATGTCCTTCACAACATCATTAGGAAAAAAAGCTATAACATGAGAATGAAGAATGTAAATTATGAAATCTTTGATGGCTTTGACCAAGGCATAGGCTTGCTTCTCTAAGATGTTGTACTTCAGCTGTAAATTAGCTAATATCCTACTAAAAAATGAAATGGATTGCTCTGTACATTGTTGTCCTTTTTGTAGTAAAACTCCAGCAATTGTATTTTCTCATGCAAATGTAAAAACCATAAATTCTTTTGAAAAATCTGGGCTGATCAAAACTAGTGCTTGAGTGAGTGCCTTATTGATCTCCTCAAATGATTGATTTGCTTCTACTATCCACTTGATGTCAGCTCTCTTTTTAAGAGTATTAGTTATTTCTTTTACAATCTCAACAAAATTAGGAATAAACCTCCTCACAAAATTTACCCTTCCAAGGAAAGACTGAATTTCCTTTATGCTTCTAGGCTGATTCACTTTTTGAATTTCATTGACCCTATTTGGATCAATATTAATCCCATATTTAGAAATAATATGCCCAGCTAACTTACCTGGAGTCAGAGCAAAAATTATTTAAGTGGGATTGAGAGAAATTCCAAACCTTCTACACTTCAACAAATATTTTCTAGGTGCTTTAAGTGGTCTTCTTCTCTCCTTGAGAAAATTATTATGTCATCCATATAAACAACCACCATCTTATCCTTCTCCTCAGCAAAAGAAATGTCCATTTATCTTTGAAAAGTGGCTCCTGCATTCATTAGACCAAAGGGTATTTTGGCATACATGAATGTGCCCCATGGTGTGGTAAAGGTTGCTTTTTCTTGATCTTCTGGATGCAAAAGTATCTAATTGTACCCTTAAAAACCATCAAGCATATACATCCTTTGGGAACCAACAATGTTCTACAAAATTTGGTCCATCTTTGGGAGACGGTAGTTATCCTTCAAAGAGGCTTTGTTCAAGTTTATGAAGTCAATGCAGATTCTGATTTCTCCACTCTTTTTTCTGACTGGAACCAAGTTTGCAAGCCACTTTGAGAATCTGATTGGAACAATAATTTTGGCATCAAAGAGTTTCTTGATTTCCTTCTCAATCAGAGGCATGAGAAGTGGATTAATCCTCCTCAGCTTTTTCTTGAAAGGCTTTTCATTTTATTTAATGGGAATGGTATACTAAATGATAGTAGGATCATACTTATTCAAATCAACATATCTCCATGCAAAAACATCTATGAATATTTTCATCATCTTAATGTATTTCTGTCTCACTTCAACTGAAAGAAACTTTGAAAGCTTAATCATTTTTGGCACTGCTACTGTACCAAGGTTACAACTCTCTACCTCTTCATCATCAGCTTGTATCCTAGGAGACTTGAACACATCATTCTGATCAAAAAGCTTCTCAAGGGGTATGAGACCTTTGGGTATAGAGTTATTATTTAGCTGTAACACTTCAGAATTTCCCTTTGTTTCAGCAAGCATGTTTTTTTGGTCTACTTGTGTACTTTCAAACTCTTCTTTCAACTCTATAAAGATTTTGACTTGCTGGTCATCCTAATTTTTTTTCCAATGGATAATTTTGCCAGAGATAGCAGTTCTATGGTGAACTCCAACCTCATATCTTTCAGTGGAATGTACAGGACTGATAAATAGACTTGCAGAGACAAATAGGGAGTTAGCTATTGATTTTTTGTCTCTAATATTCACAATAAATGAATATTCCTAAAAATTCTCTACCATCTCCATGATCAAATTTCTGTATGCCCTCATTCTCACATCCTTAGTTTGATATACACCCTCAAATTTCTTAATGACTGATTCAGAATCTCCACAAAAATAAATATTTTGGGCACCCATTCTTTTCAAAATTTCTAAGCCCAAAAATAAAGATTCATACTCAGCCATGTTATTTGTGCAATCAAAAGTCAGTTTGTAAGAAAAGAACATACTTTCATCTTCTCGAGTTGTGATCCAAATTCCCCCTCCTGCCCCCCCTCTTCCTGCTGAACCATCAAAGTGTAACAAACACCAACCTTCTGCCTTCTCCTCACTTATTTGTTGATTTTCTGTCTGCTGAATTTCAGTTTCCTGATTTTCTGGTTTCTTTTCATCTTCTTCTTCATCAGTCAATTCATTGAAGAGAATAGATCCTAATTCAGTATCAACTACATATATTGGAAATTCATGAGGTTTATCTTTACTATTTACCATGTAAGCCATCCATGTTTCTCTGTATAGTCTCATTTTCTCACCAAAAACAGCAATGGTGGCATAATTTAGGTCCATCTACATTGTACCTTTGATAATTTCTTCCCATGACCTTGATAACAACATGCCAAAATTAGGTGGAATGTCTGCTACCACAATTTCCATGACCACTATCTTGTTAGGTATTTGTGTAAGACCAACAACAACATATTTTATTGAACCAATGCACTAAACTCTCTTTGAGTCAGAGGAAAACAAATATTTATATGGTCTAGTAATTTCCAACCCCATCCTTTCCATGATAACTTTGGGCATAAGATTGTGAGAGGCTCCTAAATCCAACATGGGATTATGTAATGTCATGTCATGAATGCTAATGCTAACATAAAAATGAGGCACCTATTCATTCTTCGCATCCTCTAATCCTGGACCCAAGTGTATGGTTGGATGATATTCTTCAACATTTAGGATATCAACAATTCCAGGTTGGGAATTGAACATTTTTACAATCTTACTTCTATATTCATTCACCTTAATAATTTATCCAAAAGGTATTGGGATTTTGATCTTAGAGATCTCACTCTCAAAACTGAAAATAGAAGCATATTTTTCAATCTCTTTGACAGGAGGAGGTGGTGTATCTTTCCTAACCTCAAGAGCTTTAGCGGCATATTTCTTAGGCTATGTTTTTTTTTTGCAGTAATTGGTACATTTCTGTTTCTAAGGTTGTATTGTTTCTGCATCTAAAATATTGCATGTGGATACCCTTTAATATAATCAGATGGTTCCTCACCCTTGTTTGCATCATGATCTGACTCATCATGTTTCTCCTTAGTCAAAAAAAATCCTGACATGTTTTCATCTAAATAATGAATTGAGTCTTCTTGTATTTCAGGTTGATATTCTTCATCAACTAAGTTTTGTTGAAAATGAGGCCTTACTTGAGGGTCAGGTGGTTGATTTCTATTTTCCCTTGGTCTCTGCTAATTTTTAGGTCTTCTAAACTGAGGATTTCTAAACTGAGGCTCATGTTGTGTAGGAGGAGCAGAGGCATTCCCAAGGTCAAGCCTATCCATAATTTTTTCCATTTTTTTCATCATGGAATCAAATTTTTCATCTGAGGTGGAAGGCTTATCTTCTTATTTCAACTTACTTCCCATCTTGGAATTTTTTGCTGCTATCATATTAACCTCCACCTTCACTGCATCATTCATTTGAACAAGTGAAGGGTATTCTCTTTCTTTGAGTAGGATAGAAAAGTTATAATCAAACTCTGCTGATCTACACCTGGAGGATGCTTTAGATGGGAAGGTATGGAGTCATAAACTTTGTTAAATATGTTTGAAAATTTTTGAACAGTTTTGTCAACATCTCTCTTCAAACTATTATACTTAGTGAGGGCTTGTACAAGGTTGGTTCTATTTCCCCACTTCCTCAAGAAGTTATCTTCAAATTCATTCCAATTATGTAGGCTTCTTGTAGCAATGGCTTTAAACCACTTCCTAACTTCACCAATAAAGCTATGAGAAAATAATCTCATCTTGAAATCCTCAGGGTCAACCTCCTCATTGTTTATGAAGTCATTAAACTGGTCTACATGCTCTTCAGCTGTAATCTCTTCATCACGTCCCAAAGTTTTGATTCTAGCAGAATATTTGCTAGGAAGGGAATTATTGAAAGTTGGAAGAATAAGAGGGGCATACCTAGCAGGTGCAACAATAGGTGGAGGTGGCACATTTCCTGCCATGATGACTGGGACTGTGGTAGTTTTAGGGACATCAGTAGTATAGGAAGAGGAACTGTTAGGAGGAGGGTTTTTTGTTATTTGTTGTCCAATCACAATTGAACTCCAATAAGGAAGAGAAAAACCAGTTTTAATTCTTAACAAAATTTCAAAAGGGTCTAGTTCCTTCAACCTATCCAAATATTCTCTCTCTAACAGCAAATCTGAAGTGACTACTTCCCAAAACTCTTATTTATCTTTTTGTGTCACGAAGGCTGAGGTATCAATACCTATTCTATGTAGGTATAAGAAAATTTCAATCAATTCCTTTTCACTTTCAGACCTAAACAAGGCTTCCTGAATTTTATCATCAAAATTTTTATCTTCAAGACTTCTTAAAGCTTTATAGGACAAGGATTTTGTATGTAATGGAGTACCTCATATTTCAAAAATGCCTTGACCACCTCTAGATATTGTGTTTGGATTGTCCACAATGATAGGTGGATTTGGGTCGACGTTACTCCTTGTGTATCTCCTTCTTGAAGCCACCTTTAATCATATGAATTTTGAATGGAGTAACCAAGGTAGATGTAGCCTCGAAAAAATTTCTTAGCTCTTGCTACCTTCATAAGTTCAACTTCAAAATTTCGGGAAAAGTATATCTTCAAGCTCTTGGCAGACACACCAAAATGTTATCACAAAATTGAACGTGATTGGCTGCTAATCCGACAACTCTAGGTAACTGTTTCAAACCAGTTTGTGACTGAAGCTTAGCCTTTTCAGTTTGATAGGGCTCTCTCAAAGGGGTTTATGATATTAGATAATGATGAAACTATATGGCTAACTCTATTTGAAAAGTAACTTGATTGTGATGTATGTAGGTTGAAAAGAGTACAAGTCTGCACCCATTGGGCTTATGGAGTCAAAAAATCAGTATATTCAGTGGTAAGGTCTCTTGACAAGGAAGTTGAGGGAGGTAAGAGTTTTTAACAAAGGAAAATCACACATAGAACATAGGGAAACACAGTCATTTCATCAATATAGGAAGCCAAAGCATAAACATTTGAATTATGAGTAATAAGGATTAAATCTAATACAAGTGGTACAAATAAAAATATAGATCAGAAAAGCATTAAAAACTCCATGAGAATCTCAAGTCTGTACAGAAAGAATCATTTGTATTACTCATATCAATCAAATTACATAAAGCTACAATAGTGAAAATTTTGAGAATCTACCTTTTAATTGACCTTCTTAATTTAGAGATGATCTTCCTCTTGGCTAGATTCATCAAACCCTTCCTATGACACCTTTCATAATAGTAAAACATGTGCTTTAATCAGAAAATGACAACTACACTCTAAAAAAGTCCTTTTCCTAATATGACTCAAACACCTATTTATTACATAAAACTACCTTATCTCTTAAAACAATTACATATCTGAAAACTAGTGCTTCACATTTTTCAATAAGCTATGACATAGCTTATCACTACTTGACATCTTAAATATCCTCCTCAACATATGAAACAAACCCTATTTTTTAGGAAAACAGGACCCTATTTTCAACGAGTGCTTCAACTAATGATTTATCTCCATTTCATGGTCTTAAAGTCATGGATGATTGCTAGCAAGGTCCCTTGACCTATTGGATGTGTCCACCTATCCAAAAGTGCTCTTAAACTGCTTAGAAACCTTTAAAGACAACTCA